>OU343223.1:150977734-151083193 GCA_910596185.1 Chrysanthemum makinoi | reverse complement strand
ATCCCAGCTTATTTGGCAGCTTAAACAGAACCCAATACTACTATTCTATTCCAAAACAATCCAAATCAAGCACTGCAACAACCCCATTCGATTTCCAAACTGCTTGAACCAATTTTTGCTTCTTCAATTGACTTTTGTTGACTTTTTACCAAAGTTGCTTAAACTGTGTTCCAAGCTTATCTAAAAGCTATAATAAGCTTGAGTAAGCTTGTTTGAATTGAAATGAAGCTAAACAAACTTGGAGCCTTTAACAAGTATAAGAGATTGAAAGTGATTTTATAACAGCTTAACATAAGAACTTGAAATTATATTAAAACTCTGAATTGATGCTTTAAAATGGTTTCTAGATTACACCGACAAAATAACTTAAGTTTAGTACTTAGAAAGCAAAAATTACATTGGAAACTTTTGGAAACTTAAACTAAAATATTGAGATTAAAACGAAATACATGAAATTTAAAATTAACTACTTTGTTCAGCTTGCTTCTTCCTCTCTTTTATACACCATTGACTCGACTTCCACGTGTCCTCGAAAGCAAATCCCAACATTGCAATTTTTAGCCATTGGATGAGTTTGGAGTGATAATTTTAGGTGTCCACGTGATTTTTGGCGGAAAAACAGTTTAAGCAAATGGGCTCTGAGCTAGCAACTAGGGGGGGGTGGCATTTATTGTGGCGTGATAAGTTGGTAGAGGTGATGATGAGGGGGGAGGGAAAGGTGATGGGAGAGGTGTTGGGAGAAGGTATTGCAGGCAAGTGGTGGGGAAGGAGATAAGGTGGAGGTGGAGGGAAGGGTGGTTTGGTTTGACTGGGGTCCAAAAAGTTAATGACAGGGGGGTCACAATTGTAATGGCAGGGGTCACAATGCACAAAGGGTCATGGTTAGTATTTAAATAACAAGGACTAACTTTGCAATTTCAGATTCTTGAGGGACCATTTCTGCCAATATTCCAAAGTTCTCACAAGGGTCACTTTGACAAGCTTCAATAGTACAAGGACTAGTTTTGACATTTTCAAATTTTCAAAGGACCATTTGTGACAATTTCAAAACTTGAGGGACTAAAGTTGTAATTTTGCAATTTTTGATCTCAAGGACCAATTTTGACAACTTAAGAATCCCTAGGGACTTAAAATGATATTTTCTTTATTTTGATTTACCGGGACTGTAAATTTTGACAACTTTTGAAACTTGGGGACTAAAGCGCCAATTATGCAAACTTGATAAGGGTAATTTTGACAACTTGAAAAATCCCGAGATTTTGATATTTTTGCATTTAAAACACATAAAACACTTATTTGTGATCTAAATATTTTTATCATTTTGATGCATTTCAAAGTGTTTTGATGTTTTTCAGTTTAAATGGTACAAAATGATGAGTATTTAGACACTCATCAATCCCCCACACTAAACTATTGCTAGTCCCTAGCAATGTTTTGAGAAAAATTAATGGATTTCATCTCTTTACCAAAAGCCATTACTCTTGGAGTAGCCAAATGTTTCAGTTCAAGTAAGAACCTTGGTACACCGATAACCAAATGATTTTGAGCAAATCACCAACTTCCAACGGATTTGATTTGTCTTTACCGAAGCGTTTGCTCGGACTAGCCAATTCTTAGATAAAATTATCAGTATTATCTTTGGTGAGTCGATTACCAATTATGGTTTTTCCACTTCCTTTACCACAAGCCATAAACTTGCGGGCTAGCCAACTCTTCACTAATTAAAGATATGGTGAGCTGAATACCATACAATTTTGGGCAAATTGCAAGCCGTCACGGATTTGAGATATCTTTACCAAGAGCCGTTTGCTCCTGGATTAGCCAATCCTTTTGTTTATTAGACAAGGCGGACTGATAACCATAAGATGAGTAAGTGCAAAACACTTACTCCAAAAAAAAAAATTTGGCAAAAAATGGGGGAATTAGGCGGTATAATTATATGATAAAATTCGTGAGAATTCCCCCCCACACTAGAAATGAATATTGCCCTCAATATTCAAAGTACCGGCGGTTATGCCGAAACATAGAACGTAAAAGGGAAATATTACGGCCATTATTTAGCAAGATTTTTTATTTTATTTTATTTTTTTTTATTTTTTTTTTGATGAAACTCTTATATACAACAGCGGGGGGCAACTCCCCCACACTAGGGTGGTACACACGGGTGAAAACCCATGTAACATGCTACTATTTTTGATTTTCGAGTCGCTAGCTTGACTCGATCCCCGCATTCATTGGTTCATGGGGAAAGTTTGTAGATCCGGGACAACCACAGGGGAATGTCCTCTCCAAAATAATGCTTCAATCGATGACCATTCACTTTAAAGTTTGGACCATCGGGTTGAGATAACTCAATGGTTCCATATGGAAATACTTTAGTGATGGTAAATGGTCCAGACCAGCGGGATTTTAGTTTTCTCGAGAAAATCTTCAATCTTGAATTGAAAAGAAGGACTCGATCACCGACGTTGAAAATGCGGTTTTTGATCTTTGAGTCATGAATCTTCTTTGTCTTTTCTTTATAGATCAAAGAGTTCTCGTATGCTTGATCACGGAGTTCATTTAGTTCATTCATTTGAACTTTTCTGTGATCACCAGCTGTCTGAATATCGAAGTTTGCATGTTTCAAGGCCCAGTAAGCCTTGTGCTCAAGCTCAATCGGAAGATGACATGCCTTCCCGTATACAAGCTTGTATGGAGTACACCCGATGGGTGTTTTATAAGTTGTACGGAAGGCCCAGAGAGCGTCATCTAGCTTATCCGACCAAGAGGCACGGTTTTCGCCAACCGTCCTCTCTAGAATTCTTTTAATCCCCTGGTTGGAAACTTCCACTTGCCCACTTGTTTGGGGGTGGTACGCAGTAGAGAGACGGTGAGTTACACCATACTTTTGCATGACTCTTTCAAACTGGTCATTGCAGAAATGCGTACCACGATCACTGATTATAGCACGTGGAGTTCCAAACCTAGCAAAAAGAGATTTTAAGAATTTCACAACAACTCGGGCATCGTTGGTAGGCAAAGCCTTAGCTTCAACCCATTTTGACAAATAGTCAACGGCCACGAGTATGTACTTATTACCGCGAGAAGAAGGAAATGGCCCCACAAAGTCAATGCCCCAGATGTCAAAAATCTCACACACTTGAATGGCGTTTTGCGGCATTTCATTTCTTTGCGAGATATTCCCGTGACTTTGACAAGCATCACAGGCTTTGACAAATTCGTGGGCATCCTTGTAAATTGTGGGCCAATAAAACCCGGAATCAAACACCTTTTTGGCGGTGTAGTTTGGACTATGATGGCCCTCGGTGGGTCCAGAATGGCAAGCTTTGAGAATGTCAATATCTTCCTGACCATACACACATCGCCTGATGACTTGATCCGCGCAAATTTTGAACAAGTAGGGGTCGTCCCAGAAGTAATGTTTTACATCTTTAAAGAATTTGTTTTTCTGTTGGGACGACATCCCTTTCACCACAAAGTTACCCGCATGGTAATTTGCAAAGTCAGCAAACCATGGGGTGGAAGAGTCTCCACGAAAAGAAACCACATTGAGTGTTTTGAGAGGAAATGTTTCATTTATTTCCTTTTTCTCGAACACATCTTGGTGAGGGTTTTCTAATCGGGATAGATGATCACAGCCAGGTTCTCGGCTCCTTTTTATCACGTATAATGATATCAAATTCTTGTAGGAGGAGAACCCAACGGAGCAATCTCGGCTTTGCATCTTGTTTTGCAAAGAGATATTTGAGAGCCGAGTGATCCGTATATACCACGCATTTGGTCAAGATGAGGTATGGCCGAAACTTCTCAAACGCATACACCACAGCTAATAGTTCTTTTTACGTAGTGGTGTAATGGGTTTGAGCTTCGGTCATAGTCTTACTTGCGTAGTGGATAGGCTGAAAATGCTTGGTTTTTCGTTGCCCCAAGACTGCACCGATAGCAAAATCACTTGCATCGCACATGAGCTCAAAGGGTAAATCCCAGTCGGGGCAACTAGAATGGGTGCTTCCGTAAGCTTTTTCTTTAATGTTTCAAAAGCTTCGATGCACTCAGGAGAGAAGATAAAAGGAGCATCTTTTTCAAGAAGATGGGTCATAGGCCGAGCGATTTTGGAAAAATCTTGTATGAATCTACGATAAAACCCGGCATGACCTAGAAAACTCCTAATACCTTTGACGGTAGTAGGATGAGGCAATTTAGCAATAACATCAACTTTTGCTCTATCCACCTCAATCCCGTTTTTGGAAATCTTATGGCCAAGGACTATGCCTTCTTTGACCATAAAGTAGCTCTTCTCCCAATTTAGACAGAGATTGGTGTCTTCACACCGTTTAAGAATTTTGTCTAAATGGGAGAGACATGTCTGAAATGAGTCCCCAATGACCGAGAAGTCATCCATAAACACCTCCATAGTTTCCCCGATCATGTCGTGGAAAATTGCCATCATACATCGTTGGAACGTGCCTGGAGCATTACATAAGCCAAAAGGCATACGTCTATAGGCAAAAGTTCCGTATGGGCAGGTGAATGTGGTCTTCTCTTGATCCTGTGGATCAATGGGGATCTGGAAATAACCCGAGAAACCATCAAGGAAACAATAGTATTCGTTCCCTGCTAATCTCTCAAGCATTTGGTCCATGAAGGGTAGAGGAAAATGGTCTTTACGGGTGGCTTCGTTTAACTTGCGATAGTCAATACATACACGCCATCCCGTAACCAATCGAGTTGGAATTAACTCGTTTTCTTCATTCGTGACAACAGTTATGCCACCCTTTTTTGGAACACAGTGAATTGGGCTAACCCAAGGACTATCTGAGATTGGGTAAATCAATCCTGCATCAAGAAGTTTGATAACCTCCTGTTTGATAACATCATGGATCTTAGGATTTACTCTTCTCGATGTTGAACTGCTGGTTTGAAGTCATCCTCCATCAAGATTTTGTGAGTACAAAATTGAGGTTGATACCCTTGATGTCAGAGAGTTTCCAAGCAATTGCTTGCTTGTGTGACTTCAAGACCTTTATAAGAGCAGTCTTTTCATCTTTGCTCAAATCTCGAGCAATAATGACGGGTAATTTATCATCACCCTCAAGAAATGCATACTCGAGATGAGGTGGTAAGTCCTTAAGTTCGACTTCAGGAAATTCTTCAGTTTTCTCAACTGACTTGACTTCCTTGTTATGAAGCTCGACGGGAGGGAGTGGAGGAGAAGTGTCCCGATTTAACAACTTCTCAAGAATAAGAATATCTCCCTCCGGATTAATCTCATGGTGATTAATCTCTTCCGGAATTGCATCACTAGTGTGAGGGGTTGATGAGTGATCATCATTAAGCAACTTCTCAATAAGAAGTATGTCCCCTCAATGTCAATTGGAGCGTGATCAATTTCCCATGGAACAGAATCACTAGCCAAGTATGCTTCAATCTCTTCCAAGATGAAGTCCCTTCCCTCAAAAGGAGTGATAGAAGGAGTAGAATTGGCTATGATAGGTTGAGAAGATGTGGTGGGATCCCCACTCACAGAATTATGAGAATAACCAAGAACTTCTTGAGAGTACTCTTTAGAAGCAACATCAATGATATCTATTCGGTTAACCAACTCGGAATCATAGTTTCGGAGTACCTCGAAGTTTGATCAAGGTTAAAGGTGACAGCTTCATTACCAACACGTAATGTGATTTCTTGCTCAAATACATCAATGAGAGCACGGCCGTTCTCGTGAATCCTCTTCCAACAATGAGAGGAACCCGTGGATCAGCATCGAAATCAACAACTACAAAGTCAGATGGAAAATGGAACTTTCCTACTTTCACAAATACGTCCTCGGCAATTCCAAGAGGACGGGATATTGTACGATCTGCAAGCTCAAGAGTCATGTATGTAGGAGTAAGGTCCGGAAGAGAAAGTTTCTTCCATACTGAATGAGGCATCATGTTTATGCTTGCACCAAGATCGGCTAAGGCAAAGCATTCAACCATTCCCGGAAATACACAAGGTAAGAGAAATTTTCCGGGATCTCCAAGCTTTTCGGGAAGCTTCTTCAAGATAACTGCAGAGCAGCGTTCGTTCAAAGGAGTTTTAGCCATTTCAAACAGCTTTTCCTTGTTGCTTAACATATGTTTGAGAGTTGATGCAAATTTGGGCATCAAGCATGATAGCATCCGCAAAGCTTATGTCAAAATGTAGTTCTTGGAAAATTTGAAAAAATTTGTCCATTTGATGACTGGCTTTTTCGCGGAGCTTTTGCTCATTCAAACGTGATGGGTAAGGAATAGAAGTTTTGGATTTGGTCTTTTCAATGGGAGCTACAGGAGGTTCAAAAACAACTCCTGGATTTGACTTGTGTTTCTGTACAACTTGAGGATGGACATCATTGGTTCCTCCGTTATTAATAGGAAGTTCCTTGTCCTTGGTTGCCTCAGGTTCACTTTCCACTACCTTCGGTAGAGAAGAAGAAGAGGTAGTAGGAATAGCGGGTCCATTGTATGAAACACCACTTCGGTTGTGATAAGCCTTAGCATCGCCTCGAGTTAGCGATCGTGTTGCTCGGAAGTTTTCCTGAGCCCGAGGGTTGATCACTTAAAGACTTCTTGAGATCGCAATCGGCCGACGAACAACTGTTCATTTCATCTTGGGATTTCATGAACTGCTTCAATAACTCATCGGATGATGGTACTGGAGGATGTGGAGGGAAATTCTGAGGTCGGATGTTTTGATTATGACCTTGTTGTTGAAAATTCCCTTGGTTAGGATTCACAATTCCCTGAAATTGATTCCCTCGATTGAAATTGTTTTGATTAAGGTTTCCTTGATGTTGGAAACCTTGATTGGGTCCAAGATAGAAATTACCTTGGTTTTGATAACCTTGGTTCATTCTAGGTTGATTCGATTCGGTTAGGATTCTGGTTAAAGCCGGTGGTGCCCGATAAGTGTTAGCACGGTAGTTTGGTTCATTTTGAGGACGGTATTGATTGCCTCCTTGATTTGAAGTACCGGCTATAGCATTTGCTTCAAACGGACTACCATCGGTGGCAGTAGAGTTGTAGTATGCATGAGGACCACCACAAGTAACACAAACTTCAACTTTCTTCACTTCACCATGTGATGGTGTTTGAGTGAAAGTGACTTTCTTTTGGTTAGCAAGAACCAAAGCTTGAACAATATCCGTGAGTTTGTCAATCTTAGCATCGGTGCTAGATGTACTCACGGGTTAAGAAGTAGAAGGTCCAGATTAGACCGAGTCGATATGTCTTTGTGCGGAAAGGGCGGACCTGGGACTTGTTTTCAATTATTTGCAAGGCTTCTTTTGTGGTCTTGCTAAGGAAATTACCTCCCGCGGAGGCATTTAAAGAGTCTTGGTCACCTTGGTGCAGACCATTGTAGAAAGTACCCATTTGCATTAACTCGGTAAAACCATGATGCGGACACTTGCGGAGCAATTCTTTGTAACGATCCCATGCCTCACCAAATGATTCATCAAATCTCTGAGAAAATTTCATTATCTCATTCTTAAGACTTGTAGTTCGGGATGGAGGATAGAATTCGTTAACAAACTTAGTAACTAGATCCTCCCATGTCTCAATGGAACGAGGGGGTTGTTTCTCAAGCCAATTCCGGGCTTGTCCCTCTAGAGAAAATGGGAACAGAAGAAGCTTAATTGCTTCATGTGGGACATTCTTGTATTTGATGGTAGATGTAATCTTGTTAAACCATCGAATGTGTGCATGAGGATCATCCCGCTCAAAACCATAGAATTGGCTTTGGGTTACCCGATTAAGCAACCCGGTTTTGAGCTCAAAGGTATCAGCCACGATGGCTGGAACAACAATAGCATCTCCGTAACCCTCGATGGGTGCTTGGAGAAGCTCATTCATGGGCTTATCTTCTGCCATTACGACAGGTGGTGGTGGTGGTAGACGTTCCTCAGTCACGGCTGAAGGAGTGGACTTGTAGAACTGGAAGAACGAGTGCGCATGCACTAAGTTTAAAAATCAATTTTCAAAACAAATGTGAGGCAAAACGACAAGTGAACTTAACCAATAATCACAAATGAAATGGCTTCTTTGAAAAAGGTACACCAAATCACAAGGACACAAAGGCAAGTTTTAAATCTGATGTTCGGGAACTTATTATAGTCACACCCCCAGTTGGTAGGTGTACTGCCTTGATTTGCGGTGGTTGATTTTTATGTATTTAATTAAGTACCACTGAAAAGACGTAGGTATGGATATGTGCTGATGGTTTAAAAACTTTTGGAAAATATTTTTGGTATCGTCTCGTTTAACCAAATCGTATTTCTTTAAGAATCACCTTAAAAGAAACACAAGCTAGAAAACGTTACGATTGTTTTGTTGTTTTATATTTTGTTTGGTGTTTCTAACACTTTAGAAAAAGTGTTAATGAACTTTTTGATTTATGATAACTTTACAAAAAAACTGTTTACAAACGGTGGTATATGTGCAAGTACGGGTCTGAGAATGCTTAAAACACGCTTACAGCCTCCCCGGCAGCGGCGCCAAAATTTGATTGGTCCCGAACCGTCAAGTTATATCACTCAAGCCGGCCACTTGTGAATGGCCAACCGTAACAAACTTAAAACAGCTCGGAAACAAATGCAATTTAAGATCAGAGGAATATAGTGGATTCCTGGGTCGTTAAGTCCCACGGAGGATGAATTGGTGTTTAACACAGTTAGATGTCGAATAATCACTAAGGATAGTGATCAATAAGGATTTTGATGGATAATTATACCTAAAGAAAAAGTTTTGTAAATTACAGGGGCTTAAATGCAAATTAAAGGAAATAAAAAAAAGATAAACTATATTAAATAAACGCTATCACTATTTTTAAACTGATGTTTTTGATTTTTCTATTACAAATTTAACTTAAAAATTACGTGACATACAAACGAAAATGTGAAACTGAAGCAATATTAATTCTAAAAATATGAAAATGATATTTTTACAAACCTAATGATAAAAGAAAATTTTTAGAAAAATAAAATTATTTTTATAACTATTTAATTAATTATTATTAATTAAAAACTAATTTTACTTATTTAATAATAGCCTAAAATACAAGAAAATATGAAATAAAGCTAGAAAAATAAAATTATGACTTGGAAAAATCTAAAATAACTAAAGAGAATTTTCAAAACTGTTTTTATATTTTTCTGATTATTTTTCTATTTTATAGGAATTTTAAACTATTTAAAACTAATTAAATTGCTGAAAATTACAAATTAAACTATGAAATATCTGAAAAAATAATTTTTTTGCTTTTTATATTTATCTTAACCTAAGAAAAATGAAAAATTATTTTTTTGAACTTTTTCTGAATTTATTGTATTAAAAGCTAATTAAAATGGCCTAAAAACTGTTTTTAATTAAGAAAAATAGCAAACTGACCTAAAAAAATATGAAAAATTCAGGAAAAGTCTAATTTAATATGCTGAATCTAAGAAAAATATAAAAACCATGGCTTATGTGTAGAAAAATGAAACTACAATGCAAGTGCTTATGTAATAAGCACTTGGAATAAGCACAAGGTACCAAACTGGTACCAAACTGTTACAGAAGCTCTAGTAAGCTAAAAGTACTCAAAAACAACAAATTACAACAAGCTTAGACCACTGAAATGCAAACTACACAGTTTTGATGATTTGAACACTTATGCCAAAACAGATTTTTAGCTACTTTTGGAGCTGATGCAACTGCTTATTGGACAAGCTTATGTGAAAAACAAGACTGGAGACTTCAAGTCAACCAGCTTAACTATCTATAAACCAAGATTGAGCCTTAGAGAAGCTCAAATGAACTTTTTACAAACTCTGCACAACACCTGTTGCACACTCAGTATATACTGAGTGTGTGCAGGGGAATTTTGCCCATTTGACAAACCATTTTGAGACTTGTAGAAAATTACTAAAATTCAACTAAAATGATATTAAAACACTAGACCAACTGAAGTTATAAGACCCCAAGTTTCACTTGATTTGGACCAATAATGAAACTGTGAAAAATCACCCAAGGTGGGCTGAAAACTGGATTTTCACTTTTTGACTTTTTGACAGATTTGCAATGTTGACTTATATGAGTTTTGATCCAATTTTGTGGACTGAGAATGATGTTATATGGTGAATTAAAACTAGTACAAACTATCTTTATGTATTTTAAACACAAAATAAGGTTTTGATTTCACAACATTCTAACAGTCATGAGATTGAGACAGGTTTAAAGTTATTTTGACTTTAAGAGACTTGATGCACAATTTGAGTGACTCAAATGATGCAAATGAACTTACATGAGACTAAATAGACAGATATTGAACACAAACAACAGCTTAAGCTTAAACAAAACCACTTATCCAAACACTATTTTTAGAAGCTGTTTCACTGTTTTGCTAAGATAAACTCAGAACCAAGCCAAACTTATCATTAAACTAGATTAAGATAACCAAATTAGACCTATATCAAGACAGCTAATCAGTTCTTAAACATCAAGACTCAACTGCTTATCATGACAGATATGCAGTTGTGACTTAAAACAGGTACATAAATAAAAACAAAGAATTATACTAGTTATATTAAGCCAAAATATACTAATGTTAACAAAATCAAAGCTAACTTAACAATCAAACATGATTCAAACAGAAGCAGATCAAGTGAACTGAATTGAAGATGGAAAGAAGATAAAAAGCTCACAAGTATCCCAGCTTATTTGGCAGCTTAAACAGAACCCAATACTACTATTCTATTCCAAAACAATCCAAATCAAGCACTGCAACAACCCCATTCCATTTCCAAACTGCTTGAACCAATTTTTGCTTCTTCAGTTGACTTTTGTCGACTTTTTACCAAAGTTTCTTAAACTGTGTTCCAAGCTTATCTAAAAGCTATAATAAGCTTGAGTAAGCTTGTTTGAATTGAAATGAAGCTACTTGGAGCCTTGAGTATAAGAGATTGAAAGCTGATTTTATAACAGTTAACATAAGAACTTGAAATTATATTAAAACTCTGAATTGATGCTTTAAAATAGATTACACTGACAAAATAACTTAAGTTTAGTACTTAGAAACAGTAAATTACAACTTTTAACTTAAACTAAAACATTGAGATTAAAAACGAAATACATGAAATTTAAAAATTAACTACTTCTTCTGCCTTTGCTTCTCTTCCTCTCTTTTATACACCAACTGACTTCCACGTGTCCTCTGAGCAAATCCCAACATTATTTTTAGCCATTGGATGAGTTTGGAGTGATAATAGCTGTCCACATTTTTTGGTGGGAAAAACAGTTTAAGCAAATGGGCTCTGAGCTAGCAACTAGGGGGGGGGTAGCATTTATTGTGGCATGATAAGTTGGTAGAGGTGATGATGAGGGGGGAGGGAAAGGTGATGGGAGAGGTGTTGGGAGAAGGTATTGCAGGCAAGTGGTGGGGAAGGAGATAAGGTGGAGGTGGCGGGAAGGGTGGTTTGGTTTGACTGGGGTCCAAAAAGGTAATGACAGGGGGGTCACAATTGTAATGGCAGGGGTCACAATGCACAAAGGGTCATGGTTAGTATTTAAATAACAAGGACTAACTTTGCAATTTCAGATTCTTGAGGGACCATTTCTGCCAATATTCCAAAGTTCTCACAAGGGTCACTTTTGACAAGTTCCAATAGTACAAGGACTAGTTTTGACATTTTCAAATTTTCAAAGGACCATTTGTGACAATTTCAAAACTTGAGGGACTAAAGTTGTAATTTTGCAATTTTTGATCTCAAGGACCAATTTTGACAACTTAAGAATCCCTAGGGACTTAAAATGATATTTTTCTTTATTTTGATTTACCAGGGACTGTTTTTGACAACTTTTGAAACTTGGAGGACTAAAACTGCCAATTATGCAAACTTGATATCTTTTCACCGATTTTGATATTTTTGCATTTAAAACACATAAAACACTTATTTGTGATATTTTTATCATTTTGATGCATTTCTGAGTGTTTTCAGATGTTTTTGCAGTTTAAATGGTACAAAAATGATGAGTATTTAGACACTCATCAAGGAACATGTTCTTTCAACAAAACAGTACCATTATACAAACAATTATGTTCCTTCTGAGCTTTCTTGAGATTACAAGGGTTTTCGTAACCAAAAGAAATTTTATGTATTGTGTGGTAAAACGAGTCCAGATTATTGGTAAGCATATGAATTATTTGAATTGTGTGACCCGTCTTAAAAAGAATGTTTTCCAATTCTTTGATTTTATTTTTTGACTCTATAAATTTGTCAAGAAGTTCATCTTCTTTTTTGCAAAGTCCTTTTTCAACTTATCCCTTTCTTTTTCAAGATTGGTACAAGCTGATGTTTGTTTTGAAAGTTGGTTTTTTTAGATCACAAATTTTCTCTTTTAAAGATTTAGTAGTTATGTTCGAACAGATTTGAAGTTCGTCAAATTTATTCTTCAATTTCTTTTCTTTAAGAAGCAAATTTCTATAACCAATTTCAAGTTTTGAGTCACATAGTTTATTGATTTGAAAATCTGTTTCATTTTTATTGTATCTCTGAAGCTCAGTGGTTAATTTCTTATTCGCGGCCTAAACTTTGTCATTGACCATTTTGCAATTCCCAATCTCAATATTGCAACTTTTAATTAATGATTCAAATAAGGCACGGGGTTCCTCATTATAATTTGCATGATGCTCTATTTCTCATCCAGTATGGCACATTTCTGGAGTATCATAATTGATATTGCTATAACTCTGCTCTTCCACAACTGTGTCATAAGTGGATTCGAGTAGCTCAAATGTTGTTCCTCATGAACAAACATTTTCAATATATCATTATCATAACATGTATCATAGTTTGGTACCTCAGCAAGTGCATCTGTGTCATAAACATGAGGGGTGTCAGAATCACTTCCTGATGTAGTCTCCTGTAGCTTAGCTATAAAATGTAGTTCACATTGATCTCCTCTTGATCTTCCTCACTAGCAGCTTGAGCTATAAATTCATATTCTTTTGCATTAAGCAATATTCCAGCTTTTTCTTTCTATGCAAGCAAAGAACGCTTCTTGAAAAAAGCTTGCATCTCTTCTCCTGGGCTTTACAGTGTAGTTCCTTGCAAAATGAACCAAACCTCTTTCATTGTAACATATTATCTGATTTGCTTGTTCCCATTTTCGTTGTTCCCAACTACAGGTGCAACAATAATCCCATACTAATTGTTAATCATCTGATTTCCAACAATTTGTCCCATCTGATTCTGCCCTACATTCTATCTCTGCTAATTCCCCATCTGGAAACCAGTAGCATATCCCTGTTGATTCCCAACAACTCTAACCACTTATCCTCCCATATTCAAACCTGAGTGAGCAATCTGTTTGTTGCGAGTATTTGATGAAATCATTTGGTTGTTGTTTGCGAGTGTAGAGAAACGCATGTTTAATGCCTTAGTCAAATAAGAAAAATCTTGCATCATAACAACATCAGCCTCTGATTGATCATCATTGTTATCTAGTACTGGGATTCATTGTTGAAACTATTATTGTGTGATTTATTGTTGTTAAATGAAGTTGTGAGTGGATGATGATAGTTGTTGTTGTGTATACATTGTAGTTGGTATGTTAGAAACAAGTTCTAATGAAGCATGAGTCTTGGCAAGTCGTACTGCTCGTACTTTGTATGCCTCAGCTTGATTTTGTTTGAAGAAGTCATATAGCTGATCATAGTTAACTTCATGAAAGTTCTTTGTTTGATGAACATTGGTGATGTATCTTCCCCATTCAGACTGTAGGTTATTCAGGAACTTAATGTTGTTGACGATGTTCTTCTAAGTCAGCTTGTTTCTTGCTAAATCATTCATGACTTTACAAAACCTGTGGTAGTACGATTCAATTGACTCTCCCAGACTTCATGTGCACTCTCACAGTTGTCTAGAGTTGTGTTGGGAATTCTGTGAAACAGTGATTCTGCTGATCTAGAAACAATGGATTCTGCTGAAGAAGAGTTTCTGCTGAAGTACTATAAACATACAAAGTAGGAACTATGCTGAAGTAGTGAAGCAAAGTGAAGCAGCAGTGGAATCTGCTGAACGGCCGTGAAATCATGAAGTAGTGAAGTACTGGCCGGCGAATGGAATCGTTTAATCTGAAGCCGTGGAATCTTGAAGTAGTGAAGCAGCTTGTAATGAAGCCATGGAATCTACTGAAGTAGTGAAGCTATGGAATCTCCTGATGTAGTAAAGAGTGGATTCTGCTGAAGTTATATTTATGCTGAAGTAGTAAGCGAAATCGTGATTCACTGATAGTGTGAATCCACGTAAGAAAGGCAGGCGCTTTATTATTTATATATTAGCCCATCTTTATTATTGTACTGCCCAAGGTAGCATGGGCATGTGTGTGGGACAAAACAAATGCTTAGTTGCATGCTTGTCTAGGTGCATGCGTAGTCTATATGTGTTTGCATTTATTTATTTGCATGCTTCTTCTTTTCCCAAGAAAGGGAATAGTGTTCCTTGTCTATAAAAGGAACTTAGGTATATTGTATTGGAACAACTTTTCATGAAAAACATTCAAGTAAAACCTCTTTAGAGAGAGGGTAAAAATCCATAGAGGATCATTAGTTATATTTGAAAAACCTTGTTGGTAACTTTGATTGTGTTCTTATTATTCCGCTATGCATGTTCAATCATTGTTATTATACACTCTAGTTGAGTCCGGATCTTGGATTTAACAATTGGTATCAGAGCGGGTGGCTCTCGATCTTGAGTTTACAAGGTTTTTCGAAGAAAAGATTCAAAACTCGAAGTTGTTAGTAATTTTCGTAGTCTTTCTGCTGGGCTGTTTTAAACAAGCGATAACTTTTCTTGAACCGTTGGATCGAGCTACAATTTTTTCTGGCGCATCTCTAGATAGTAATCTAAAGTGTCACCGGAGGGATTGTCGTTTAGAGCTCCCAATCAAAAGTTATTAGCTGTAAAAGTCTGCTGAAAAAGTTCTGTAAGGATCTTCAAAGCATGTTTTGAAACAGTCATATCTTGGTCTTTAACCGTTGGATCGGCATAAATTTTGGACTGGAAGTTCTTGGTATATCAAGGAAGGTTTCCGCCGAAGGGATCGTTGATCTGAGCCTCTGACAGAAAGCTATAAGGCCTAGAAAACTGCTGCAGACACTCTTTGCAGGAGACAACATACGGAAAATCTGGGCTTATAAGGTCTTTGGGTAATTTGGGTTAATACCCTAATCGGAGTATAGCAGCAGTTCTGAGAATATAAGAGGCAGCAGGAAGGAATTCAGATCACGGATTATTTTGATAAAAAGGGAGATCCGTGTTTGAGCGAATCACATGACTATCAAGTTGTTTTATTTAAGGCAAAATTCAAGATGATGAGCAAGGAAGATTATTATAACGGTTTTGCTGATGGATATGCCGGTCTGCCAATTACTCTCATGGGCTTCTCTCAGGTACATACTTGTGATTATAGTTGTAAGGAGAGATATAACGAACTTAAAGAAGCCTATGATACTATGAAACCTAAGTACAATGAATGCTATGTTGATAATGAAGCTCATAAACTAGCATTAAAAACTCTAGAAAGACAAAAGGTATGGTTTCAAAAGAATCAAGTGGCTTATGAGGAAAAGATTAGGGTGCTAGAAAGTGATCTAGAATTTGCTAGAATTGATTTAAAGCGCACTGAGAAAGAAAAAGCTACTGTAGTCTCTGAAAACCTAGTGCTTAAAGAAAAACTAGATGAGGAAATTGCTAGGAATAATGAATGGAAAATGTCTAGTAAAAGCTTAAATAGAATTATCTATTCTAGTCAATCTCAGACATATCCTATAGGTTTGGGTTTTCAAAAATATGTAGGTCCAGAAGCTAAGTATGATGGGCGTAAATCTACCCCAGCTGGCCTAGCTAATTATGTAAAGGAAGGTGATTTGCATGCTGTCCCTGGACCTATTAGAGGTGAATTCATGCCCATTGACCTGTCCATTACTGTTGACTTTGATGGATCACACCATTTATATGGCAAAAAGTCAAGTGACTTGCTAGACCTTAATAGCAAACCTAATGACTCTGTCTCTTGTTCTAAAAGTGACAAGTCGTCAGATTTACAGTCCACTGACTATACCTCTTGTGCTTCAAGTGAAAAGTCTGACTCACCCAGGATCACACCCAAGACCACACCCAAGTCCAAAGTAGCTAATGAAGAGCCCAAAACAAAGACAGTTACTTATTCTGTTAAACACAATTTTGCTTCTAGTTTTGTTCCTGATAAGTTTAAATGTAATAAACAAAGTTGTGTTAAGAATAAGTCATTTAAGAAGAAATCTTGTTTTGTGTGTGGTAGTAAACTCCATCTTATTATAGATTGTGATTATCATGAGAAAAAGATGAGTGTTTCCTCTGGCCATAAGACTTCTAGACCCACATGGACTAATGTTGCTAGTATTCCTGCATTTGTTCCCAAATCTGCATTGCGAGAGCAGTAAACCAGTTCCTACCTGGTAAACCAAAGGTGTATGCATCTGTTTCCGCTACATGGGCTTCATAGGCCTTTTCCAGTTCCCCTCGGTGGAGGATATTCTTCACCAGGTGACTACGGGTTGGTGGAAAAAGAAGGCTAGGCTTATGCCCTATAGACCTAAAAGTTCTTATTTTCAGTCATATACACCTTATGTATCTCATATGACCAAGGCACATGGTGGAGTTAGTGTGGCAAATGTTGTTAAGCCCTCAACATGTTATTCTTGGAAAACTCAAAGGAAAGGTTCATTCTGGGTACCCAAGAACAATAGTCTTTGTCAGGTGCATTGATTGAGGGGAGGCATAATCCTAAGGGGAGGCTTATTGTTGTATTTTTTTATTCTAACCATTTTTGCAGCTGTTGAATCCTCATACGCCTAAGGGGAGGCTTAGTGTTTCTGTTGACAATACAACTGTCTTTGGTTTCTGCTGCTGCTTGATGGTATCTTTTACTTGTTTTGGTTATTTTTATTCCTTCTTAATCTTAGTAAAAAAAAAAACTCTAACCTTCGCCTGTTCGTTCTCTTCTTGCTTGCAGGTTTTGGTGTTTGTTCATTACTACACCACTCATGGTTTTCATCTCACCATGTCTTTCTGACACAAGAGTTGGCTAGCCCACAAGATTATGGCTTGTGGTAAAGGCTGCGGAAATCCATAAATGGTAATCAACTCACCATGATGATGACGACATTCCATCAAAGAGTTGGCTAGTCCTGAGCAAACGGCTACAGGTAAAGACACATCAAATCCGTTTATATGGTTGCTGGTTTGCTAATAAATCAGATGGTTATCAGTGTACCATGGTTTTCGAACTTAAACATTTGGCTACTCCAATAGTGATGGCTATTGGTAAAGAGATATCAAATCCATTATTTTCGATGATTCACCTCTCACAGGAGTTAACACACCTGGATGTGATGAGAATAGTTTGAAACTGATATGTATTGATGTACATTATGTCATTTGTTGCTACAACGATCTGGTGTTTCAAAATTTGTGTCATCATAGAGATGTAATTATTTTGTTTCATTGCTGCTGATGTTCGAGTACAATCCTCTAGTTCTGAAGTGTTAAAGATTGTTGGGAAGGATTGTTGGGAAATTTTTGTCATTTGTTGGTACAATCCTCTAGTTCTGAACTTTTTAAAGATCTGGAAACTGGAACTTAAATGATACAATCCTCTTGGATTCTACAATCAGTCTCATTTAAATTCCAGTTTAGGGGAGGATTGTTGGGAATTCGTGAAACGATGATTCTGGCGATCTAGAAACAATGGATTCTCACTGAAGAAGAGTTTTGCTTTGAAGTACTATAAACATACAAAGTAGGAACTATGCTGAAGTAGTGAAGCAGCTGAAGTACTGAAGCAGTGGAATCTGCTGAAGTACTGAAGCCGTGAAATCTGAAGGTCTATCGGCAAAGGAAATCTCTGGCCGTGGAATCTATGAAGTAAGAAGCAAATTAAGTATCTGAAGCCATGGAATCTGCTGAAGTAGTGAAGCTATGGAATCTCCTGATGTAGTAAAGAGTGGATTCTGCCAGTTATATTTATGCTGAAGTAGTAAAGCAGAAATCGTGATTCTGCTGATAGTGTGAATCCACGTAAGAAAGGCAGGCGCTGTATTATTTATATATTAGCCCATCTTTATTATTGTACTGCCCAAGGTAGCATGGGCATGTGTGTGGGACAAAACAAATGCTTAGTTGCATGCTTGTCTAGGTGCATGCGTAGTCTATATGTGTTTGCATTTATTTATTTGCATGCTTCTTCTTTTCCCAAGAAAGGGAATAGTGTTCCTTGTCTATAAAAGGAACTTAGGTCTATTGTATTGGAACAACTTTTCATGAAAAACATTCAAGTAAAACCTCTTTAGAGAGAGGGTAAAAATCCATAGAGGATCATTAGTTATATTTGAAAAACCTTGTTGGTAACTTTGATTGTGTTCTTATTATTCCGCTGTGCATGTTCAATCATTGTTATTATACACTCTATTTGAGTCCGGATCTTGGATTTAACAAGTTGCAAAAGTCTCTGCAAATAAACCAAGTATGACCAGATGCATTGCAAGATCATCAACTTTAATCTGAATCTTGTCTTCTTCAGTCAATTCCTATTTTGTTTGGTCTATGTAGTAAGGTGGGACTGGAGGTGTTGCATTAGGGTCACCAGGGTCTCTTACTTGTCATGGCTTAAAAGGTCTTTCCAAAACGGATTTCACAAGAAGCTTTCCCTTTTGTTTGCTCTTAAGATGGTGAATCATACGACTTGACCACTTGGAGTATCCACCTTTGGATAGCATGGTAGAATGGTTTTCAGCGATGGTTGCATAGATATCTTATTGAGTTGCCATTCTCGATATGTGAGCCTCTAATTTCAGATCAATGATCTGATATTGGTTTGTGAATTTCTTAGTTAATTAAAAGTTCTCGACGTTTAGGAAAATTTCTCGATGAAATAAAATTCTCAAAGAAGTAAAAGTTCTCGTTTTTTAGTACAATATATTTTCTCGTAGAAATTAAAAGTTCTCGATGATTTAGATTTCAAGTTGTTAAGTTCTTTTTTCACAAAATTTTTCAAATTACTCGATGGTTCCAATGTTCTCGTAATAGCCAAATTCTCATAGGATTCATGTTTCTTGTAGAATGAAAAAGTTCTCTGATAAAATCAAATAGTCCTGAATATTAAGTGTCAATTTCCCCCGATAATGCTCGTTATTTATATCATTTATATGGATTTACGCTTGTTTTCCATTGTTTTCCACTTTCAGATAAATTACGAGCATTTGAGTTAAAGAGACGCGGAAATGGAAACATAACTAAAGATTTATCACAGTATGCTAATTTTGAAGAAGTTACGGCGTAACTCCTCTCTCACATTACGCCGTAACTATTGCGTGACCCAGAATACCATCTTATCAAGAGGTTACGGCGTAACTCTTCCCAAAGGTTACGACGTAACTCCATTAGGTCAAATGAGGTTCTACGCCGCTGATACTTACGCCGTAACTACTGCATCACTTACGACATAACCGAGTTTATTGAAGACTACGGCGTAACCACTAATAAGGTTATGCCGTAACTAGAAGATCTAGTGCATTTACGAAGAAATAGAAGGTTACGCGTAACTCCTATATTGGTTACGCCGTAACCCAGACCTGGCCTATAAATACCCCACGAATTCTAGCATTTCTAATCATCCCATTCCACACACAACACTCTGCGAACGTGGAAAAAGCTCAAGGCAGGTCTAGGGGAGCATACAGAGCTGTTTCCAAGGGAGAAGTCACTCCATTACGATAAGCATTAGCGTTTTATATTTCTTTTACTCTCAATTCATGTACTTCGTACCTTTGAATATTGAATTGATTTGCATGATTAATATGAGCGGCTAAGCACCCTTTGGTGCTAGCCTAGTTATGGTTCCTTAATTGTTTTGTTTGCGTTTACCTTTACTTCCGTACAATTATTTCTAAGTGTATGCATGCATAGTTCATTGGTAGTCACCCTTGGTTTGGTAGTTTTGAATGGTGGTAGAGGCCAATTGCCTAGGAGATATGACCAACTGACCCTAGGTGAGCGGACTGAGACGGGAAGGGTAAGATATGACCAACTGACGACCCTTTCTACTTGTGCGATTTGACCAACTGATCACCTATCGTTTGGATGAACTTAAGAATTGGGGGGTGTAGTTTCTAAGTTCCTGACGGCCGGGCACTCACTATTTTGAATCTAGCATGTAGCGGTACTTAATGACTTGGCTTAGGGGACCAGGAACAACAGGACTTATGACGGTGCGCTTGAGTTCTCCTGTGGTGGCATCTTTGCTGATAGGTTAGGGTGAATGGACCAAATGTTGTCCTCTCGAATTTGACCCCACCTGAAGTAATTGGAAGTAGGTAGACGTAGATATAACTAGATAGGAGGATTGACTAGGTTAGCACCACTATTCCTCTATTGATTTCCCTTTATCCATTTATCTGCTTTTATTTCATTCTGCATTAGTAGTTTAATTAATTAAATCCCTATCGAAACCATTATTATTCTGTGACAATTAGACTTAGTAATAATCCAACACACATAGCTCTTGGGACGACCTCGGCTTTACCATTTACTACACTACACGCGACCGGGTACACTGCCCGTTAGTGCACTAGGGTAGACCATAGGTATAGCGAGACACTATAAATATTAAGACCTGGTCAATAAAACCTGCATCATTCTTGTAGGTCAAGATTACTCGTGTTGACTAAAAGTTCACGATATTTACTTTTTCGAAACATTTAGGTCATTGCCTAAAAAAGTATAAAATTACTCGTTAAAGTAAAAACTTTCTCGTAAGAAATATTATTGGATACCACATCACTTAGTTAGTGGAAGTCCAACTACATTTAAAAGTTCTCGATGACACGTCACTGTTCTTGTAAGTAAAATTTTTGTAAGACCTATTTTTCTCGTAAACAACTTGTCGATGCCACGTCACCTAGTTAGTGGAATTTCAACTATTAACTAAAGATATTTGTAGACCTAAGGTTGAGGGTGGTTTGGGTATTAAGTCTCTTGAGACCTGGAACATTGCTTTAATGTCTAAACATGTTTGGAACATCATCACTCATAAAGAGTCTCTATGGGTTAAATGGGTCCATGTTTATAAGCTTAAAGGTAGAAACTTATGGGATGTCTATGAAAAAGATGGCACATCTTGGGCTTGGAAGAAAATGCTTAGATTCAGGGGTGTGTTAAGGGATCATATTGTTCACAGAATTGGTACTGGTAGAGACACTTCTCTTTGGTTTGACAATCGGCACCCTATATGCCCCCTTAGTGACTTCATTAATAAAAGAAGAATCTTTAGAGCGGGTCTGTCCCTTGACACAAAATTTGCTGATGTTATTCTTAATGGGGAGTGGAATTGGCCAGATTCTTTAGCTGAGATTTTTGATGGGCTTATTGTTATCCATCCTCCTCTTTTGATTGATGGGAAAAATGATAGAATCATTTGGAAAACGTGTAGTGGTAGACATGGTAGCTTCTCTGTTTCTAGAGTTTGGAATGACATCAGGGATTCTAGTAGTATTGTCCCTTGGGCAAACCTTGTTTGGTTCAGTCAGTGCATACCCAAGCACTCTTTTATGGTTTGGCTGGCCATTCATGGCATGCTAAAAACTCATGATGTTATGGGTAGATTTGAAATAAGTAATGATATGGTTTGCACTTTTTGTAAGTCCATACCTGATAGCCATAATCATCTCTTCTTTGAATGTGATTTTCTTAGCAAAATTTGGAATGAGGTGAAATGCTTGGTCAGAATGGACCGTGCTCCTAATTCTTGGTCTGATATTCAACTATTTATGCTTAACAGGCCTATTAATAAGTCTATTTGGAGTATTCTGCAGAGACTGGTTTTGGGTGCTTCTATCTATTATGTTTGGTAAGAGAGGAACATTAGAACCTTTCAAGGTAGATCGAGGTCTTTTGTTGAGGTTTGTAATCTAATCAAGGACACTGTTAGACTAAGAGTCATGAGCCTATCTCTTAATGCTTCCTTTTAGGTTTTTGAGGCTGCTAGTATGTGGGAGTTTCATGTGGTGCAGAGTCATGGTAGGAAGAGGGTGCAGTTCAAGCCATGGTAGTTCTCCTGTTCTTGAGACTGGATTTGGATGTTTGCCTATATGTTCATTGGTCCTTTTGGCATATCAGATGGTTTTTGTTTAAATGGAAGTATAAGGAGGGTTTCCTTTTGGTGATCTGCTTTGTTTTTGGAAAGAGTATGGGTTCTGATCAGTCTCCTTGTTTTTCCATTAGCATTTATCTTTTAAAAGTTATCTCTATGTGGTGTAAGCCTAGCTTAGATGACATGTGGGATTGCTTGTTTATTATGCTAATGGTCCTATGGTTTAAGTCCTATTTTTTGACTGATAGATCAACATGGTGTGTGCCTAGCACAGATGATGTTTGGTTTTTTTTGGTTAATTTCTAAGCCTCTAATTTATAGTCTTTTCTGGTCCATTGATGATCCTGGGAAATTTGATGCTTTTTTGTTTCTCTTTTGGGGCAGTGATGTGTTTTATATGTTATGGTGTCTGGAGATTGTTATTAGCCTTTGTTACAAGGCTCGTTATGGGTATTTTAGTGCTGTTTGGACTGCTATTAGTATTTTGATTGTTGGGCCTATTCTGATGGAGTATAAGTTGGGCTTGGAGGTTGCTTCCATCTCTTGGGTTTCTCTTATTTTCTTCATTGTGCCTGCTAATCAGAATTTCTCTCATGGTTATCTTGTTTTATGGATATCAACATGGGCTTGGTGGTGTCTTTCATATTTGGTGTTGGGCTTCTCTCTTGGAGTTATAAGGAGCTTCTTTATCTTCTGGATTTCTTTTTTTGGCAGTCTCTTATGGATATGTTTATTGAAGACTTGAAGACCAATATTCATATATTGGTTGGAGTCCTAGACGAGAGTTGTGCTCTTTTTTCTTCTCCGTGGTTTTTCCCATTGGGTTTTACTCGGGAAGGTTTTTTACGGAGGCAATCTCGTTTGGTGAAATGCTCCTTGATATTCTCTAGTGATTTGGACCCGGCATTGAAGACGAAGAATATTGTCATGTTTAGATATTGTTATTTTAGCTTTCATTTTTGGTATAAGTCTAGATGTAGTAGAATCTCATTTTCTAGTTGGATGTTCCCGAAACATGTCTTGGGAATGTCATGGATTAATAACGACTATGGGAATGTACATAGTTAGTTCTCTTTGTATAGTTTTGGTTGCTTAATATATTTTCCGGGGTGTCGTCCCTTTTACCCAAAAAAAAGAAAAAAAGAAAGAAAAAGAACTATTGACCAATGTTCTCGATGTCATGTCACCATCATGGAAATATGAATCTACCAACTATTTTTGAAGATGCAACTCTATCGAGAAAAAACTAAACTTATACTATTCTACTTGAAATCACTAAAACCTTACCATTGTGTTTGTTTTTCTGTTTGTCTATGATAGTTTACTAAGTTACCACTTAAACATTCATAAAAATTAAAACTTTATCCATTCTACCCATTAAAACTAAGATTTGACTTATGAAAGTTCTCGATGAAACCGGTTTTGTAAATTTTTTCGACCACAAACCTATCCAAATACGAACTAACCTAACAAACTAAACCATTATCTATCATTTGGCTCTGATACCAATTGTAGGTCCCCATTTCTAAACCTAAACACACATCAAAAGGCTTATATTTCAAGAGAGAGAGATATGTGAGAGAGAGAGAGAAAGAGGTGGTGAGAACTTGTATAACATATGATAGAAACACACTGCACACACTAGTTCCGCACCTTCAAATGAGAGCATTTGAGGGTCTTATACAATGAGACGTCACAATAGGCTTGTGATGGGATTGGGTTTTTTCGTATGGACTTGGGTTATTATACATATGAGACTAGCTTGACTAAACTAGATGCATATTAGCTTGTCCAAGTCCAAGAGCCCAATACTAAACTATTCCATCACTTTTCTAATGCTAACAGGTTACTTATTTCATTGTAATCTGGAGATGGATAAAAAAAAGATGTCCAATGGTGTTGACACATGATCAACTTGAAAGTCAAATTCTCAAGGACGCCTCTGACTAAGTAAATCATGATAATTTTGAATGATTCAAGGCCCATATGGATCTTTTTATTTGTTTATTAACCAAATTCCAACTACTGCAAAATGAAAGATCAAGATCTTGAAAACATATTGTCATTTTGCTACAATAACGATCATAACTTAGTGACCCAGAAGTAACGTCGATAGAACCAACAAGAAAATCAAGAGTAGAGATGAACTATGTTTTTGAGCTCCATGTTCGTTTGAATTCTTACATTGACCTTCTAAAGGTTACGCTTTATGTTTGTAGTTAGTATTGAGTAACGTTTAAGAATGTCTTTAAAATACATGATCAAGAAAAGGGAGAATAGTGAAGTCAAATAAACATGTATTTAAATGAATATAATTCTTTTTTTAAACAAAGTTTAAATGATAACTCCAAATTGAGGAATATTAAGTTCAAATAAACACGTATATTAGGAACACATCCATGGGTATTTTATTCAAATTTTTAAGTCTGAAAATATATAAGAAAGGTAAGACCTGTCTTGTCAAATGCGATTGGGCCCGCCGCATCCCCTAATATCTTCATATTGGCTTCGCATAAGGTCAAAGTTGAGGAATCGTTTTAGGTAAACAGTGTCCCGTTTGGAGATCACGTGACCCTCATTTCGCAATTGGATCGCACTATCTTCGCCTTCGATCCAGTTTATACGTTATTGTAGATAAAAATGATAAAAAGATCTAACAAATATACTATTTTTCATCTTCTTCATTTTTATGTTGCATACATGTTTTTCATTCATTTTATATCTTTTTAACAAACATAATAAACACATGAACCACGAATATAGCCGTCACAAGGAAAAATTGATTATGATGACTCAACTCAAATATTGTAATCTATACTACTTTATAATGCATTTAGGCCTTCTAAAATTAGAAGGCTTAAAAATTAAGCCTTCTAATTTTAGAAGGCTTAAAATTAAGATAAGGAGCTCCAATCATGAGATGACATGTGTTACTTCTTAACAAACTCCAAGCCTAACTTCTAACAAACTCCAAGCCTAACTCCTAACCACCAAAAATTAAGATAAGGAGCTCCAATTATAAAATGACATGTGTCACTTCTCAACTAAAAATTCATCTTTATTTTCAAATTAAAATATCTTTTTATCTACTTATTTATATTATAATCTAATTTCACCATATTTTCTAAAATTTTATGCTCTTTAATTCAACATCCATTTTAATATATTTTTATGAGTTTTTAGTATTTATATTTTTAGTGGGTTTATTTTATTTTAATTCAAATTTTTACAACTTTAACCTTTATTTCATTTATTCCAATCATATTATAGTCATCGGGTACCCGCCGCCGCATTGCGCGGGTACCCTTCTAGTATTAAATAATAAGTGCAAACAAATTTTTTTGGATATTAGTATTGTAATTATTGGTAAAATGAATGTAAAAAGAAAGGTGAAAAAGATTATATTCAAATAAGTGGGTGTTTAAAAAAAATGAAAGAAGAAATTCTCTGGATATTAGTGTTTTAATTATTGGTAAATCGAATGAAAATAAGATGAAAAAAAATTATGTTGAAAGTAAGTGAGTTTTTTTATTTTATTATCAGTTTTTTAATGGAATGGTGAATAGCATGTTTAATAATGAAGGATGGAAGAGGGAGGAGGGAGGATGGGAAGAAGTAGGAGATTCATAATGGGGGACGTCGTTAAAAAGGGTCCGCAATGGTTAAAGAGGGTTCGCAATGGTTAGCAGGGTTGTCAATACGGGAAAAAGAGTTTGTAAAAGGAAAAAAAGGTTCGTTGGAGGAAGAAGCAGTTTATTGGAGGACAAAGACTTTTGAAAAGTATATCAAAATTGATATCAAATTAAAAACATTATTTTGCATAATTTGTTCAAATCTTTTATGGTGTAATTTCGTGTGTGTGTGTGTGTATATATATATATATATATATATATATATATATATATATATATATAGAGGGGCTTTATTTTCAGAACCATCCTTAACCGCGAGAACTGCGAGAACTCATTTTCCACCTTTGGATTAGATTGATCAATGGTTAATATAATAGAATGGCATTTTTGTAATAAAAGAAAACATAATTTAATGAAAAGGGTAGAAGTGGTATTTTATGATACACTATCTCATTAAATGGAGCTAAAAAAACGGGATTTTTTTTTAAACTTCCCCCGATATACATGATTCTCAGCTTGCATCATATCT
Organism: Chrysanthemum makinoi; assembly: GCA_910596185.1. Lineage (NCBI taxonomy): Eukaryota > Viridiplantae > Streptophyta > Magnoliopsida > Asterales > Asteraceae > Chrysanthemum > Chrysanthemum makinoi. Next base: position 151,056,839 of record OU343223.1, on the reverse strand, counting down.
CATAAATTCCGGTGATTATTATATAACAAAAACACACACATTAACTTCATCTACAACACATCAAACCCCAAAATCCACTCCAAATCGGAGATTATCACAAAAAAAAAATCAATCCGATCATCCATTTTTTCATAGAAAAACACCGATCAGTTGAAGGTATGATCATCAATGTTATTTAATTGTATTGTAATTATTTTTTTCTTTGTTTATATTGGTGTTTTATGGTGCGATTGATGGGAAGTAATTGCATGTCTGTCTATACGAATTTTGTATGATAATATGCTTTAAATACATGTTTTTTTGCTTATTGTTTAGATCAGTAATGGTAATCATAATAAGTATATATTTTTTTTTCAATGAAACTGAATGCATAATTGTTTGACTTGATTGTTTGTTGTAGTTTTGACTAGTATCAAGTGTTTTTTTTTTCCTAATTCATTTTATTTTTATGCGTGTTTGATAAAGTATTATCATGGGTGTTTGATAAATGTAGTTTCAGGGTTTTTTTCTGATGTACTAGATGTGTGGGTGAAAACCATCTATGTGTGTGATTTGTATCAGGGGTGTTTGTAACAGGGGTGTTTGTAACAGTTTGTAACAGCAATCTGTGAACTAGTATGAGGGGTGTTTGTATGCTTATGTATGTTTTGTAACATGGGTGATTTACATAAGAGTGAGTTACATAAGTTAAAAACATGTATGTGTGGTCAGGGGTGTTTGTAACATGGGTCAGTTTGTAACAGAGATGTGTGAACTAGTATCAGGGGTGTTTGTAACACGGGTGTTTGTAACATGGGTCAGTTTGTAACAGCAATGTGTGAACTAGTGTCAGGGGTGTTTGTAACAGGGTGTTTGTAACAGGGGTGTTTGGAACATGGGTGTTTGTAACAGGGGTGTTTTTTTGCTTATGTATATTTTGTAACAGGGGTGTTTGTAACATGGGTGTTTGTAACAGGGGGTGTTTTTTTGCGTATGTATATTTTGTAACAGGGGTGTTTGTAACATGGGTGTTTGTAACAGGGGTGTTTTTTTGGAACATGGGTGTTTGTAACAGGGGTGTTTTTTTGGAACTAGTATCAGGGGTGTTTGGAACATGGGTGTTTGTAACAGGGGTGATTTTTTGGAACATGGGTGTTTGTAACATGGGTGGTTTTTTGGAACTAGTATCAGGGGTGTTTGGAACATGGGTGTTTGTAACAGGGGTGTTTTTTTGCTTATGTATATTTTGTAACAGGGGTGTTTGTAACATGGGTGATTTACATAAGAGTGAGTTACATAAGTGAAAAACATGTATGTGTGGTTGAGTTTCATATAAAAAAGTAACAATTTAGATATATGGTTTTAGTTACAAGTGAAAGATATGTGAACACAGTTGTTATGATTCTTACATTTATTTTTGAATAGTAGGTCCGAAGAAAATGGTGAATACAAAAAGAAGGGAAAAAGGCAAAGAGGCTGTTAATGTTGCAGAGGAGGAGATAAATGTTGAAGAAGAGGAGATCGATGACGACTTTGTGGATGAACAATGGAACAACTCAGGTAATTTTCCGACATTGTTTCGATATAGTGATGAAACACACATGTTGACAGAATGGGTGTTTGGAATAAGACTGATTAACAATCGTTGAATGTATATGTTGCAGGTTTAAGAAGAAGTGGACGGAATAAAGTAACGGCAGACACTGATGTTACCAAAGGTACATAAGTGTTATTTAATATGCGTGGCTGTACATGGCAATGTATTAATTTATTTGGGTTAAAGGTAACAAATTTTATATGTGTTTTGTATGACGTATGTGAAGATGGACGGAAGATCGTCAAACAGGAAAGGGTTCGGCAACCTAAGAGGAAGAAGGTTGAAAGTTCAAAAGCTGCTGAAATTGAGAATGTTCCGAAACAGAAGAGGACGAAGGGTGAAAGTTCAAAAGGCGATGTCAGTCAAACATATCAGTTCCAGACCCGAACAAGTCCGAAAAAACTTTTCAATGTGATACAAAACCTATCGCCAAAACAGAAGGCATGTTTGGATAGAATGGGGTTTGGAGCGTTGTTGGAATTTAAGTTAGATGGTATTCCCAATAGGATAGGATTTTATGTTGCTGACAATTTCAATCCGGATAGTATGGAAATTAAGGTGGGTGAATCTTCTATTCCAAAACAGAATTTAGGGATTTCTTATCGGAACAGAATTTAGCATATCGACAATGATCGTATGGTTTGTTTGTTTTGTGTTTTGTTGATGGGTACTTGAATTTAGGGATTTCTTATCGGAACATGATCGTATGGTTTGTTTTGTGTTTTGCTGATGGGTACTTGAAGCTTTTTATCTGAATTAGGAATTTTGTGTTTGTTTGGATATTTCTTTAAGATGCATTCTGTTTGTAGTTTATTGATATGGATGTATGCAAGAAAACATATATGCATGGCAAAAAGCATGTATGTTAACAGGGGTGTTTTGTTTAAAAAAACATACATGTTAAAAACAGGGGTGTTTTATTTAAAAAAACATACATGTTAAAAAAACATGTATGTTAAAAACAGGGGTGTTTTATTTAAAAAAAAATACATGTTAAAAGAACATGTATGTTATAAAACATGTATGTTAACAAACTAGACATGTATGTTAACAAACTTGATTTTTATTTATTAAAGAAAACATGTATACATGTTTAAATGTGCTTGTTCCTGAAAACCATAACTGTATGTTGACTGACCTAATAAACATACATGTTAAAAAAACATGTATGTTAAAAAAATTTAAATAACTTAAAAATAAATGTTCCAAAAATCAAACCTAAGAACCAACAAAAGATAGTAAAAAATTGTGCATAGTAAATTTATTTGAAAAGCACTAGTCGTCCGCTGTAGAACCAACAAAAGATAGTAAACAATTCTGCATAAAAAAAAATCCCTTATAAAAGCACTATTCGTCCGCCTCTTCATCAGTATTTCCGAAATCTTCAGATTCATGTGATTGGTAAGAATCTTCTGATTCTCGAGATTGGTTGTCTTCATCAAAATCATCATAATCACCATCCGGGTCATCTTGCTTGTCGGCAAAAGATACTTCGGCTGCCTGGTACTTCTTGCATTTTTTTGATCGTCGATTATGACCCAATTCACCACAGGCACTACATGTACGTTGTTTGAAAGCTCGTTTCCTGTTCGTTCTTGCTTTCTTTTGTGCTATTCCTTTTTCACGCGAAGCTTTAATTCTGCCAGAACCCTTTACACTACACTTTTTCGGATTCTTGATATTGACTTTGGGAGGAACAGTAACACCCAAAAGATTTTCATACATTGCATCTTTGTTTTGATGGCCAGCTGGTGCGGGTACATTAGCCTCGATATCTAGCTTCAACCCTTGGACCTTTGAAAGCAAATCAGACAGCAAGTCGGTGTCAGTTCTAATAAGATTTATAGATTCCTCAACTGTGGAAAGAATTTTAGACGCAATAATCTCAGTTTCTTCAATACACGGTCCATAACGATGTCTCTTTTCACGTAAATGCGCGGGTAGCACATTTTGACGCCAACGATTAGCTATGTATCTGGATGGAATTGTGGTTACCCCATTAATGTTAAAAACACAGAAAACATGTCTGCACAAAATTCCATGTCGATTGAAATGACCACACGAACATTCTACGGTACCATCCAACTTATTAACGGAAACCTGTAACAATAAGTATGATCAACTAAATGTTTAACTGAACCATCAATGTTAAACTGAACCATCAATGTTTACGTATAGGAAACATAAATGTTTAAGTAATGTGCATGCATGTTAAACTGAACCATCAATGTTTACGTATATGAAACATAAATGTTTAAGTAATGTGTTACGAATGTGCATGCATGTTACACTGAACAATAAAATTTTAAGTTATATAATTTGAAAAAAGAAACTTACCGTTGCATCCACGACCGTATTGTTTCTCTTGTCCCTATGGCGTATGACACAATAATCAACATCCCCTTCCGTCTGGGCACCAATTTGTGCACATGCATACAACGCTTTACGTATTTCATGTTGCACATCCCTAAAAACAGCGTACGGGTAAACCTCACATGCATGACGCTCAATAGCTAATTGCGTCAACATTACAGGAGTCTTTTCAACCGTTGTGTTGTCTAACACACGTTGTGTGTACCTCTGCTTTTCCATTGCTGATTCAAAACACAACATAAAATGAACAAGCGAGTTCCCTGGATTAGAATAAACCTGAAAAAAGGCGTTTGAACTTTCGGAACGTGAAGTCGTCTTCATCAAACAACACATTGGAATTTTGTCAAAATAACCTGGAATCCATCTGTCCCTTATTGCATACATGTCATTTAGCCAATTGTTCTGACCAAGATTGTACTTCGCAATCAAATCATTCCATCTTTCTTCAAAAACTTGCGGACTAATGTACATATTCCATACAAGTTTGTGAAACTCTTTCCTGAATTCAGAGTCGTCTTCAAGGTCACCCAACACCTGTAAATGATATTTAATTGGTTTTAGTAAATTTCCATTAATGTAAACTATTTAACCAGAATAAATATACCTTGCCGGGAAGCTTCTGAGTGATGTGCCACATGCACAATCTATGATGTGAATCTGGTAACATCTTAACAACAGCCTATGCGCAATGCAAAGCATCTTGGTCAGAAGAGCCAAAGGTGGTTGTTTTTTGTGAACCTTCAAAAATGATTCGAGCATCCAACAATAAGACTCATATTTTTCGTTGGACAATAGAGCAAAGACCAAACGTAACACATTTTGGTGGTGGTCTACACCGTAAAGGGTACAAAAATCATGTCATACCCGTGATAACAAGGAAAGAAAAGTTATAGTATAAAACATATATGTTTTACATATGATTTTTTTCCCTACAAAAAAAATATGGTTTAGAACTTACTTATTAGTTTCGAACGTAGCATCAAAAGAAACAACGTCACCAAAAGCAACGTAATTGCACTTCATCGTCTCATCGGCCCAAAACATACGACACAACTCATCTTTTACAGTGTGATGAATGAATGAAAACCCAGGGACATGCTCCTGTCTTTTTAGCATCTTGTCGACCAGCATTTGAGCATCCCTTTCTCCAATGAACAAATTCATCCCACGTCTAAAATTGTTCCAGTCGACGGGCATCCCACGTACTAAATCAAATCCACCCAACATTGCTACCCTCAGCCTATGGGCCTTCTGTGGACCAATATTAGATAAGGAAGCACGGTGAATGAACATATGATCACCAAATTCCAACTGTCGCCTAGCTTTGCTAAGATCCATATTAGACTGGTCAATTAATTTATGGTTATGATTCTCGGTAAACGTTAGTAGCTGGTATGAATTTGTTCCTATAATGTGTTTTAAACACATCTTTGCTTGACAATTAGTTACTTGAGTTGTCGATCTCCGCCTTCTTTTTTTTTTACCATCTCCATCACCACCCTCTTCAACAACTGGATTAGGGACTTCAATTAGAGTATTGGTTTCAACAGGCTTCCTCGGTTTACCATGCCTATTGCATACCAAGTATGTGTGTGTTACAACACCCTGTTGTTTTTTGTTCCCGATTTACGAATGCCAAACCTAGCCTTAGCGGCGCATAATCGTGTACGCCATTGCTTCATAAAAAGTAGCAAATATATGACCCTGTTTAGGCTTCTCAATAGCAGGAACATTTGGCACATAATATTTGGTCCCATGGGGTGATGGAATACACTCTGGTCAATGTCGCATACACATCGATCTCATTAGCATCTACAAAAAAACAAACAAATATATCAGTTTACCATGCATGCACATAGTATTAAAAAAAACCAAATTTACATATACGAAAACATAACTGTCCAACTTTAAGAACCTTTCAAACTCTATACATGATGTATGAAATCTGATAACATGTAACACAAACATGCATGTTTAACCACGTACAATGGGATGAATAACCTACCACGCAATGAATCTGATTAAAAAAGAAAACAAAAAAACAAAAACAAAAACAAAAACAAAAAACAAAACAAACCAACAAGCAACAACAACAATAAAAAACGGGACAAAATACAAATTACAGGATATTAAATAACATACAAAACAATGAATCTGATAATATGTAAACGTAGATGTTGCGTATAAAACAATTAAAGTTACCAATGTTTTCGTCTTGATGAATGTTTATATCGTCTATATCAATTGGATCATCAGATAACACAATATCACGTTCGTTATGGTGTTGATTATCGCTAGAACCCACATGTTCTTGGTCGACAATATTAACCATGATGATTGATGGAAAAGTATATAGGTTATTTTTTGTTTAAGGAGGTATTGAAATTGAATTAGGGTTTATGAGAATGAAGAAGACAACACGTAAAACTACTTTCACAGGATCTGGAAAAAAAAAATTTTGAAACCGAAATAAAATTATTTCCATGTTTGTAGCATAATTTGAAACTGAAAATAAATCCTGGATAATTCAAATGAATGTTAAATTACTATAAGGCCCCCACGATTTATGAAAAATAAAATAAAAGAAAATAAGTTTCCTAAATTCTGATTGGGTGGAAGGAGTTCTCGCAGTTCTCGCGGTTAAGGAGGGTTCTGAAAATAAAGTTTCACTATATATATATATATATATATATATATATATATATATATATATATATATATATATATATATATATATATATATATATATGTTACAATCATTTGAACAAAACTTACAATATTTTATGTAAAAAGGTAATACGGACAATTTACATTCAAAATTGTGACATTTTTGTTTGTTACTTATATAAGTTATAGTTTTAGCAATATGCTACTCATATAATTCAAATTTGAAATAAGTGGTATTTTTCGTTGTCACAAATGCAAATTTCCGTTTATTGTCAGCAGCTAGCTAGTTACTCACTTGTTGAATTTGACGTGTCATTTGCTAAGTATGATTTGCACTACCATAAGTGCACATAGAAAATTATGATTTGATTAACCACTACTGACGTTTTTCTGCCCGAATTAGAAAAAACTAATAATATACGTCATAATGCATAACATTTCGGTCTATAGGGTTCTAGCTACGTATTCTATTCGAGACAAACCAAATGCTATTGTAACATCTATGTTTAAAACATGTCGGAATCTTTTGCCAAGAGCAAATCATTCAGGGTCCGTTTAGTTTATAAGTGGGGTTAGAGTAAGATTTAGATTTCGTATATGATTTGGATTTATGGTATGTTTTGAAGACAGAAATTATATTTATTTGAATATAATTTATAATAAATTTAAAGTAAAATATATTATTTAAATGATAAAATAGCAAAATTGGTCCACATACATAAAGAGAGACACTTGAAACCTACCTAAGTGTTCACATATTAGTTTTCAATTCAACTTATCATTCTTTATCTAAAAAAAGGCAAGTTACTCCCCCTCCTCCCCCCCCCCCCCCACACACACACACACAAAATGGCACGCCTTCATGTTTTTTGCAATTTTTTTATTATTTATTATTTTCTTATATAATTTTATTTATATTAAAAACTATAAATATGTGGAATAGTAAGGCTACCCCCAATAAGACCCTCAACCGAGTGGGTTGTGAGGGTTGCACTGGGTTGTCCTTGTTGTGGGCATTCGGGTTCGAGGAGGTTGAGGAGCCAAGAGGGTTGAGGAGCCAACCGAATAGCACACTAAGTTGAGTGTTTGTTTTTTGTGTGTGTGTCGTGTGTTTTTAATTAACTAAAAAGTTATTTTTGTGGGGTACGCTTTTTGTAGTGGAGGTTTTCTTATTGTGTCTAAAAGGTCGTTTGTAGATCGCATGATAGAAAAAGCTGATGTGGCAAGTAAAATGAGGATCGCTAAAGGTTGTTATTGGGGGTAGCCTAAATATATAGTTTAATAGGTTAAAAGTTTAAAACTGGCAGGAATATAAAACAAAAACTAATAAAAAGCTGTATTGTACTGTAAAACTGAGGCAGGCAAAAGGCCGAGGACACATGTTTCAAAAGGGAGGTGATTTGTACACTCTTAAAAATGATTGGAACACTCATATTTTGAGTGTCTTGACATTTATACCCTCACATTATTTTTAGTTATATTTATCCTGTAAAGATATAAATGTCCAAGCACTCAAAAATTAAGTGTCTTAATCATATTTAAACGTGAGGGTGATATTTACATCACATTTTTTGATGCATGCACCATAATTTGTGTTTACAGTATTGTACGGTATAATACTGTAATACACAAATTATGATGCGTGCATTAAAAAATATGATGTGAGTGTCAAATCCCATTTAAAAGTGTGTAAATCGTCTTCCGTTTAAAAATGTCAAAACAACCAGGCCCTCGATAGTTAGGGTATAAAAGTTATTTTGTGAATGTGCAAATCCACGTCCTTCACCATTGTTCACTAATCAACGTACAGGCTATGGCAATTAAATGGTCTCAGAGTAGTACTCATCCTCTTGCCTTTTAATTATTATATTATACTATATACTAAAGATGAAAATTGAACGGGGCAAATAGTAAAATCTTAAGCCCTCCGTTTTCCACTAATTCTTCACTTTATTGGTTGCCAAAATAATTATATTCCATAAACAGTAGCCCAACAGTTGGTAGTGGCCCGCATGGCTCTTTCTCATTGGGCCAAACGAGTTGCAACTTTCTCTGTTCACTCCCGTTTTCACGTAATGACACCGTAATACGAAAACGAAACTCATTAACCACCTCCTAGAATAATCCAGTGCCTCTCATTTGTACCATGCTTTATCTTACTCCAGAAATCACCATTCTTACATCACCTCCTCTTCTTCTAATACCACCTACCTAACAGAAACACACCACCGCCTCTTCTTCTGCTAATACGACCACTGCCGCTCCACTTCGTTGCCCCATCGATTACATGATCGTTAAATAGACATGCTCGCGGTGCTAGAAGGTAATTTATATATTGAATTGTGTGATTATTTAGATTTCTTTGATATTATTTTCTATATGATGCAGCTATAGCATATGGTATGAAATTGAATGTGTTGCCATGGAGAAGAAAATTAATTAAAGGTAAGGCCTTTTAAACTTTCACTTTTTTTATCTATCATTGATTGGGGTTTGGGGAATGGTGAAGAGCTGTTTATTTGCATCGGATAGGGTTTGACAAATGGGGAGGGGGTCTTATTTGCACCTAAGGAGAGATAATCAACATTTGTTAAGGTTCGACTATCTTTAACTTTAGCATCTGAGGCTTTTTTTTTCTATTGCTTATACCTTTTCTTGGTTTGCTCATAATTCAGTGAACTTCTGATGGAGAGATATGAGCTGGATGTTGACATCAGGTAAGGTTATTAACAGTTTTAGCGGCTTTTTGGGGTTGCTTTATGGTCACCCTTTTATATTGAAAACAAAAGTGGACGATCATGTAAAAATAAGCAATAAAAACAATCCTTAAGTGTTTGGAGCTTTGAGATTACTTTATTTATTTATTTATTTGTTGCTTTATATATTTTTTCGGTAGTAATTCTAGGTACTATTGCATGTAATGTAGGCTTAGTGGTTCTAGAACCATCAATGATTGGTGAACCGGCAATCCATGGTTATACCGCTGGGATGTGGAGCGGAAAAGCTTAAGGCTGATGTTGATTGTGAAGCTGAAGGACAGGATGAGGATGACGCAAAAGTCGGTTACATATTTCTCATATATCTATCGTTATTGTTTTTTAGAGTACTTATATATTGTCGAATTCGCCGAATAAGTGACTTTTATAGTTTTTTACGATTTTTTAACATTGTGTTTGAAAAATAGTGGCAGCAGGTGATCAAAGGAATGATTGTTCAAGGTGAGAATTCATTCTTTTTTGCTTTGTCACCCTTCAACACGCACAAGTATTATCAACACGTTGTAGGCAAATTCATGTATAATGAGAAACCTTTTAAATGTTTACACCTGACGCCTTCTTCTGTTTGTGATTTTGGAGCTCAACTTCTGTGTATTTATTATTGGTGTTTTAATACCAGACCTTTGTCATACCTACCTTTTGCATATATAACACGTCCTCATTTTATGGCGTTATTCTTTGTAGCATCTGGATTGTACAACGGATTTAACTATTAATGTTCATTTCAGAAAACCTACTGAGCATGAAAGAAGATGTTATACCGTGGTATGTTGGCCTTACTTTCTTACTTTGAGTAGTTCGAGTACTTTTAGGTGTAGGTGCCTCAAAATTCAGACATAAGTATGACGTATAAAGGGGTTTTAACATCCATGGATTTGAGTTTCACTAAAATGAAAGTAAGTGTATTGAAATCAAATGAAAAAAGCTGTTTATATCCTCGAGTGAAAAACCTTGATTTGATTTTTGTTATGTGAAGAGGAAGAACGCATTGTTGAAATATTACAACGGGAGTCGGAAGTCATCAATTTTTGTCGATAAGCGAATTGGAGAGCATGTGATTGTTTGCATTTGGTAGTGTAATTAAGGATTAGTAGTATGTTATGGATAGCATGTTGCAGTTACATTTACTCACTACTACACCCTTTTAGCCCAACTACCTTGGAATACCTTATATTAACTTAATGATGCCTGATATCGTTCTAGGTGCGCATGGACAAAAAATAGCAGGTTGTTCCAGCTCACATCAGAATACTGGTGAGGACGCCAACTACATGAGGTCGTGCAGTAAATGATTTGTAACATGTCATGGTTAATGTGATGCGGTTACATTCACTTAATCGGGCTCCTCTTTTTTTTCTATAGGTATCACTTAATCTTTTATTGAATTTCAATCAGAGTTCCTATTAATTCTTATTTTGTTAAAAAGGTATTTCAGATTCTGGAACCAATATGTCACTAGAGATATAAACTTTGTATGCAATGACCCTTTAAGTTTGTAACTGATAGCTGTAAAAAACATGTAACACGAGTTTCTTTTCGCATGTTTGTTTTGTCTTTAATGGGTAAAAATGCTTTCATTTTGTGTATAGCACGTACTGTAACTGTGTTCAAGAGTTGGAAATAGTAAAGTTAGCGTTATCGAGTAAGCGACTAATGGCATTTTGATTGTCCTATTTGAATGTGATTAGTGTAGTTGATACGTGATCTTATTTGCCATCAACAATGATTTAACAAACCCTGTAACAACGTGGTTATTAAAGAGTTCATGAAAAATAAATGATCGCCGCATAATTCTAATAAACATACACACGGCTGTCCCGCAGCAACGCGCGGGCTTACCCGCTCGTTGTTTATATTTTATATACAACTTCTATCATTATTACAATTCCCGCTATTTTTTTAGTTGAATATAGACCACAAAATTTGAGGAGAAAATCTAAACAAATCCCACTCACTCTTAATTTAATGCTAATAGCCTTAAGTACACATCTTGTACCTTATTTCATTATGTTTAACTTTTTAAATAAGCCTAAAGATGACTTACCGCATAAATAACTTATATAATTAAGTAACTGTACAAGATATTTTTATCTTATATCATCTTGAAGACATGCTACGACAAGGTCAAATACAACATGTTAATATCTCTAGCTAGAACAAAGTATTTTATCCATTACAATACATTAAGTTTTGCAAAAAGCTTGTTGGTAAAATTCTTTCCATTAAACTTACCTTCAATGCAATACAAATCAATGAATTATTTTCCTTTGCAAGTGCCGTGATTGAATTTGTTTCAAATCTTTTCTTCAAACACTTAAGAATGCTTGGGATTTTGATTAAAAAGAACAATATTTACTTTAATCCATAGTTGTCAGGATCCTGATCTTGATCTTATGATCTCACGATTTTACGATACTAAAAAGCAAAAACGATCCAGATCATATATAGGATCTTAGCACATTTAGGATCTTATAAGATCCCGATCTTAACCATATGATCTTAAGATCTTATTCGATCCGATCTTACTTTTCTCGAATCCCAAACGAAAAACCTAAAAAGTTATAGGTCATATTTTATGGAATTTTAAAAACAACATGTTAATCTTCTTAAACATTCTATATTCATAATTTAAAACAACATTTTCATAAAACATTCATATAATTTGTGTTAATGATATATAATAATTTGTAATTTTGAATAATATTACAAAAACTATTAAGAAAATGATATTATAGTAGGATCTTAGGTCCCGATCCGATCTTACGATTTCAATCTTATAAAAATAAAAACGATTCTAAGTTAGATCTCGATCTTGAAAACCTTGCTTCAATTGGTTAAACACTTTTAAATGACATTTTTGTTTTAGTAATTCTTCAAGTGTTACATCAAAGATGCTTAATAGTATTTACAAAAGGAATAAATTACATCACTATTAGCAAATTAGTCCATCACTTATTCTACTTGTGTCCCTGTTAACTTATTTGCAAATTAGTTTATCTGGTACTTAGAGCATCCACTATAAGAGGTTTATGAATAGGTTTAAGAAACTTGAAAAGGTCCTAGTTCTTAGACCTTTTCATAAACTCAACACAATTAATGCATGTATAATGTGAAGCATGTATAAAGTTGTAACACATTTTTAATTATAGTGAGAAAAAGTTTATAAACTCAAAAGGTTTATAATTTATTGATATGTGATGACATTTAACACTTATAAAGCTTTATCAATTTTAACCATAGTGGATCCCCTTAGTAGTCAAGTTGTTTTCCGCTTACCTATGTTTTTCCGATGCATAATCATTAAGTTATCGCGTTTCAAAAATCTTTATTTGTTCGTACTTAATTAATTTATGTTTTGAATAACCTGAACAATCGAACAGATGGGTACATTAGAACATAAAGGAAACGGGGCGTCTTCAAGTGAAAATTACAATTTAATCGCACGAATATTTTAAGCTTGTTGACATATGAGATGTTCAAGTAACTTGTTGATCCACACGTAATCTTATTTATTTAAAGGAATATAATTTATACAGTTAACTTTATATGGCTGAAGTTAAAAGTAAGCAAACAAAAAGTAGTTTGTTACTAATCCCTTGTGATTAAGTTATGGCTATTAACAATTTGGTGAAGGATTGATTCCACCTTCTCCCATTCGGAGAGACTTTAACATGAAATATTCTATAAAAGTTTGATAGCAACAAGCAATGAATGGAATGAGTGTGATTCCGAAGCTTTGCAATAGAAATTAATAAATAAATTAACAAGAGAACCACGTACTAATCCCATTTTCTTTTACATCTTGAGGTGTGCCTAATCCTTCCAACACGATCCCACCCACTTATTTATATACAATATATATCCTTCACTAGAAGTCACTCAATTCGCTTCACACATAAAATCATGAAAATACTAAATTAACAATATCAGTTTCTTAATTATGTAAACCCTTTTTTAACTAGATAATCCATTTACGTTAATGGTAGATTAATACATATACCTATCTTTTACTTAATTGCTTCTTGTATGTATTTTAAGCTGGTGGCATCATACCATGGTCTATGCATCTAGCAACGTGGTAAATTGTTTAGTAAATTCGATCATTTAAAACGTTACCAGTCTTTGAGGTAAAACTAAACATTTTATTTTAAATTTCAGTTAATTTTCTTATGTGTATTCGACTTTTCTTAACACCTGATCCAAGCCCTGTTTGATGTTATTTGTACCCTCAAAAGTTGATTATAATACCCGCGTATGAAAACAGTTGGAATATTTGGTGCTTGAAGCGTATTAGATGGAGTAAAGACATAAAGTTATAACACAAAACTATTAAAAGACATATGAAATAAATGCTTGGACTATAATAGAAAAAACACAAAAACTGAAAAGTAAAAAAATATAAAAATGTAAGAATCTTATAAAATTTTTTGAAGTGTATTATTAGAGGTAATTTATCAAGTTTGACAAGAAAAAAAAAATAAAAGACATAAAATACGCAAAGAAAATGATAAAAACATGTGTTGATGTGTTTTCTTATTAACTCTATATATAATGGAAGCGGGTGTGGCGCACTAACGATTTGAATATTCCTTCTTTTGCTTTATGTGGGCTGCTTCGCTATGAGCCCATTTTCGTGCCCTGGCCCATATTCATAACTATGACTATCAGCTTTCTACTTCTTCGTTAAGCAGCCTAACCGACTTCCAGGTGTAACCGACCTGCTCTCCACCGCCTACTTCCACCAAACATGTTTGCTGTTTTGTTCGTATAGATTCTTAGTAGTTTTTTTTTCGTTGTTAGTGTTTTCATGTTATCATGACGCCTTCTTTTTTTTTTTGGTTGTTTTACCGGTTTTGTTTGGGCCGTCTGGTCTTATTTAAGATGTATGAGAACCATGTTCTTCCTCATCTAGGCATGTTATGGGTTAATGTTTCTCTTTTGTTCTTTATTGGATTGTGTTGTTATAAGTATGAGGACCAAATCAAAGGCGTGTCCGAATAAAAAGTGTCTCGGGTTGTCTGATGTGCTGGATGGTCGGTATCTTAACCCTACTGAGGATCGTCTGTTGGTAGTTGCCCCTCCGACATTAGGTACTCATGTACCGCATTCGCAGCAGTCAACTGGCGTAGGTTTGTCGGATGCTGAATCAGATTCGTTGCGTGATGTTTCTGTTCCGGATATTTTGACACCATGTTCGTTTGGTCAACAGGATGAGTGCCTTCAGGTTTTAGAGAATGAAAGGTTTCAGATAAGTGCGCCCTCACCTCATGCCACGACATCTGTTCTGCCTGATTCAGGTTCGTTATCCGAGAATGTTACGTTTCAGGAGTTACCGGTTATGTCATCTACAGGTATACTTCCTTTCGATGAAAAAGGATACCAAAAAAATATTGCTAAATTTTTTTTTTCGCGTTGTCAATGTGCGTATGTGTATTTGCATTCACTTTTGTCTTTTTGACGCTTTTTTGATGTTGTCCCAGGTTATGTCATGCCGGCGGGTCCGTTGCTCTTCCAATCAACCGCTGCTCGGTCCCCAGTTTTGCCATTTTCATCTGCCTCATCGGTGGCTCCTTTGCACCCCCCCGGCGGCTGGATCTATTGGCTCGCAGTTTAATTGCACTGTACTGGATTTTTCGGCAGGTGTTGTTCGTCGAAGCCATGACCCCGTTTCCTTTGTTGGGCTGCAGTTATTGGGGGACGATGTTTTGCAACACCGGCACATGGTCCACTCACGCAGAAAAATAAGATCGGCGGCGGGTATAGCCATCAGAGAACCCGGAATACCGTTACGGTTCCGTCGGCCGCGGTCGCATATGATGGTGGCCGGTGACTTTAATGGAAAAGGGAAAGCTAAGGTTGATTATGGGTTTACCATCGATGCCGACCCTACTTGCGAACAATCATCTACGGGTGTCGAATCGTCGTGCCTTCATGTAGCAGGTTAGTTTCACGTTTCTTGCTGTGCGCCTTTTCTGTATGATGCTGCTCATTTCTCGCTTTTGCTTATCACATATTATATGCTTTAAGCATTTCTATCTTATGTTTAGAATGTCTTTGTTAGATGAAACTATGTTGGATTCCGAGAAATGGTTGTGCCTGCTGATGTCAGCACGTCGAGCTATTTGTTGGATGCTGCTAAGCGTGAGCCTTGCATGTCGTTTTCTACAACCCGGTGTCAGCCACCAGCCTCTTCCTATGATATGGGTATATCGTTGCATTGTTCTGTTTATGGTTGTTTCGTTTTTTTCGGTGCCTGTATTAGATGTTAATACACTGCGTATCATTTATGTCAATGTTGCAGGTCAGCATGTGACTGCACCTGCTGCATATTCACCCGCTGACTTTCAACTCTTCCAGGGTCCATCTTAGAGGCGGAGATGTAGCGAAGGTTTGTCCCATAATTATACTCAATGATTTTACCGTATGTAATCACTTTCTTTTTGACTCCTTGCTTACTCATGCCGTGTATATATTCGGTAGACACACGTAGGTTTAAGCTGTTACAAAAGATTCTAATATGAGTTTATGAAGCCAGGGTGCACCAAATATCCTGTAAATATCGTCCAATTTTTATCATACTTATTTCAGTTTCGTAACTATTATCTTCGACGTAGTGCAGGCACGTCCGTATATACTCCGCCGTTCTCTGGACATCAGCAACAGGAAGCAATGGTCAGTGCACCGACACGCTCGCCGAGACCAGGTGTTGTATTTATATACGTGTACGTTTGCTTACGTCAGATGTTTTGGGGACTATTTTAAATGATATCGCGACCCAGGTCAGTTTTGACCCATTAGCTGAGGGCCCTGAACTGCGTGTTGTCTCTAAAAACTAAAGTTATCTTTTTTTCCAAAATCAGATACGCCCATAAGCCAATTAAATAAGGTAACCCAAACACCTTTTTAACTTGATGATACAAAGGTTATACAAACATATTACATGTTTTGATCCTAAAATCTCGATCTCGGATAAATACTCAACAGTTTTTTTTAACTTGGAACGTCTTTGCTCACCATCATTAAACCTGCAGTTTAGTTGGGCTGGGTAATGGCTCATACACCTAAGATATCACGACTCTTCTATAACCTGATGGTTTTTTTTCCCGCGCTGATTTCTGTTACCTCATATTATACGTGTTATGCTGACGGTGTTGCACAAGATCCCACATATGCATCTGGAGCACGTGAGTCTCGGCAACATGTCCTGCCATCTGTTCCACGTAGGAATCCAACCACAAGACGTGGTATGTTTGTACCCATCTCTTTTTACTGGATCTTGCAATTTCCGCTGGTCGTATTATTTGATAGTTTTATGCATTTTAAGCTTTTCATGCATTTGCATACTCATTGCTTTCTGTGGTTTTTCAGCGCATGCCGGGAAACCCCACCCGTTTCTAGCTTATGAAGGCGACCCGCTCACCCGCGCCACTATGCCTGGGCAAGGTGCGTCTATGTCTTTTAAGTGTTGTGTCATTTTTATACTTGTCATCTGACGTTTCTGTTTGTTTCACCAGGACCTCCTACGCAGTATAAATCATTTGGCAATTGTAACTATACATGCGGTCATTGTCAGGCGTTGTTTTGGTTTGAAGAGCGCATTGTCAGTTGTTCCACAAAAACAAGGCCCGTATATCATCGTTGCTGTCTTGGTGGCCGTGTGAAATTATATACGCATTCTCAATATCCTCCCAATATCACTGACCTGTTCTCAAACCGGCGCTTCATGGATAACATCAGGGCATACAATCAGATGTTCGCTATGACATCTTTAGGTGCTACTGTTGACGAGTCTATTAACAATGGCCGTGGCCCGTACGTGTTCAAAGTTTCCGGCCAGATATATCACTGGATTGGGGGTTTGTGTCCGCCGGAAAATACCACGCCGAGGTTCTTGCAGTTGTATATTTATGACACACAGAACGAGGTGCAAAATAGATTGAGTCATTTCACAGGTGAGACTCGAAGAGAATTAGATCCGCAAATAGTTGATGGCCTGATCCATTTCCTGGATGCACATAATACGTTGGTTCAGCTTTTTAGGACGGCTAGGGATAAAATGTTGGCTCACGATATCCCCGAGTTTAAGGTTCGTGTTTTTGGTGTTATTGGTAGGAATCAGTACGAGCTTCCTACGTCGGATTCAATTGGGGGAATTCTTTATGATGGTGGTCCAGAAACAGCCACGGACTTTGATGTCGTTGTTGAAAAATGGCCTAGAGATCCTCAACGTGTTAATAAATTGCACCCATGTTACATGAGTTTTCAGATCCCTTTATTGTTTGTTTACGGAGAACAGGGTTATCATGAAAATCTTAAACTGAATAATGCTACCGACGATGTCGCAGATGCTGAAAAAAATATGTCGATGAATGCTTACTATGCTTACCAGCTCCACGATCGTTATGGCCGTTACAGTTTACTCACTCGCTGTAGAAGGTTGTTTCAACAATTCGTTGTTACCGCCTACTGCAGCATAGAACAGTCCCGTACTGATTTTCTTAGGTACCATCAGGATGACATTAGAGGAGACTATCTTTCGGGTTTGTATGACGCCATAACGAGGGGTGATCGCGATGGCTCAGATGTCGGGTCTCGCATTATTCTGCCAGCCTCATTTACAGGAGGCCCTCGGTATATGTACAATCACCACCTCGACGCACTTGCTATTTGTCGGGATCATGGCAACCCTTCGTTTTTTGTGACTTTCACATGCAATGTCAAATGGCCAGAAATTGTAGACTATATGAAAGCGTTTCCGCAGCTAAATGTTGGTGACAGACCGGACGTTGTAGATCGTGTGTTTGAGCGGAAGATTCATTTGCTGATCATATATGTTCGGGATCGAGAACCTTTTGGGGAAATTTCAGCGGGTCAGTTAGCCTAACCCTTTTGCATCCTTCAATCGTGTTCCGTTGTTAGATGTTTCGTTACTTATCTATAGCTTTGCACACGCACACACGCTGTTTCATGCTTCGTTATCTATGTCTATGTTTAGCTATGTATATATAACCGGTGCTCTTATTTATATTTGCAGTCCTGTATACAGTTGAGTTTCAGAAGCGTGGCTTGCCGCATTGTCATTTACTTTTATGGGTTAAAGACCACCACAAGATTACGAGGGACTGCGATGTTGACCGATATATATGTGCTGAGCTACCTGATCGCGCAACGCAACCACAGGCATACAGAGTTATTTCTGAATTGATGGTGCACGGTCCATGTGGTACTGCGTTCCCTGATGCTCCTTGCGCTAAACCTAATGGCGGTTGTAAAAAGCACTTTCCTAAAGATTACTGCTCAAGTACTTACGTGGACAAGGGTGGGTACGTACATTATAGACGGAGAGATACAGGTGCCACTACGGTCAGACAGAGCGTGCATTTAGATAATTCTAACGTTGTTCCTCATAATCTTGAATTGTGCTTGGTTTTTTACGCGCATATCAACGTTGAGTATTGCGGGTGGACGATGCTTATTAAGTATCTATTTAAATATATTTCAAATGGGACAGACAGAATCATTGCCCGTGTTGCCAGGCCAATTGGAGAACCACATGCAGCGTCCACCTCAGACCCTCAGCATGGAACATCATCGCGCAATCAAAATATCTGTGTGGACGAAATTAAAAATTTCCTAGACGCGCGCTTCATAGGTCCTCACGAGGCTTGCTGGAGGATCTTCAATTTTGATATTCATCACAGGCAACCCGCCGTTCAGATACTGGCTGTCCATTTGGAAAATATGCAACGGGTGACATTTAAATCCGGTCAGCGGCTTCAGGCCATCGTGAATGATCCTCGCTAAAAAAAAACAACCCTTACTGAATGGTTGGAATTCAATAAGCATTTCAGTTTTGGGCGCCACCTAACATACCTCAACTTCCCGAAAGAATTTGTGTGGAAGAAAACAGAACGTGAATGGACACCAAGAGTGAACAAGCAGCTCCCGTCTATTGGAAGGTTGACGTATATACACCCAGGTTTAGGAGACCTTTATTACCAACGAATGTTGCTTTGCCATCAGAAAGGATGTCAATCATTTTCGGGTATACGTACAGTTAACGGTCACTTGTATCCTACAAATAGAGCAGCCTGTGAAGCATTGGGTTTGCTAGGTGATGATCGTGAATGGCTAACTGCACTAGAAGAGGCGGCCATATCAGCGACGTCTGAAGAACTTCATACATTATTTATCCAACTATTGATTTTATGTGACGTGGCAGACCCGGAGGTCTTATGGAATACTTTCTGGGAACAGATGTCGCATGATATTCCCCTTAGGTTATCGCAAATATTGTCTATTCCGCTAAAGCACATGAACGAGCCTAAACTGCGAGGTGGTGTTCTTTATGAACTTTAAGCAGGTTTAGGTTTTTATGGTAAGTCATTGGTGGATTTTGGGTTACTGATGCCGCCTCAGGGACTGTTAGATATGTTGCAAAACCGCTTAGTTATGGAAGAAAAATGTTACTCTTGCCCCTATCCTTATTGCTACCTCCATCGCAAACCTCATTTCTCGGGTCACACGAGGCCCATAGATCATACAAATCTCCCTTCGCT
The DNA here is from genome assembly GCA_910596185.1 of Chrysanthemum makinoi. NCBI lineage: Eukaryota > Viridiplantae > Streptophyta > Magnoliopsida > Asterales > Asteraceae > Chrysanthemum > Chrysanthemum makinoi. The sequence continues at coordinate 151,036,887 of OU343223.1, read as the reverse complement.
ACGGGTATCATTTTGCACCAGTGATATTTCCTCTTAGATCTGGGCAGAGGGCACAAGTTAATGTCGTGGGACCATTCGTTAATCTCAGATGTTCCTGATTCGTCCACTTTGAGGAATTTATCTGCCCACGTATCCCCGTTACGCCGTAGCTGAGATTCTTGGTTACGGCGTAACTCGTTAGAGTCATTTTCGTCAATATTCTTCATAACCCCGTTATCGCTGTCAAAAATATAGTTACGCCGTATCTCATAAGGCAGGTTACGGCGTAACTCAGATCTGTCGACTGGATCAACCCCTGAATCCATATCATTGGCCTGAACCTTCTAGTTATTATCAGCAAAAATCACTTTACATTCCATAGCGGGTTTCGACCCTTCAGTTTTATTGTTATTCATCCTTACTTTTTCACTGAGCTTTTCCACCATAGATTCTAGGTTTTTTAGGGTTGTGTCGTGCTTTGAATGGTTTCTGTCGGTGTTTTCCTGGAATTCTTTTAACCACTCATCTTACTCCTTTTGTCTTTTGGCTGAACTCTCCAGGAACTTGTTAATTGTTTCTTCAAGACTGGGCTTTCTTTCTCCATAAGGCCCACGGTTGAAATTCCCACGGTACCCATTATTATTTCGATTATCTCCGTAAAACGTTCGATTTTCTCCATATTTTGCTTCCTCAATTATATTTTCTTCGTTGGCGTGAGGACAGTTTTTAGAGAGATGCCCCCCCCCCCCCACAACTTTCACAACCTACTTGGATGGCATGCACGGTTTCTCTGACCTTCAGCATATCTCGACTTAGATTTTCAATTTTACTAGCGATTGCTGCAATTCCGTCAAAACTTCCGCCTAGGTTTCTTCTGCTTCCTTGAATGGCTTCAATTGCAAGGGTAGGAGTTATGTTCGGGATAGGTCCTTGATAGTCCAAAGATTTGTCTTGTAGTTACGTTAATTCTTTTGTAGAAAATGTTGACCTTTTGCTGGTTGTTCAGATCGTGAGTAGGACATTTGTAAAGCAGATCGTTGTATCTATCCCAGGCTTGATACAATGTTTCGTCGTCTTCTTGCTTAAAATTATGGATTTCCAAGAGCTGGTTAGAAATCTTCGACGGCGACAATACCTCAATGAAATGCTTCTTAAGTAGAGCCCAAGTGTTAATTGCCCCGGCGGGCAATCTTTCGATCCATCTTCTGGCAGCTCAAGTAAGAGTCATTGGGAATACCCTTATCATAACAGTATCATGAGACACGTCCGGAATATTGAAAAGGCTAGCAATGTATAGGACATTTTCAACGTGCTCATACGCATCTTCGTCCCTGTTTCCCGAAAAAGGGTTAGCACGAAGCTCCCTCATAAATTGGTCTTTAATTTAGAAGCGGACATCCGCTTCAATCGCCGGTCTTACGAGACCCGGCCCTTTTTCTGCTCTTGTCAACGCCAAATATTCCTAAAGAGTGAGGTCATCGATGTTAACAACTTCCATGGTACCTGAAAACTTGAATAATGATCGTGAGAATAATAGAAAATTTTAAAACGAAATGAAAATGAAAGACTTAATATCAATCCTAATATAACTCCCCTAAGAATAAGCCAAAAACTTGATGCAGGTTTTACTGATCAGGTTTTAATATTTATAAAGTCTCGTTATACCTATAGTCTACCCTAATGCACTAACGGGTAGTGTACCCGGTCGCGTGTAGTGTAGTATTCGATAAAGCCGAGGTCGTCCCAAGAGCTATGTGTGTTGGATTATTACTAAGTCTAGGTGTCACAGTATTTAATAATGGTTTCGATAAGGAATTAATTAATTAACTACTAAAGCAGAAACTATTAAATAAAGGCAAAAGATAAATCAATAGAGGATAGTGGTGCTAACCTAGTTATTCCTCCTAGCTAGTAATATCTACATCTACTTACTTCCAATTACTTCAGGTGGGGTCAAAGTAGAGAGGACAACATTTGGTCAATTCGCCCTAACCTATCAGCAAAGATGCCACCACAGGAGAAGTCAAGTGTCCCCTCATAAGTCCTGTTGTTCCTGGTCCTCTAATCCAAGTCATTAAGTACCGCTACATGCTAGATTTATAATAGTGAGTTCCCGGGCGTTAGCAACTTAAACACTCACCCCCTAATTCTTAAGTTCATCCAAACGGTAGGTGATCAGTTGGTCAAATCGCACAAGTAGAAAGGGTCGTCAGTTGGTCATATCTTACCCTTCCCGTCTCAGTCCGCTCACCTAGGGTCAGTTGGTCATATCTTCAAGGCAATTGGCTTCTACCGCCATTCAAAACTACCGAAACAAGGGTAGCTACCAATAAACTATGCATGCATACACTTAGAAATAATTATGCGGAAGTAATATAAACGCAAACAAAACAATTAAGGAATCATAACAAGGCCAGCACCAAGAGGTGCTTAGCCGCTCATATTAACCATACAAATCAATTCAATATTAAAAGGTACGAAATACATGAATCGAAAGTAAAGAAAAGATAAAATGCTAATGCTTATCGTAGGGGAGTGATTTCTCCCTTGGAGACAACTCCGTATGCTCATCTAGAACTGCCTTTGGCTTTTTCCCACGTTCTCTGGTTGTTGTGTGTGGAATGGGATGATTAGAAATGCTGGAATTCGTGGGGTATTTATAGGCCGGATCTGGGTTACGGCGTAACTAATATAAGAGTAACGCCGTAACCATCAATTCCTTCGTATTTTGCACTAGATCTGATAGTTACGGCGTAACCTTATTAGTGGTTACGCCGTAGTCTTCAATATACTTGGTTACGCCGTAGTTGATGAAATAGTTACGGCGTAGTTATCAGCGGCGTGGAACCTTATTTGACCTAATATAGTTACGTCGTAGCCTTTGGGGAGAGTTACGTCGTAACCTTCTGATGAGTTGGTTTTCTAAGTCCCGCTTTAGTTACGGCGTAATGTGAGAGATGAGTTACGCTGTAACACCCCAACCCGACAAGGGTAGAAGTGTCACATTCTGGTGTCATATCAGAACATACAAATAAAATTCTTCAAGCGGAAGTCTTAAAGAATAACGTACCAAGTCATTTAAACAAAAGATTTACAAGGAAAATTACAAAATCCAAATGTCTAAAATAAACCAAAATTTCAAAACAATAGCCCGCCAAAATAAGTCCAACTAGAAAGGTAACTAGGGTTGGTCCACTCAGATAATCCAACTCTCAGCCCATCAAAGCCCATCTTCAAACCTAAAACATGCCGCAGGAAAAGAAATGCGGCTGAGCTTAAAAAGCCCAGTGAACGGATATAACAAAACTAAAGCTAAATAAAAGCAGATGTGCGAAATGAAATAAGGAAAACTGATAACAAGGTCGCAACGAAATGAGAACAATGAGTCAAAGAGGATCCTGCAGAAAGCAATTATACAGATATCCAAAACGAACAGATAACAAGGAGAACGAAACAAAGCAAAGCATCGATGACATATAAACAAGCACATACAAACTAGACATACAAGAACTGAAGCATAAGCAAGCATAGCAAAGGCGCAGATCCACACAACATATATGTCATACAATCAATTCAGAAATCAAGGCATACAAGCCAAACAGATATCTACAGGAAAGCGGAAGCAATTAATTAATAAGTGAGCATGGCAATTCACACAGATCAAAACCCTTAGTTGAAAACATAACCAGATCATAATAGCGAAGTACTAACAAGCAATCCACCCATGGCGTTACACGTAACAAGTAAGAATACAACATACGATATAATTGAATGAATCCAAGGCATAGCAGGACAACAATTTAACAAGCCATACATCACAAATTGAACCATTTACCCAATCAAACCGTAGTATAGGCGTAATGTAAACATGGCAGTCAACAATAAACGATAATAATACAACCGATAGTCATAGTCCACGAGATTAACCGAACAAAGCACACATAATAAACCGACAAAACTATCGATTACACATTGACATGGTCACCGTGACAATTCAGAGGTTCACATAATAGTGATATCACATATCATCGATGAAAACAGTAATTCGGATAACCGCATATTAATCACATCATAGCAGGATAATCAATGGTCACATAAAACATGAATGGCATAATCAAATTCAATAAACACATAAGAACCCGGTACGTGAATGGAACGATAGTCCGAAGTAACGGAATGAGAGTGTGACAGATCAAAGCAATGGAATATATATATCTTGGTAGTAGAGTGAGTCATATAAGGGTACTGAGAAATGAACAATTTATACAAAATATGGTGCGTTGGGGAAAACAGAAAGTACAGTATAGGTCTATCAAAAGTGTAAGGGTTGTCAGAAATCTACCACGAGCCCGGACATATCATATCATAAGTAACCATTGTATTCGGAGGGTGACCTCGAATACCATATATCATAGGAGGAGACCTCAAGTAACAAATGGAGTAGCTAGCTCCGAATGTGAAGGACGCGTATTGCACACGACATCATTCACCATATATATCTCCAAACAGATCAAATCCCTCAAAACATATCATATCTAGGATGCATCCATACGCCCCCCGAAACATATCATAGTGGCCAAATCATATACATATAGTGAGCTCATAATCATATCATATCATAATGGGGAACGGTGTGTATCATCACTCGACACACCTGAGTCATGCCATTGGTGCATCAATGACACGGTCATGTTACCTTCATGACTAGGAAAACATATTTGGCTCGGGTATCAAACTGACGGGTCAAAGCATAATCATATCATATCATAACATAAGGGTTCATATCAAAGTTCATATCAAAGTTCATATCCGAGTTCATATCAAAGTTCATATCGAGTTCATATCGAGTTCATATCGAGTTCATATCAGAGTTCATATCGTAGTTTATATCGAGTTCATATCGTAGGAGCATATCAAAGTCATAGGGAAGCCCTAATAAAGAGGCTTAGAGTAAAGCATAACAGTTCAAACGAATATCGAAAGATGAAATACGAATCATGAGAAACCTTAAGAGGTAAGGTCAGAATATCTGTACCTCATTCGAAGAAAGCAAAATAGAAAGCAAAGTCACAAGATGAATCAATCTCGCCGTCCGGAACCTATATGAATTAGATAACGTTTATTAAGATCGGATTACTCATTTTAGACGGCTTTCCATTTTTAGCAGGTTTCCACTTTTAGTAACTTTTTATTTTAGGTAACTTTCTATTTTAGGCAGGTTTCCATAATTAGCAGGTTTCCATAAATAGCGGTTTTCAGATTTATCGATTTAGTCATAAATGGTATAATCAAAGTCATATTAGGTTAAAATGATTAAAATAAGTATTATCGTATCTTAAGGGTCAATTATGACAAGTTTTACAAGTTTAGGGTTTAAAGTGTCATTATTACAAAGCCAGAGGGTCAAAAGTGTAAATATAGCAAGTTTACCCATTTTACTCATTTAGTACCTTTAGTCATTACCAATACAAACCTTCAAGTTTCAATAATTATAACATCATCCCCTTAACTTTATTAAATCGCGAAGTATAAAACTCTAGTTTCAAATTAGATCATCATGTACGTTTTAAAACCATTTTGAATTCAATAGCCACGTGATCATGCAATCCACTGGTTTACCAATTTGGGTCGAGACATCCCTCCCCAATTATATTTCATACGCCATTACTAAACCAAACGAAACCCTTTTCTCCTTTTTGTACTCGACATACGTTAATTCAATGCACACATTCTTATTACCTTTGTTTTAACTCAAACTCCTAAAAATGGTATATGTATATGCCGCATAGGTTAAAACAGATTCATGTCAAGGGTCAAAAGTCCATATTACATTCAATACATATATTACTAAGGTCATGATTTCATGTAGTTACTTTTCCTTAATTACATTGTTTTGATCTCATTTAGTCTTGACGTAAACCAGAAAGACCAAGCATGTTGAGAGGGTTAAAAATCCGATTTAAGGGTCCAATCCATGCACTCTATTTGATCGACATACATGTATACAATTCGTTATTTCATGCGACAACTAATAACTTATTTGACGTAGTGTTAAGTTATGTTTAATTTGCATATAATCTTGCGCATGGGAACCCAAAAACAACGACCAGATTCAGGTGGAAAAGAGACGAGACGGAGGGTTATACGGTTACCTTGTAGCGTGAGACAAGATGAAGGAAAGCAAGAATCAAACCCGAGCAAGCCAAGCCTCCTGCATTCCTACGATCAAGAGCAGTTCCGGACTTACGACATACATAGCAACCCTTGCAACGATTTCCAAGATCAAAGCAGCCTCTCCTTCATCCCTAGCCACCCACGACCAGGCCACACAATAGCCACCCACGACTCCAAGCCAAACAAACCTTTGATACGACAAGCGAATTCACTCCTTTAAACCTCACGTACCACCCCTTTTGGACTGCTCCCCAGTCGACAGGAATTGGAGAAAAAAATACCAATCTTGCCGTCACTTTTGTGTAGAGAATTAGGGTTGTGTGATTTTATTTGGGAATGGTAAATATGGTGGTTATAATGAGATTAATATGGAGAATAAATGGAACGAATTTCTTGGGGGAATGGGGCGTTTGATTTGGATGAGAATAAGGAGAGAATCATTGACTCTTTAAATGTTAATTTATTTACCATTATGTTAGCTTTAATTTTGGTTTAATTATTTTGTAACTTGTATATATTTTGTAGTGCATGTAATGTGTAATATTCATAAGTAGACATAAGTGAAAGTAGATTTTATTATCTTATATCATTTGATTAATTATGAGTTAAATGTAAAACGTATTCAACGATCTTGACGTGTTACGAGTTTCATAATTATTAAGCTTGAGGGTAAAATGGTCTTTAAACACATTAACATTTTTAGGGTTTTACATACGCCGTAACTGCTTCAAAGTCAGCATACTATGATAAATCTTTTGATATTTCTCCAGTTCCACGTCTCTTTAGCTCCAATGCTCGTAATTTACCTGAAAGTGGAAAATAATGGAAAACAAGCGTAAATCCATATAAATGATATAAATAACAAGCATTATCGGGGGAAATTGACACTTAATATTCAGGACTATTTGATGTTATCATGTACTCGTAAAATTGGTAATGGTGCTGCTACCACATTTTGGGAGGATGTTTGGTGTGGTGAACAACCCCTAAAAACCCTGTTTCCTCGTATTTATTTGTTGGATACGGATAGACATAGTTTAGTTAAGGATCGAATTCCTTTCTAGGATGTGAGCTCTGTTCTCAGGCGTCAACCGCGAGGGGGTATTGAGATGGTTTAATTTTCTGATTTAGATTCTAAGATCCAAAATATCATGCTTTCTGATGAAGGAGATTCTTGGCTCTGGTCGTTGTATTCTTCTGGGTTCTCCGTTGCATCTGTTCGGTATTTGGTTGACTCCAAAACTTTAGACACGGCTCCTACTGCTACTCGTTGGATTCACCACATTCCAATAAAAGTCAATATTTTTATTTGGAGATTGATGCTTAACAAGCTCCCATCTAGGGCAAATCTTGATAGAAGAGGTATTGACGTTGGCTCGATTCTATGTCCTATTTGTCAGGTGGACATTGAAACGATTAACCACATATTTTTCTCCTGTGAAATGGCGTTGGATTTGTGGGCTAAATTGGCTAGATGGTGGGATCTCGACATTCCTATTTGTGATAATATTTTCAAATGGTTTGATTGGATTGGCACGTTGCAGTTCTCAAACATGGTAAAGGATTCTCTTGAAGGCGTGGGAGGGACCCTTATGTGGTTTTTGGAGTTTTAGAAATCGATTGATTTTTTCTAATACTCCTCCGAAAAAAGCGATGATTTGGGATTCCATTGTTTCTCAATCTTTCTTGTGGATTTCCTCTAGAAATCCAAAGTCTAAGATTAGTTGGGTAGATTGGTTAAGAAATCCTATTGTTTCAATAATTCATATGTAATGTCGTTTTTCTAGCTTTTGCTAGTTCTTTTATATATTTCCGCCGTTCAAAAAAAAATTGTACGTTGGGTCACATACGTTGATTCTATAATTGTTTTTTGTAAAACATAGTGAACACCGCTTAACAAATATCCAATCACACTAAGTATAAAGATAAGTACGTACATCTAATGCCAAAAATAATTTATAGGACTTGTGGGGAACATCGACGCAAAAAAGATGTTGCTTAGGGTGTGTGTGTGTGTATAAGAGAATCCGTAGAATAGTTATGGTGGGATTAGTGGCCACCAACATCATAATCAATGTGCTAGCTTGCTGAAGGTATCTAATTAGTTGGTCGATATCCCACTTAAACATTTATTAAGAGGCATCACTAGTACATATTTTATGACTAATTGGTACAGTATCATAGCAGGCATCAATTCATCATTAGTACAAATTATAATTAGTTTGTGGTACAATCATCTAACTGAAGGAATGCTAATTAATGTTAGGGACAAGATATTCCTACCCCTCATATTTTTTATATTCCCACCTTTTTTTTTTTTTTTTTTTAAAAAAAAAAAAAAAAAAACTATAAACCTGAAAATGCGAAACAAGAAATTCAAAGTTTAATAAGTAAAACATTTAAATTGTCAAAAATACGGAATAAAAACTGACAAAAAACTGTGTTGTACTGAAATTAATGGGGGACAAAAGGAATAAAAAATACAAACACTCCATAATAGGGAGGATAGGAATATTACATCCCTTAATGTATCCATTATAAATAGACACATCATTTGCCTAAATAATATTTTGAGTAAATTACACGGATGGTCCCTAAGGTTTGTTCAAAGTTTCACTAACAGTCCCTGAAAGTTTAAAGTTACATGGATAGTCCCTATCTCTGAAAAGAATATCACCTGTGGTCCCTTATTTAACTGGCGTTAAGTAAGCTCCGTTATAATTTACATTCTTAGCCCTTTTGGTTGAAGGTCGCTACCTTGTCACCCATTATCATAACGGTCGCTTATAAGTTAAAGTTTTTCGACGTAGGTAACGCGTTTTATACATTTTCTTACGCTTTTCTGTTTTTAACGCTTCGTCCGCTTTTTATACGTTTCATCCGCTTTTTATACGCCCGCTTGCTTACATTTTGGTCCGCTTTTATACTCGTCCGTTTTCTACGCTTGCTTTTTAAAGTTTTGTCATAAAATTTTTTGACATAAAATTTCAAAAATTTGAAAATTTTTCGACATAAAAATTTTGAAAATTTTTACTCCAATTTTTTCCGAAATTTTTCAAATTTTTCCGAAAATTTTTTTGACATAAATTTGAAAAATTTTACTCAATTTTTCCGAAAAATTTCGTCCGCTTTTTTATCGTTTCGTCCATTTTTACGCTTTCATCTATTTTTATACGCTTGCTTACATTTTTTACATTTTGTCTGTTTTTATACGCCGTCCGCTTTTTACGTTTTCATTGGCTTTTTTATTTTCATCCCATTTTTTATAACGTTTCCCGCTTGCTTACATTTTTTACATTTTTGCACGTTATATGCTTCTCTCTTTTAACGCTTTCACATAAAATTTTTTGACATAAAATTTCAAAAATAAATTTTTTCGAAATTCTTTTCAAAATTTTAGTTCGTATTTTTTTCCCAAATTTTTTTGAAATTTTTTCAAAATTTTTCAAAAAGAATTTCAAAAAAAAGTGGAAAAATTTTGAAAAGAATTTCAAAAAAATTTGGAAAAAAATCCTAAAAAAATGGAAAAAAATTTGAAAAAGAATTTCGAAAAATTGGAGTAAAAAATTTTCAAAATTTTATGTCTAAAATTTTCAAAATTTTTTTGAAATTTTATGTCAAAAAAATTTTATGACGAAAACGTCAAAAACGTAAGAAAACGGACGAAAACGTATAAAAACGGACCAAAATGTAAAAAAATGTAAGCAAACGGGCGAAAACGTATAAAAACGGATGAAAACGTATAAAAAACGGACGAAAACGTTAAAAAACAGATGAAAACGTAAGAAAATGTATAAAAACGTACCTAATGCCTAAAACTTAACTTATAAACGAATCGTTATGATATTGGATGACAAGGTAACGACCTTCAACCAAAAAGGCTAAAAATGTAAATTATAACGGAGCTTACTTAACGCCAGTTAAATAAGGGACCACAGGTGTTATTCTTTTCAGAGATAGGGACTATCCATGCAACTTTAAACTTTCAGGAACTGTGAGTGAAACTTTGGACAAACCTTAGGGACCATCCGTGTAATTTTTTAAAGGCATTGCATGTCATGGGAGGAATTTAAAACTAGATGGAATTTTAATACACGTTTTTTTCTAAAAAAGTTAACAGATATATAGTGAGTGTATTATGTGCATAACAATAAAAAAAAATATATTTAAAGATTACTTATTTTTGAAAGATCAAAAGATCAAATCTTCATCATTCAATTCATTTGATTCAGTGTTGTAGATTACAACTTGTTTTCAATTAAAAATTAATTTTGTTAATATAATTATTAACGGAGAGGCAATAGTGTCTTGTCAGGTGACTCACGTAACACTTTATCATATATTCAAGTAGTTTGCATATTTTCGATTACAATCACATATGATTTTTAATATAATCACATGTGATTTTCAATATTATCGCATTTGAGTTTGTCATCCAAATAAAATCTGTAACAACAACTATATATAAATTTTCATAAATAACTCGATTTTAGTTTGCAGTAATATGAATTTTCATCATTAATAACTTATTTTTGTCCTCCTTAACTAGATATCATCCATATCTGACGAATCGTTTGTTAAATGATAATTTTGAACCAAAATTTTAGCAAAAAGATAAAACAAAAGTTGGCCACTAATTTAAAAAGTTATGATCAATGACGAGATTTTGGGTTGATTAAATGTAGTTGTTACATTAGAACTAGTGTGATTTCATAAACCCAAAAAAGTGCCTTCGAAAACCGAAAAATGTAGTTGTTACATTTATTTTTCGACATTGATCATAACTTTTTCGATATACTTTTCGTCATTTAATCATTTTTGTCAGGCATTTCGACATACTTTCGACGATTTTTTTTTCCAGTTACGTCTGGAAAAATCACATGTGATTTGTATTCAAAAATCACATGTGTGATTTCATAAATCACATGTGATTTGTGATACAAATAACATGTGATTTTTCCAGACGTAATTGAAAAAAATCAAAAAAAAAACCGTCGAAAGTATATCGAAGTGCTCGTCTATAGAAAGATGAGTTAATTCTCGCTGCGATTGTATGATTCATTTTGCGTAATGATTAACGGCTTGCGGGATATTTAATTTTTAATTTTTTTTTTATTTTTTTTATTTTTTTTATCAAATCAAAAAATAAATATTCATGATTGGTTCATTAGATCTTTTGAAAATATTGAATGTACATTAAAATTTTCTCTATACGATATATATATAATTTTTTCATAATTCCATAAATCGCAAGACCATATGAAAATTAACAAAAACGTATTCCAATAAGTATCAAAGTTAAGAATATAAATTAAACAATAAAAAAAGAAATTATATTCCAATTGGTTACTTTTATAACTAGATAGTAATAACCGCGCTTGACAGCGAAAATAAGTTACTAAAAGTTTGTTTTTAAGTTGGACCTTTCATAAACCAAAGACGATTAATGAATTTTCATTCATCTTACTTTTCGCTTGCAAACAAAGTAAAGCGTCGTCTAAAGTTACTTAAACAATTGGAGCACCTAAAAGAAGGAAAAAAATTCTTTTGCATCACCGTATGTCTTTCGCGTGTCAAATTTGTATAAATGTTTGATTAAAAAACTCTATGAACAAAATTAAATATAAAGATTTACTTTTTATTTTTCATTAAACAAAAGTAAGAGAAAAAAATTGTCCAACAGAATTTTTATGTTACCGAAACCTATTATTTTCTTTTATAATTAACAAATGTTTGCTTAGAAAAAAAAATAAGTGGAAGAGTTTTTTAATCGCACACATCTATTTTTTTATCGGCATACATGAGTTTTGAAACAGGCTGAATTATATTGAGACAATGATCTATAAATGTATCTTATTTGTTACTTTATATTTTTATATGTGTCGAATTAATATTTTTGCTATTTTATGTACCCAATTTGCATTGCGTCACTTGAGTGTATTTTATGACTTGTTTGCCTTTCAATTTATTAACACTATTATTAATGGGAGGGGCAAAAAATTTACAAAATGCACACAAATGACGCATAATATAAGTTGGGTACATAAAAATATAATAGCAAAAAAATTAATTTGATACATATATAAGAATAAGAGTTAATTACATAAATCGTCCTTGTGGTTTAATAAAAGTTACGGATCTTGTCCCTATGGTTTTTTTAGCGCGTTTCGTCCCTGTGGTTTACAAATCTTACGGATCTTGTCCATGATCTGACCCGGTCCCAAAAAAAGGACCTCCCTTGCAAATACTCTCTAACGTGAGGGCTAACATCATATTTTGGTTTTAACGATCGGAGTTAATTACATAAATCGTCCTTGTGGTTTGGTAAAAGTTACGCATCTTGTCCCTGTGGTTTATTATAATATTTAAAAAAAAAAACTGTTTTCTTTTTAAAAAAATTAATTTTATTAAAAAAAAATTTTAAAAATTAAAAAAAAAAAAAAAAAAAAAAAATTTAATTTTATTATAAAACGGATGAAGGCGTATAAAAAAACGTTTTATACGGTTTTCTCTATTTTTACGTTTCATTTGTTTTTATACGGTTTCGTTCGTTTTTGTATGAAAATGTATGAAAACATTATTTTTAATTTTATTATAAAACGGATGAAGGCGTATAAAAAACGTTTTTATACGGTTTTCTCTATTTTTACGTTTCATTTGTTTTTATACGGTTTCGTTTGTTTTTGTATGAAAACATTATTTTTAATTTTATTATAAAACGGATGAAGGCGTATAAAAAACGTTTTTATACGGTTTTCTCTATTTTTACGTTTCATTTGTTTTTATACGGTTTCGTTCGTTTTTGTATGAAAATGTATGAAAACATTATTTTTAATTTTATTATAAAACGGATGAAGGCGTATAAAAAAATGTTTTTATACGGTTTTCTCTCTTTTTACGTTTCATTTGTTTTTATACGGTTTCGTTCGTTTTTGTATGAAAACATTATTTTTAATTTTATTATAAAACGGATGAAGGCGTATAAAAAACGTTTTTATACGGTTTTCTCTATTTTTACGTTTCATTTGTTTTATACGGTTTCGTTCGTTTTTGTATGAAAATGTATGAAAACATTATTTTTTATTTTATTATAAAACGGATGAAGGCGTATAAAAAAACTTTTTTATACGGTTTTCTCTATTTTTACGTTTCATTTGTTTTTATACGGTTTCGTTCGTTTTCATACATTTTCATACAAAAACGAACGAAACCGTATAAAAACAAATGAAACGTAAAATTAGAGAAAACCGTATAAAAAGTTTTTATATCGCCTTCATCCGCTTTATAATAAAATTAAAATAATGTTTTCATACATTTTCATACAAAACGAACTAAAACCGATAAAAACAAATGAAACGTAAAATAGAGAAACCGTATAAAAACTTTTTATACGCCTTCATCCGCTTTTATAATAAAATTAAAAGTTTTTTATATATTTTTTTTAATTTTTTAATAATTTTTTTTTAAAGAGAAAACCGTTTTTTTTTAAAAAAAATATTATAATAAACCACAGGGACAAGATGCGTAACTTTTACCAAACCACAAGGACGATTTATGTAATTAACTCTGATCGTTAAAACCAAAATATGATGTTAGCCCTCACGTTGGAGAGTATTTGCAAGGGAGGTCCTTTTTTTGGGACCGGGTCAGATCAGGGACAAGATCCGTAAGATTTGTATACCACAGGGACGAAACGCGCTAAAAAAAACTATAGGGACAAGATCCGTAAATTTTACTAAACCACAAGGACGATTTATGTAATTAACTCTAATAATAAAATGACAAGTAAAATACATTTATAGGCAATTATCCCAGTTATATATGGGTAAAAGGCTTTCACAAATATGAAAATGAAACTTTTATATTACATATATTTATTAAATGTTTAGTTGCATGTTAGCAAATTATATTACACTATAGAATATTTGTAGAAGTGGAGTTTTGGAGCCGGTACTGTTGTGAAACCGTCAGTTAGGAGGGTGGCTGTAGGGAGGAGGATAGCTCGACTATATTGTGGAGCCGTGACTCGAGCCGACACTATTTACATGTCTAGGCGAGCCGTTGACTAAAAGGATTACAAAAAGCCTTCTCGTTATTTTTCTTAGTGGGTTTTCTACTGTGTTGTCACTTAACTTTTTGGGATAATTGCATGTTTTGTACATGTTTTTCATTATCATAAATTTTTAAGGTTCAATGCATGTTGTACATCTGTTTTTCATTATCAATTCCAGAAACCTTTATAGAAAGAATCGATGTTTCATTTGTTTGGTTTTTTATACAAAAACTCGTACACACATAAGGGGTGTAGGTTAGAAAATTATAAATAAAATTTATTTTATACGAAAAATATACATATTTAGGGTTTCTTGATTTATCTGGTTAAAGTTGAAATTGTTATAGGTGTTTTGTTCTGAATGATGAGTAGAAAGCCTAATTATGCTTGCTATATCACTATAGTTAGCTAAAAGAGTTAATCGAGGTGTTAGGGTTTTTGTTGAGTGTTTATGCATTTTATTTTGAATTACAATTATTAAGTTCAATTTCTTTGATTTTGCGTTTAAGTTTGAAATTTTTTTAAAGGCTTTGATTGGGGTAATGAGTAGGATATTTGGTTATGCTTGATGTTTACAATTTGTTTGTTGTGATTTTGCAGAATTTATGGCTAATATAGGTAGTACTTGGTTATAATTTTGGCATGGAAAAAATCAGATGTCATAAAATGCAACTGTTTTTTGCAGCCAACATAGTTTTGGCGTGGAAAAAATTGTATGGCATAAAAGTACTTGCTTGGCTATGATGACTCGGTCACCCGGTAAGTCATAATTTTGGTCTGGCAAAAATTAGATGGCGTAAAATGAGACTATGTTTTATAGCCAACCTTAGTTTTGGCGTGGCAAAAACCGTATGACATAAGATGCAACTGTATTTTTCAGTCGATTTGATATCTGAGCCAAGGTACAAATATGGGATTTCAATGATTGTCATATGCATGTTTTGTTGATCTAATTTGGATAGCATTTTCTTGGCTATGATAATTCGGTTACTCAATGAGTCGTAATTTTGGCATGGCAAAAACCGGATGGCATAAAATGGAACCGTGTTTTATAACTTGGTTAAGTGCTGATTTTAAACGTTGTGTATAAGTTATGATCATAACTATCGATTTCAAAAGTGCCGTTAATTATAAAAGGAAACCGATTTTTCATTTTAGAAGTTGGTGTGTCGTTGTAAGAAGTGGGTTTGAAAAAACAATACACAAATTTTATCATATTTTGCGCTTAATGCCATTGAATGTAGTTTTTCGATCGTCTTTAGAGTTTCAAAGCTCATTAAAGATCCGTACTTATATATGAATTCATGTTTTCAGCTTGCTATTGATGTTGTTATCGTGGGAATTCTGTGCATGGCGCAACCAAAAATTTTCACCACACAGATCAGCTACAAGTCAGGTACAAATTTTTTTTTTGACACTAATACTTTATATTATCTGATGTAATACTATTACCAGCAGATGTTGTTAAGTAATTGGACCATGAGACACATAGTTTTAAGTGTTTTTTTCCCTTTGGGTGTCATACATCGTTTTGGAAATGCACTAACTAGGCAATATATGTATGTTTATGTTTGTTTAAAGTTTATGATATATTTTAGAGTCTGATATGTGGTCATGAGTGATGATTTTATACACTTTGTATAATATGTGGTTGTAAGTGCTTGAGATATCTTTTAAAGTCTGATATGTGGTTATAAGTACTGATTTATTACGTTGTATATCAGTTGTGGTCCTACTGCTTTCAAAAGAGCTACAAGCTATTTTTTGGCTGTGCAAAATAAATGATTCCTGGTATCCTTTAAAGCCTGATATGTGATAAATAATGCTGCTTTTATACGTTGTCTATAAGTTGTGGTCGTTACTTGTTGTTCCCACTTACTAAGTTAATTTAACTATAAGGAAGTTAAACAACCAAGTAACTTAAATATGAGTTTACCATTGATAGTTAACATGAATGATGCATGATTACTGACCAGATTTTAATATTTATAGAGTCTCGTCTATCTATTGTCTACCTAATGCACTAACGGGCAGTGTACCCGGTCGTGTGTTGTGTAGTATTCGGTAAAGTCGATGTCATCCCAAGAGTTATGTGTGTGGATCTAATTTAAGTTTAAGTGTCACTGGTTTTAAATGGGTTTTATATTAAATGATTATAAACTAAAGAAATGAAATAAAACAAAAGCAATTAAACGTGGAAAGATTATCATTAGGGATAAATGTGTTAGCCAAGTTACTAGTCATGTTATGCCATGATTACGTTTTCTAATTAATGTTTTCTATCACGCCACATGGGGTGGTTAAAATCAACTAGACTTAGTTGGTTAATTAGTCTAGTCCTATCTTCCATAACGTCCTATTCCGTAATCTAATGATTACAAGAGTTTGTGGGTGTACGAAGTGGAAGAGTCATTAATTTCCTCAACGATCTAAGACTTATTTAATGAAACCAGGCCGGTCGGATCTTAGGTTTCCCCTAACTTCTTAAGTATTTCCATTTGGAAGGTGATCGTTGGGTAAAATTCTCACGCAAGATAGTGATAGTCCTATTGTCAATTCTTACCACTACTCGCAACCTGATTCACTAGGGTCCTATTGTCAATTCTCCTAGCTTCCTAGGTAGTATCCAAACTTCCATGCTAGCCCAAACAAGGGTTTCCCAAAATAAGCAAAGAAAGTATACATGTAAAGCGATATGAAAGCGAGAAAACTACATTATAACAATAACAATTTCATAACTAGGCTACCACCAAAGGTGTTTAGCCTCTCATATTAAAGCATGCAGAAAATTAAATTTTTGATATCATAAATGAAGACATGAATTAAATACACAAATGTAATATAAAATACTAAAACTTGTGTGATGATAAGCATGAATTCTCCCTTGGAAATGACTTGTAAGCTGCTAGAAATCGTCCTCCTTGAAGCCCTTAATCGTCTCTAGTTGTTGTGTGTTGAGAGGATCTGTCAAAATGCGAAATTATGGCTTGTATTTATAGTCTCGAATAAGTTACAATGTAACCACTAGGGGTAGTTACGCCTTAACTGTTGGATCTAGGACGATCTTATCTTTATTGATGGAACTACGGCGTAACCTAAAGGTTAGTTACGATCGTAGAACTTTCGTTAACCACTTTACACCGTATCCATTAAACTGGTGACGTCGTAACATCTTTTTCCCACGAAATTCTTCTAAGTCTTGAAAATATATACGGCGTAACTTGTGTAGGAGTTACGCCGTAACCTTGGTCAGCATTGACTTTGATCTTCTAGTGTTAATCCATGTTACGGCGTAAGTAGAGTATGGATTTACGCCGTAACTCTTGTCTGGTCAGCATACTCTTGTGTATTTGCATTAAAAACCTTCCAATTCCGCGTCTCTTCGTTCCTATACTCATTATTAACCTGAAAACAAAATATGAACGAGTAAGAGTATATATTTAAGTAAAATGATACAAATGATGAGCATATTAGGGGGAAATTGACACTAAAATATTAGGACAATTTGATGTTATCAAATATCCTCCCACTTGAACTCTACTTGCCCTCAAGTATACCTTATTAAAATCATTCTCAAAAAAGATATCTCCCAAAGGACTTGGAAAATATGAATTTAAAAACTTCAAATGCTAGAACTTATCAAAGCCGAACACCTCACGAAATGAAAACAAAACACTCATACTCTCTCTATTCTAAGTGTCAATTTCGGGGTGGTCACTCATTGCACGGTCGTAACATGTATTCTACATAGGCTTGGACGTTACACAAATCTCCACCACTAGAGCTAAGGTCAAAAAAATCCGTAAAGGCAATATTGGGTGAACAAATTATATAGGATAGGGTAAATCATCATTACTAACGTGTCATGGCAAAGGGAACAAAACTAATGATACATGACCAAATCCATGGCGAAGAAACCAATGATTGCTCGCTTCTTCACCTAGACACGCTTCATGACTAAAGGGTAGATAAGACATGGGCTGCACATAAATGGTGTAAAAAGATAATAAAAAGCAAATAGTCTTATCCTATAACCAAGTCGTCACCGCCCACTGTCCATCCAAAGTCCAAGCTTCAAGAAGCAAATCATAATGTAATAAGTTACTGTGCCAATGTAGATATCATATGGCGAGGTGCACACTAACTTAGTCTTCAAAAATAGTTGATGTAGATGTCATCAAATTCAATCTTCAATCGAATGTGATTGACGTAAGCTCCTCAATTCTAGTCTATTAAGCTCCAATATACAAGGAGTAGTGCTTATAACTCATGCACTATCCTTTTTACAATATTAAACAAATAAATAAACTACTATTTTTTTTCATAACTACAAACAATAAATAGAAATCCCCCCACTTGAGATGAAACATATATGTGGAATACGGGGGGTCTTCAATGATCTTCAATAATATATCTTCAATGTAGGCATGATTTCCGAATCTCTCTACCCAAACCTCAAACTTAGGCAAAAGGAAACTTCTCAATCATAAATTAAGACTACACGGTAGGCTAAGGCGAATAGGTGTAATGAAAAAATACATTATATGAGTGTAGAAACGAAAAGAATGGCTCAAAAGGGTGTAACTAGGGGTATATTGCACTAAAGGTGAGTGCAACAAAAGGGTTTAACACGGGGGTCGAAAAGTCGAGGTGACTAATCAAACAATGCACACAATTTAACACATATGGGCTATTTGGTGTAAATCCTAAACATTGCCTTCTCAAACTGTCCCTCCCAAATGTATCAAGCTAACTTGACACATTACTCGTCTATGGTCTCGAAATGATATAAAATCTAAGTTCTAAAATTTACAAACTACCGGCACACTCATTATTTGGTGGATTTGAGTAATATGGGAAAACGGAAAGGCTTAAATCTCACCAAGGAAATCAAAGATAATAGTGCGCTCGGCTAAGGTCTATTCTAGTTAGGTTAAGAAAAACATGTCCAAATTTTAAAAAAAATGGCATAATTTTATTAAAATAAACTAGAAAAATGGGCAAAATAAAGTTCAAGATGTAATTCTACTCCCGTCCCCCCACTTGAAATGTAAAAAGTCCCTTTTGTACGTAAACATGCAACAATAAAGGAGAAAAGTAGAATTAGAACGAGAACTCCCCTGAAATTTGCTCTTGAAAATGATAGAAGGATCATGTTTGAAAAACGTGCCTTCACTTCGCCTATCGAGCAAACTCCAAATCCCTGAAATCACGTCACTACCACAAGCATAAATCTAAAAACAAAAAGAAAACAAAAAAAAAACAAAAACCTAACTAACTTTTGTAGGAATCACGGTTGCATTTAGCATATGAAATAAGCTTTTTAAACCACTCGGTGTCCCGAGTGGATGAGTGAAGTCTTGTGAGGGTTTACAGGGAACACACCCACAAAGTTCATTTAAAGCTAATAAAAGGTTGAAGTATGTTTGTTATATAAAAATTAGAATTTTTGTGGTACAAGAGAAAGTTACGACGTAAACTCATGATTGAGTTACGCCGCAAGTAATGACACCTGACAAAGCTGTAGATATCTAACGATGGTTACGTCATATCCATAGCAGTAAGTTACGGCGTAGAAACTTTCTGAGAAGAAATCCAGGAGTGAAAAACTCCATGGTGCGTTTCCAAGCCATCCTTCTTTCTCCAAACCTGCAAATAGTTATAACAAAACAAACCAAACCCAGCAATACAAATGAAATGGATAGAAAGAGAAAATTTCGGGTTTTTATTAACGAGTCTTTAAGTTAAACTCACGCCCACGGTTCAAGGTTCCTTGTGGGCGCGTCCATCCGCGTCTAATTCAAGATGCCTTTCCTTCATACAATAAAGGATGGGTCTAGAGCTTCCATGTTCCCGTTCTCCTTAGGAAACATTAAGAAAGGGAAGTAACATTATGTCTCCGGTGGAAAATTTTCCTTGACCCACTCATCTCGAAATTGAATTTCGACTTGCTTACTAGGCGAAGCGTTCCCAAATTTAATTTTGATCCAATCCTTGAAAGATATGTAATCATACCCAATGTTACCTCTTTTATGCCTGTTAAAGAATGCCCATTCATTTATGGATCTTTCGAGCATGTTTTTCTTTGGGGATTCTCCTCCATTACACTTCATTAGAAAGGGATTGCAAGTGGGCCATGCTTGAGTCGTTCCTCTCTTCTTTACTAAAACCGGTTCACAAAAGTGAACCGTCCATTGAACCTTTTCATTCAAATTAGTGTTCATGAAGTTTGTATGAAACCATGTTTCTTTGATTATCCTTTCTTCTTCAAAGCACCACCAAACTTTCACCTCTTTTTTAAGTTCCCTTATTACTACTTCGCCCCCACCATTGCATCCTGTCAGGATCGTATGTATGGATGATATGGTGTTTCGGGAGGTCTTGGAAGATAGAAGAAAGCCATCTTCAAGTTAGTGAGAGAAGCTAGAGAGAGAAGGGAAAACTAGTGTGTGTTTTATTGAAGAAGGATGAAAGGATTACACAAAGTCTCACCCCTCCATGGAAGTATGGAGGGGTATTTATACCCAAACACTTACATCTATCACTAAATGAAATAACAAACCCTTGTGTTTGAGGTAACAAAGATAGAAATGTAATCCCGTCAATGTCGTTCCATTTATGAGTTAGGAGCGATTCCAACAATCTTCCCCCAATGGGACGACATAAGGGATTACTTACAACATTTACTACAAATATAGAAAACAAGTGAAGAAAGGTCTTCATAAGCTCTTCAAGTGCTGAGGATGATGAAAGTTTACGCTCTTTGTCTTCTTCTTGTACCTTGACTTGAGAACCGTTTTCTTCACTTGTAGGCAAATGATGTAATATGCATAAATTGGATTAACTTCCCCCCAATTCATGACGCATGTCTTTAGCAGCTTCTCCGTACACTCCTTTTTGGCGAAGTTTCTGAATCAGCTTCCCCCCAAACTGACAACCATCTTTAGCAGATTCGAAACTTTGATGTAGTGAACATTTCCACTAACTTTTGACGTTTTCAGTACGCATCGGAATTTGTAGATGAGCAGTAAACCACACAAGGTAAATCTGACTTATTGCGGAAAATCCGTTCGGGGGTAACATGCAAGAAATCAACAAGATCTTCTCACATATATAGATGCTTCACACCAAACAAACCACGAAAGACGAAATGAAACGACTTTCCCCCGAATGTTGTGGTCTATCGGAATAGTAGTTACCAGTGAATCTGCAATTACTCGATAAAGTGACCGTGTGTGAGGCATCACAACATCATATTTAAGTAGCTTCACGCATGATAACTCCGTGAAAGTGAGACGATAACACCAAAGTGAGACGTTTAGACCACAGATTGTCTCATTTCTTCCCCCTGATTGAAGAAATTCATGAAAGGAGAGGGTTTTTTCAAAAAAAATACAAAAACAACAAAGGAAGCATACACCACCTATACTCTCTTCCCCCCTATGTTTTCAATGAATCAGAATCATACACCACGTATGTTGATGATGAAATTGGAGACATCGAAACCATGTATATTCAATTAATCGAACAAGTGTGAAGTACCATAAATATCTCGTGAGAATCAATTGCTGATAAGACTTCTCTACTCGTGTATACTCTTCTCAGCTAACTCTTTACCGACCCCATTATCATTCTGACGGCTTTTTGTAGTGACTACTGATGGAGAGAACCCAATATGACGAACTTGAGACTGAAGTAGTATAACCCGAACTTGTGACTTAAACTTGCACTATTGTCAGACGAAGAACCCTTTTTCTTAAATCCATCGATAAAAAAGGGTAAACTTAAAGTTTCTCAAATTATCCACACCTTAGTGTGACACTTGAGCACAACAACGTAACTCCTTAGAAGTGATAGTTATAAGCTGTGAGTACAACAACGTAACTCCTTACATCAGGTTCAACTAGATAATTCAAGTCTTTGTCTTTCGTAACAGTTAAAGCTCGAACAAGGATCTCGAAGAATCATGCATCCAACCAACCCCGATATCTTCAAGATACTAAGTACACGCGCCCGTGATATCCCACTTCAACCTCAAATAAATAATAAAGAATTCACGCCGTAGTCACATCTTGCGGTTAAACGCTCAAAACTAGCCTTCATTAATGGTTAAGATGAACTTTGATAATGGTTTTTCCCGATCTTGTCAAAATGTATCCCCGTGAAAATTTATCATTACCAAAATACCACTCCTTTCCGCCAAAGAATTATACCAATAATTATCTCAATGTATTAAAATACATTTAAATAATTAAATTTCAGCTCAAAAAATATTAGTATAATTTTTCGGATAGAAACCTAGGCCCAACGTGATAACAAGATCCAAGTAATTAGCCTTGAGGCCCGATTGATGTGAAAGCCCAAACCAAGCTATTGAATCCCGAAACCAATCCAATATCACGAAAGTACCAGCCCAAATCCTTCGAAAAAAATTTCGAGCCCATAGATCCACATGCTGGCTAATATTTCCGTAAATATATATGGAGTGTCCAAGCCCATTTCAGAAAAGATAGATACAAACCGATCCAACACCATCCGGCCCAAGCAACAAACTAAGCAGATTAGAGTACTTATAAGACAACAACCCTAACTTTCAGTCATAAGATAACCCTAATCTACACACACCCAAAACAGACGCCTCCAACCATACCTTTTCACACTCCTAACAAAACATCTCAGATCTAATCTCTAACTCATCTTCATCATTTCAAATGCATCTCATATCCTCCTTATCAAATCTACCCATCATTCTACATCCGAATTAAATATCAATTCGTAAAAACAAAACAACTTACAAGCATATACTCATAACTGGATCCATATTAACTTTTGCAGCACAACATCGAATCAAGAAGGCGTTTAAATGGCTTCAAGATCCTTTAGAAGGGTCTCAGGTAGGGTCGTTTTTTGTTGTTATGTTTTTGAGTCTCATTACACGAATCAAAGAAGAGTATCAACAGTTATTGTTGTAATACTCTCTTTATATTTGGATAGAATCAAGGATCGATGATGAATCGTTTGTCGTGTTTGATATCTATTGACTTTGAATTACACGAAATAAACGAGACTGAGATTCATTTTATTAGTTCGAGTCTTTGTTTTGAATGAAATAGATTGTACGTGATGGATATGGTTGTGACAAGAAATAGGAATAATTTTTGGGTGTTTTTGGTTTGGGTAAGAGATGGTTAATATTGGACCGATGATGGTAGACTTGAAACTGAGGTCGTGATATGGTTTAGTATTTGGTATTGTTGATATATGGTTAATGGTCTGTTTTACGCGTAAGTCTTTTCCATTTTTGCTCATGAATCTCTTACGCGTAGCTTCTTGCTTATGCGTAGGCATACGCGTAACATCTTATGCGTAGCCCATTCTTATGCGTAAGCCTAGGCTTATGCGTAAGAGCATATGCGTAACTTTTCATACGCGTAACTTCACAGCTACGCGTAACACCTCTGTAGAAGCTTAAGCGTAAAAGCTTATGCGTAGCCTTGTTTTTACGCGTATTCCATACGCGTAAAAATCCTTATGCGTAAGTTTAGGGTTTTGACCCTGTTGACTTTTTCCGGCGACCTTTTTCCGACCATATTCCGTTCAAATTCATAGTAACCCAGAAAAAGATACATAAAGACATCATCTTTTTTACCCATTTTGGACAATGAATATGTGACCAGTTGACCAACAAACTTTCACAGATATTTGGACAACAAAAAAAATACGAGTGAAACAAAAAAATGAATAAATCTGTTGTTTGTAAAACATTTTAAGACCATATTCATTTCAGTTGACCCATACTATTTTTTTACCAGAAAAATACATTTAACTTGTATAAAAAACAGTTAAACAACAAAAAAATGTTAAAAGCTAACAACTTTGTTAAAAAACATATTTTTATACAAGATTTTGACAAGATAAATTCACCAAAAATCAACCAATGATAAAATCCGACCGGGCTCTTGATACCAATGTCAGGATCGTATGTATGGATGATATAGTGATTCGGGAGGTCTTGGAAGATGGAAGAAAGCCATCTTCAAGTTAGTGAGAGAAGCTAGAGAGAGAAGGGAAAACTAGTGTTTGTTTTATTGAAGAAGGATGAAAGGATTACACAAAGTCTCACCCCTCCATGGAAGTATGTAGGGGTATTTATACCCAAACACTTACATCTATCACTAAATGACATAACAAACCCTTGTGTTTGAGGTAACAAAGATAGAAATGTAATCCCGTCAATGTCGTTCCATTTATGAGTTAGGAGCGATTCCAACACATCCATTTATGAAGGGGTCGTATGTTGGCAAAGTTATCTTGGCCCCGTCATCCATTATCACCATAGGTGTACAACAATGCAGCTTACCAATAGCAGTCACAGGAGATTTGTTTCTTTCTTCATCCGCAAAATCATCTTCATCATCAAGCCAAAAGGATCCGTCTCCATCGCTTTCATAAGAGTCACATTCCTGTTCAAATCTTAAACACAAGGGGTCTAATAGATAAAAAGATCATTACAAATTTTAAAGAGGTCATGTGGTTCCTCTTCACCCATAATGTTAGTCATTTTAGCTACTTTCTCAGTGTTTTGGCATAAAACCCCGTTCATATCAAACATTACCCCATCATTATTAATTCCTAACGAAATTTCTCTTTCAAAAACCTTAAGTCAGGCATGTGAAGTAGCAAGGAATGGTCTTCCTAAGCTAAAATGTTTCGTAGGCACATTTTCCATATTATCACCACCAAGTCGGTGGGAAATAAAAATTTGTCAACTTTAATTAACACATTTACAATAACCCCTACTGGAGTTGTTCTAGTCTTATCAGCCATTTAAATAATTAGTTCGGTTTTTCTAAGACTTGTTAGCTCAAGGATTTGAAATATTGATATTGACATATCATTCACACTAGATCCAAAATCGGCTAATGCTGTTAAGTTAATTTTACCGATAGTGCAAGGGAGAGTAAAACTTTCTGAGTTGCTCTCCTTTGCTGGTAACTGGCTTAGTGCGCCTTCTTGTGGCTCAGCATTATTCTGCAAAAAAGAAACTCCACAAATTTTATTTGAATTATGGAAGTTTTCGTTGGAGTTTTTTTCCTCTTAGTCGGCAAAGATTGCCTTGCAAGATCCTACAGATTTATCTGCTTGTTCCATTGACCTTTTTCTGACGGAGATCTTCACTAAGTTTCCCAATCATGGCTTCAAGTTTCTTGAGTGAATCATCATGAATAAGAAGACTTTTATTAGTATTTTCTTGAAAACTCTTCAACAATTCGTCTTGTTATTTTTGCTTCTTGATTGAGTCTTCAAGGTACTTGTTGATTGTCTCCTCGAGATTGGATCTTCTCTCACCGTAAGGTGCTCGATTGTAGTACCCCAAGTGATCCAACACATTACCCATTGTTATTTCCATTGTTACCTTGAAAGGGTCTACTTTCACCATACTTGACTTTCTCAACTTTTTTGTCTTCTTCGTTCAATGGACAATCTTTGGCTAGGTGAGCTCCTCCACAAGTTTCGCATCTTACTTGAATAGCATGCACATTTTCTTTAAGCTTCTTCATATCCCTGCCAAGATGATAAGGTTTTAAAATGTACTTTTTTGAGGGGTCGTTTAAGCCCTTATTTGATCACTTTTGTATCCGTTATTACTTAATATCGTTCCTTTTCACTTTTTAGGTCTCTTGAAGGCAAATTGCTGGAATAGCATTTATTTGGACGAAAAGGCGCGGATATACGAAGAAAATGGCCAAAGTCAAGAATCGAGCCACTCAGAATGCTGAAATACAAGGGGACGGCGTCAGGTTCTACAAGTGACGGCGTCAGGTGTTATTTGCGACGCCGTCGCACCACTTTTGTGACGATGCAGTAGCCAAATTGCTTAATTTCAAGTGACGGTGTCAGGCTTTAAAAGAGTAGGTCGTCGCAACTCAGACGACCTAGATTTGATCCAGACGGCGTCAAAGACTGAAGGGGACGGCGTCACAAGCATAAGGTGACGCCGTCGCAAGACTAACGTGGCAAAGACGAAACCCTAATGACGGCGACCCGACGACGTCACAATTCATAAGGTGACGCCGTCGCAATTGTAATCTTATATATAGAATCCGAATTTTTCAGTTTTGAGTGTGTAGTCTTTTGGAGTAAAAACCTAAACCGAACCAAGGCTCTCTTGTACAGTATTTTAGGGTTCCAAACCCTATCTTACAACAAGATAAGTGTTTTACTTCATTAATTCAATTATGTCTTCAATTATTTGTGTGTATTCTTGCATGTTCTCCATGTCCGGCTAATTTATTTGTGTGTTTGCTTAGGGAATATGAAACTTAATTATTGAATATTGATTGGTTGTCTCTTATCTTAATTGTTAATGATCTTGTAATGCGATAGGTCATTCGTTGTGTAGTTAATGCTTGATTAATCTTTGTGAACCTTAGACTATAACGCCTAGAGTAGTTGTAGGCTAAACCATCCAAAGAGTACCTTAGAGTTAGAGTCTATAATTCCTAGAGATTTTGTAGACGAGACCCTTTGGTAGTTTCAAAGAGTTAGGGACAAACGCATACCCTATGACTTTAGACACACAACGCGATTAAGAATAAGGACGTGACAATTCAACCATCAATAGGAGATAATTAAGGAGTAAGAAAACCTAAGTAAACACATCTTTAAACCATCATACGAGCACACAATAATTATACATAGACTACCCTTACCTTAGATTAGATAAGTAGACAAGTAGATTAATCGGTAGAAATACCAACCCCCAAATCCAAACCCCGAGATTCGTACCTTTCCATTTCCTAAAAAACATAAAAAGAAAAAAAAATAATCTTCCTCAACCCCAACCTTAGCGTAGTAACTTCTCACTAGCATTCCTATTCCCCTAGAGAACGATATCAATACCCGTGGCTTACCCTAATACTACACTACAACGATTAGGTTCACTGCCTAGGGTGTTATAAAACTTGCTCGAAGAAAAGGAAGTTCCTTTGACCCCGAACGACGCGTGTAGCGTTATCACAAGAGTTTCAAGTTTGTTAGTAATAATAGCAATACCGTCCAAACTTCCGCCCATGCTTCTACTGCTTCCTCCTTCGTGTCATTTTTGCGAATGGCCAGCCATGTCTCGGATAGCGTCAAGGGCTTGAATAGGATTCATCCCAGGGATCGGCCCCTAAGAGTTAAGCACTTTCCCCGTGGCAATGTTTATTCCCTTGTAGAATATATTGACCATTTGATGCTTATTGAGGTCATGAGTCAGGAACTTGTAAAGGAGATCATTGTACCTTTCCCAAGCTTGGTACAATGTCTCGTCACCGTCTTGCTTAAAATTATGAATCTCCTCAAGTTGTTTTGTCCTCTTTGAAGGAGGGAAATAATGTTGAATAAAAACTCTTTTGAGGAGTTCCCATGTGCCGATAGTTCCAGCTGGCAATCGATCATTCCATATTTTTGCAGCTCCAGTGAGTGTCATTGGAAACACTCGAAGCTTAACTGCATCATGAGAAACACCAGGAATATTGAAAAGGCTCATGCTATACAAAACATTATCAATGGACTCTTGCACATCTTCGGTCTTGCTCCCTGAAAAGGGGTCCTTTCTTAACTTACGAATGAACTGATTCTTAATTTCAAACTGAACATCAGCTCCAAATCGGCCTAACCGCACCAGGCCCTTTCTCCTCTCAGAAAAGCGAGGTATTCTTCGAGGGTAAGTTTATCGATGTCAACTTCACCCATGGCACCTGAAACTTGAAAAGAAATAGCGAGAAAAAGAAAATTAAAACAAAATTTTAAAACTTAAACAAAACCCTAAAATAGCTCCCCGGTAGCGGTGCCAAAAAATTGTTGCAAGATTTCTGACTAGGTTTTAATATATATATATAAAGTCTCATCTACCTATGGTCTACCTGTAACACCCTGAAACCGGGCCTAAGCAATTTGTGGAAAACTAGAAGGGGGGGGGGGTTGAATAGTTTTACCAACTAAAACTTCGCTTTAAAATATTTAGATCGACTTATGTCAATCTATTTGAATGTATATGTTGGACGTTGATAAATAGATATATAAATGTGTAATGAAAGATAAGGAGTGAGAAGCACATAACCACGACACGAGTATTTATAGTGGTTCGGCTACAAGGACACCTTCCTTGCCCTACTCCACTCCCCGAGTCACCTACTCGAGAGTTCGTAAACACTACACGACACCAACTCCTTATGGCGGAGAAGCCTTCATAACGTCGCCTACTCTTTTTCCGTTACTAGGCTAACCACCAGGTTCTTCTACAGGGTAGAACCACACCTATCACAACGTCGCCTACCCTTTATCCGGTATTAGGCTAAATACCGAGTTCCGTTACGATGGAGGAACTACTACCCAACACTACACAACACTTAACCCCAAAGGAGACCAACTCCTTATTACAACACCATCAAGGATATCAATATCCTTGGATACAACCTATCTCTATTTGTATATCAATGCACCTCAGTAATTATACAACCTTGGCATCTTTCACTAATGCCACTTGACTTGACTTCTAGGCATTCTTCACTAATTCCTTTGACACAAACGTTTGGCACCTTTCACTAATGCCTTCGTCTTGACTCCTTTAGCATTCTTCACTAATGCTTTTGACACGGACGTTAAGCACCTTTCACTAATGCTTTTGTCTTGACTCTTTCGGCATCCTTCACTAATGCCTTGGACACAACACTTCTATTGAGGAGGAAAGAACTATCAACAAGAGAACCTTAGTAGTCTTGATGATGACGAAGCATGGCAACTCATGGACTTGAGCTTGCTCGACTTCAAGAGGTGGTGATCTTGCCTTTAAGAGGAACCTAGAGAATCACACAAAAACAAAATACAAACTACATAAAGAGATCCTTAGGATCTGAGGTTAGCAGGTTACAATACTTGGAGAAATTATGTGTGGGAAAGGCCACCCAAAATGAAGAAATGGCTCACTATTTATAGAGGATTTTAGGCTACTGTTCCACGGATCCCTCACTTGAGGGATCCGTTCAGTGTATTACTGGGGATCCGTGGGACGCTCCTCTTTGCCCATGGGTTTTGGGTCAGGGGTCATGGGTTATGGGTCATGGGTCCTAGACATTGGACCATGGGTATCCAAGTAGATACAATGCATCTAAAATATGCAATGCATCTAGTCCATGGGTCATGGGTTAAAACCATGGGTCATGGATATAATCCATATATGACTTATGCATGATGTCATGCAATGGGTTATGGGTCATGCTCCATGGGTATGGGTCATGAACTTTGGGTTATACCCAACTATATTCAATGTATTTGGTCAATGGGTCAAATACTTAAGTTTCTACCCATTTATATTACCCATTGTAATACATATTAGTTATGTATATATTTACCCAATATGTAAACACTAGTTGTTGTACATATGTATTACTAAATCATAAAACCACTTTTACTTGTTTAGTGTTTTA
Source organism: Chrysanthemum makinoi (assembly GCA_910596185.1). NCBI lineage: Eukaryota > Viridiplantae > Streptophyta > Magnoliopsida > Asterales > Asteraceae > Chrysanthemum > Chrysanthemum makinoi. Next base: position 151,007,208 of record OU343223.1, on the reverse strand, counting down.
TGTGAAAACGTAAGTGTGTTAGTAAACTAGTGGCTCAAACCATTTAAGTATTTTATTTGTTTCGTTAAAATGATTTTATGTTTGTTATCGACAAAACATTAGAAGATCGTAAAATATAAATAAACGTTTTTACGGCTTATTTGTATTAACACAATTTATTAAAGAATGCCATTTGAATAGTTGACTATGACTTTCATAAGATTTAAGGACTTACGGGATTGGTTAGTCAACCCGATAGTCAATTTAATAGCCAAAGTTTATGTAAATGGTTATAGAAAATATGATGTGCCACAATTAGGATAAAGATGGACTTAAAGGACTAATATTGCCAAGTAGTAAATGTGTTATTAAGCGTTGTGGCCAAATTGGAATAGAAGGGACTTGAGGGACTAATTATGCCAATAAGCCAAACTCATCCCCTACAATTTTCTGGATACTTATCATATCTTGAGAAGTTTTCCAGAAATGTTTAGGTGTAAGTGTGTGTGTGTGTCGTGAAGTAGAGAAAGGAGGGAAGAAGGGACCAAGTCTTGATAATTAATTATGGTGTCTATGTGTTCCAAATCAAATAGATGAATCCCTAGCAACGATTCCTACCAAAGTAAGTATCTTAATTAGTGTTTAATTGATGATTGAAAGGTTGGGGTTTATGAACCCTACATGGGGAAAATGGGTAAATGATGTTTATAAACTAATTGAGGAAGTTATGATGAATATAGGTCCTGCTTGGTCTAATGTCTGGGTGCGTATGGCGGTACACTGAGAGCACCTTTCAAGTCGGCTGAAAAAGAAGGAAAAAAGGCTTTCGTCGTCTTTTTCCCGCTTTCACCTAAGTATAATTGAGTTAAGTCAATAAGCTAATGGGATTGATTATCATATAATCATCTTATGATTATGTGATAATTAGTAGTGGTTAGAAAAGGAGCTATGGTTGTTGTAGCCATGACATAGTTAATTAATTATGTGTTCATGCCTCTAGTGATGATTGGCTTAAAAGGACAAGAATGCAGAAGATGGTGTACTTGGTTTTATTAGCTTGGAATCAAGGTAAGTAAGCCGGTTATAAGCTAGCATTATTTGGATTTCATGTGTTTTGTGTTATGTGCTTATAATTGTTAAGCTTATTCTATGATTGATGTGTAAGTGTTATGTGTAAGTGGATTAGTGTGGATAGTTTGGCCTAGCTAGCGAGAAAGATAGACTATCTTGGGAGTGGGCTAGTTACGAGTAATTGACGTTAAGAGGCCTAATGTATGCGTTAGTGATTCGTAATGCGAAGATTGGATAATTATGTTGTGTATGATACTCGAATGATATATCATGATAGATTATACGCGTTTTACTTACTAACCATTTATGCTTACGGTTTAGTGTTTACCATGTTTTGTAGGTTTTTATGCTATGCCGGTAATGCTTGCGTTATGAAAGGAATGAGGCAATTGTGGAAGATTAGAAGATGAGTAAGAAAGTAGGGGTTAGGTAGATACCGAGCTCCAAGTCACTTTATACCCCCGTTGTTCTTAAATGGTTTCTAGACGTATTTTCAAGTGTCAAGTTATATGTTAAGGTTGTCTTGATGAATCGGTATTCAAACGCTGTGTTAAAGTATGCTTAAAACGTTTATGGTCAAAGCTAAAGGGGTGTTTGGCACAAGTGTAAATATAACCGTTTTGGGTCGTTAACGGGTCAATTATAATGGAATAGGTTAAATATTTTATATTATTGGTGTCTATTAAGTTTGGTGGGCAAATGAAGTGTTAAAGGTGGATTATAGTGAAAATGGGTCAAACCGGGTTTTAGCACAAAACTCGTTACTTTGCAAAGCACTAATCCAAAGGTCAAACAGTAAATGTTTTTGTATGGAAATGAGGTCAATGACATGTCTAAGAAATATGAAAAGTTTCATGGTCTAACGAGTTTGGGAACTATGTTTTTCGGAAAATGGGTCAAAAGAGGTATGAAGAAAAGGGGTATTTGGAGAGCATAATGAAATTTCGGTTTGGTACCGAAATTTAGAAGCAAAACTCCAAATTTCAGTTTGAAAGTGAAATTTGGAACCAAATTTTGGTTTGGTACCAAAATTTGGAACCAAAACACTAAATTTCGGTTTGGTACCGAAATTTGGAACCAAATTTTGGTTTGGTACCGAAATTTGTGAACATATTTTGTCGGTTTTTTGAAAATTTATATCTTTTTAACCGTAAGTCTTCACGGGTCATGCTACCCGTCATTTTGAAGGTAATTGAGTATAGTTTTATTTAAAAATAGTCTAAAGGTTCAGATGTTTATAGATTTTTTTCAGTTTGTAAAAGAGTGACAGTGGGTCAGTTTTTGGGTTTACTTTTTGCGAAAGATTTTCATGTTTTTAGTCGAGTCGTTTAAGGGGTGTTACACTACCTAATGCACTAACAGGCAGTATACCCGGTTGTGTATAGTGTATTATTTGGTAAAGTCGAGGTCGTCCCAAGAGCTATGCGTGTAGATCTAATTTAAGTTTTAGTGTCACTGGTTTTAAAAGGGTTTTATATTAAATGATTATAAACTCAAGAAATGAAATAAAATAAAAGCAATTAAACATGGAAAGATTATCAATAGGGAGAAATGTGTTAACCTAGTTACTAGTCTTGTTATGCCATGATTACATTTTCTAATTAATGTTTTCTACGCTACACATGGGGTGGCTAAAATCAACTATACTCGGTTGGTCAGTTCGTTTAGTCCTATCTTCCTAACGTCCTATTCCGTAACCTAATGATTACAAGAGTTCGTGGCTTTACAAAATGGAAGAGTCGTTAATTTTCTCTACGATCTAAGACTCATTTAATGAAACCCGACCGGTCGGATCTTAGGTTTCCCCTAAGTTTTAAGCATTTCCGCTTGGAAGGTTATCGTTGGGTAAAATTCTCACGCCATATAGTGATAGTCCTATGGTCAATTCTTATAACTACTCACGACCTAATACACTAGGGTCCTATGGTCAATTCTTCCTAGCTTCCTAGATACTACCCAAACTTCCATGCTAGCCAAAACAAGGGTGTCCCAAAATAAGCAAAGAAAGTATACATGTAAATCGATATGAAAGCGAGAAAACTACATCATAACAATGACAATTTCATAACTAGGCTATCACCAAAGGTGTTTAGCCTCTCATATTAAAGTATGCAGATAATTAAATGTTTGATATCATAAATGAAGACATGAATTAAATACAAAAATGTAACATAAAATACTAAAACTTGTGTGATGATAAGCGTGCATTCTCCCTTGGAAATGACTTGTATGCTGCTGAAAATCGTCCTCCTTGAAGCCCTTAATCGTCTCTGGTTGTTGTGTATTGAGAGGATCTATCAAAATGCGAATTAGGGCTTGTATTTATCGTCTCTACTAAGTTACGGCGTAACCTCTAGGGTTAGTTACGCCGTAGCTGTTGGATCTAGGACAATCTTATCTTTAATGATGGAACTACGGCGTAACTTAAAGGTTAGTTACGATCGTAGAACTTTCGTTAACCACTTTACGCTGTAACTGGGGGTGTTAATCGGGTCGGGTTGGTCGGGTTCAGGTCAAACGGGTCGGGTCCAAGTCGGGTCGAGGCTAAAATTAATATACCCGTACCCGAACCTATTTGAGGTCGGGTTAGACGGGTTCGGGTCAAATCGGGTCGGGTCAAGTCGGGTCGGGTCAAATTGGGTTCGGGTCTGTGCCATTTACCAAATCACAAACCTTAGTTTACTTCACATTTGTTTGTAGTTTTTCAGTCACACGTTGTAACATCGAGAAATGGTGCTCTTGCGGCATTCGTATGAAATAGTGTTAATATAAAGTTGGTGTATTTATAGAACTAAACGAACATAGCCTTATTCTACATTAAATCATTGTGCCATTATAGACATCTCAAATGATAAGCCATTAGAACAGCTAATAAAATAAGAACATGCATCATTCATCACATCAAACTGTCAGTTGCACACACATAATAATAAGCTCATCAAATGATAATATCTCATCAATGCATAAAATATTCTTATGGAAACCATAGCCCATAGAGGCAAAAAAGTTTGGTTGAACGGATTGGGACAAGTCCAAAGGAGTAATCATTTATTAGAAGGAAAAAAAAATGAGTAAAGTATATATATATATATATATATATATATATATATATATATATATATATATATATATATATATATATATATATATATATATATATATGTGTGTGTGTGTGTTAAAAAAAAAAAAAAAAAACTAACTCGGGTTAGTCGGGTTGACCCGAACCCGAATAAGCAAAGTATTTTGAACCCGATACCCGACCCTAGTTCGTTGACCCGAGTTAGGTTTTGGACCCGATTATCCTTATTCGGGTTCGAGTCCGGGTCGGGTCGGGATTAATGACACCCCTAGCTGTAACCATGAAAGTGGTTACGTTGTAACATCTTTTGCCCACGAAATTCTTCTATGTCTTGAAAATATATACGGCATAACTTTTGTAGGAGTTACGCCGTAACCTTGGTCAGCGTTGACTTTGATCTTCTAGTGTTAATCCATGTTACGACGTAAGTAGAGTATGGATTTACGCCGTAACTCTTGTCTGGTCAGCATACTCTCGTTCATATGCTCATTATTAACTTGAAAACGAAATGAACGAATAAGAGTATATATTAAAATAAAATGATACAAATGATGAGCATATTAGGGGGAAATTGACAGTAAAATATCAGAACAATTTGATGTTATCAATGAACGAACAAGTATAAAACACACAATATAATTTTCAACGTTTAAACTATTTATTGATATAAATCAAAGAATTTAATCCAAGTGTTTGCAGAATAATACTTAGAAATTGAATGACAAGTATGTGTATGATCTCCTCACAAAAGTTAAGCACAAAACCAAATTTATGTGTTTAAGTAAAAATGATGCTTAAACCAATAGATTATCAAATCCAAGACTTATTTTCTATTTGTAGAAGAAAATTGAACTCTTGAAATTGCTACAAAACTTTAAATACAAGAGATATTTTCCTTTAATATAACACTCTATGTATAGGCGAGGTTGAAGTGGAAACCCGTAGGGTAAAAATTGCGTGTCAAGATATGATAGGCTAAATTAAACTTTGTACTTTGGCTTTGATTTTTAGTTTTCGAGAGAATAGTGTTGACAATTGTTTATACTTTTTAACAAGTATGGTACATCTTGACTTTTGATAAGTACTGTTGGAATCACTCCTAAACCTTTATTCAAGTGCTAGTTACTCATATGTAATAGTTAGTTTAATTATGGCCTTTATGTTTGTTATTAGCCTTAAGCTTATGTAGAAGGCCCATGAGCTTAGGCCCATGTCCAATAAGGAAAGGATGGGAACTAGGAGTGTTGCCCTAGCTTCCCTCCTATAAATACTCTTGTAAACCTTCATTTGAAGGTTGGTTGTTCAATTTATCTCTTTCACATACTCCACGCCTAACTCTTCTTTATTCCTACGTGTATGTGTGTGTGGTTTATTGTTCAATCGCCTCTCTATCTTTCTAGTAAGCTTGTGTTGTAAATCTAGTGACCTAACAGTGGTATCAATCGCCAAATAGTTGGGTTAACACTTTCGTTTTTGAAGTTTTTTTTGTTTCGGTCTTACGCGTAAACGTGGTGAATACTTTGGATCGCTTAAAAATTCGTTTTTTACTCTTTTTAATCCAAGATTCTTGTACTTTCAATGTTTTAAGGTGTTAAAATACTTGTTTTTGGAAAAAAGTTTCAACCTTTACGCGTGGATCTAAGTTTTTAAGCGTGTTTTTGTTCGTGGGTGTCGTTCTATGCGTAACCCGTTTAGCTATTTTGGTTCATCAAGTTTCACACTTTTGTGTTATTTTGGTGATATTGAAGCTATTCCATAACAAAAATCTGGTTTAGAAACAAATTTGGGCAAAATCATTTTTACGAGTAAGCTACGCGTAAGTGAAACCCTAATCTTAAGCATAACTTTATCCGTGGTTTGATCTTCAGGTTTAACTCCGTGGTTTCTTGCTTGGATAAGCCACGAAAACACGCCGACTTTGGATATCTTTTGCACTGTGATAGTGTAAAAGATCATTTGGGATAAAACCCTAAACTTACGCATAAGCATAAAGCTTACGCGTAGAAATCCTACGCATAAGATTCATCTTACGCATAAGCCTAGTCTTACGCATAAGGTAATCCTACGCCTAACTTTCTACGCCTAACTTTGTGTCTACGCATAACTTTAGCATCTTTTCCCTACTTACGCGTAAGCTAAATCTACGCGTAACTAGTGATTGTTACGCGTAACTTTGGTGTTTTTACGCATAAGTTCTACTTGGTTTCTTGTGATTTCTACGCCTAAGGACACTTCATCAACAAAGGTTCATTCGACTACAAAGATCCATTTTTATCAACACAAGTTTTCAACATGTCACAACCACCATACTCTAACTATTTCCCTTACACTTATTCTCAACGTCAACAACAACTAACTCCACAACATCAACAATGGAATCAACAACAAGCAATTTATCAACAACAATTTAATCAACAACATACTCCACAACTTGCTGCAATTCCACAACCTCAAATGGTTCAACCACCACCAAGTCTTCAAGTACAACCCTACACAAACGAATTCAATCAACATCCATCAAGGAACACTATGAAGGAACCCACTTGGTTTGCAAAGATGTGTGAAGCTTTAAGTAGCCAACAATCAATTCATGAGGCTGGATCACTTGATAGACCTCCAATGCTCACTCCAGGAAACTACGATCAATGGGTGATAAGGTTCTTTAGATTTTGTGATCTGAAGAAGCCACATGGAAAGTTCTTAAAGAAGGTTATCTTGGAAGGAACATTTCAGATGCCTATGTTATCGTACGATCCAAATGCTAATCCACCAAGAGATGAACAATCCAACATTGCTATTGCCGACTGAATGCAGAGGAACTTCTACACTATGAAGCCGATGAACTTGCAATGCAATATATCCTCTTAGGATTACCTAACCCAATTCTTCAAAGTGTTGATGCTCAAAATCGCAAAGGAAATGTGGGATCATATTCATCTTCTTATGGAAGGATCCGTACTCAATCAGGAGGATATGGAATCCAAAATTTACTTGGCTTATGAACACTTCATGATTGAACACGGAGAGACACTAGAGTCTTATCATCATCGTTTTTCAGACATTATCAATGATTTGGATAAACACAACATCATCATGCCAAGAATTGCAGTGAATACTAAGTTCCTGAGTAGTCTTGGTCCTGAATGGGAGAAGTATGTCATTTTTCTCCGTCAAGCAAAGAATATGCATCATTCTACATATGGATTGTTGTACGATTACTTGAAGCCTCATGAAAAGGAAGTTGATAGAGAAAGGATTCTCCGTGCTCAAATTGCTCCACCGACACATCCGAAAATCAACAACTTGCCTTATATGCTCAAAATAGTTATTCTCCTCAACCAACAACTCAACCAACTGCTACAATCACACCATATGATCCTTCACTACCTCAATCTCAACAAACTCAATTGGTTCCATACAACAACAACAATGCTCAAGCACTTGTCAGTGAAGCTAATGAGGAATCGATCCGTTCAAGCACCGCAACAAGGATTTGCTATGATTGCTCATGCCTTTAGCCGTTATACCAACAAGTCCAACAACCGTATTCGTTCCTCATCTAACACAAGGAATCAAGAACAATGGACGAGTTGAAGTTCAGAATCGTGGTTATGGTCATCGGATGGCGGTGGTCAAGGGTTTAATGTTGTGGGTAGGAATAACAATAGAGCTCAAGTGGTGGAACAGGGAAATGCTCAAAATGGGTTGAATGGTCTTCGATGCTACAACCGCAATGAGAAGGGACATCTGGCTAATGCATGCCCAAAGCCTAGGACTCGGGCGTGCTTATCACAAAGAGGCTCTTCTTTTGGCTCTTAAGGATGAAGCTGGTGGAACTCTCACGCACAAAGAACGAGCTTTATGGCAAATGCGCACTCGAGATGATGATATGGAGGACTTGCGGGCCAATGTAGCATTATGTTGATGGCTAATATGCATGAGTTACACATGAGTGACACAGCCCGGTGTATGACACGATGGCTTGTCTCGGTACCCGAACAAACCATATTTATCTCTGATCTCATATCTCCGCCAACATCCGAATCCGGCAAGGCTCAGAATGTTCAAAATGAGTCGTCACATCTCATTCGGCGATTTTCAACTAGACCCCCGTCGTTATATTTGACGATCAAGATGACCTTATGGTTTCCTTTGATTCTCAAATTGACTCCGTGGTTATACTTGAGGATCTAAGTAATGATCATGTTGTGACTCACGTTGAACACATCGAACTTTTGCCTCATCCAGATTTTGCTCGTTTAATACATGACCAACAGAGCATAGTGGAAAAATGTCATGCCATTAATCAGGACTTGAAAAGCAAAAATGCACTGTTAACCAAGGATTTTGAATGTTTACAAAAGCAACTCAACTTTTTCAAAACTCAAGAAAAGCGTGGCGGTTTTGAAGCGCCTTTGCCAAATCTTATCAAAACGAAAAATATTTAGAAAGACAGATGCGTGATCTAGCCGCTTCAAAGAATGCTTTGTTGTCCGAAATAGAACAACTGAAACATGAACATAAAAAGCAAATTAACGCTCTCACCTTGGAAAATCAAAAAGCTAAGGCTGAGTTGTTAACTTGTCAAAAACAGTTCTCTGCATACAAAAGCATTCAACAAACGAATAGATGATCATCTTGAAGAAATCATCGGCTTGCAAAACAAACTTAAAGAGTTTAAAGCTGTTGTTTACAAACATGGCGAGTCGGTCACAACCATTGAAAAGTTTACTTTAAAACCCAATCCAAATGGATATGGACCGAATCTTGCTGATTACAAACCTAAGCTTTCAACCAAAGCATTCAAACCAAATCCCGAAGTTTCGGTCACGAGAATATAAAATTGATAATTCTGTTATATGAGTGTTGTTGAATATCATCGTCAAGAGGAATTAGATCACGCGAAGGACGAGTCGATCAAAATTAGAAAATGTTGTTTACAACAAACCTTTTAATTATAAAAAGCGGTCACTTTCGTCACACCAACGGATTCTTCTAACACACCCAGGATTATCATAAAACGTCGAGTCTTCTAATGACAATCCCAAACCAGATTATGCACAAACTTATGGTCCTTTACCTTCCATCAGTGAAGTAAACTCAAAACCCGAAAATCGCAAAATTCTTCGATATTTTGACCTTTTCATGGCTGACCTCAAAACTTTACAACATGAGATAGAATATCATTCTCAAATCAAAGTTCAACATTTTCAATCGCCTCTGGCGAGAACAAAGAGACATTTTTAGAAAAATCTTTTACCAAATGTTAAAAATTTGAAAAGTTGTGCATTGTCTTGGGAAAAGGACTTTCATAAGGAACTTGGAATGATGAAGGTCGTTTTGAGAAAACGAAACATCTATTTCTAATACTAAGCGTAAAAAGAAAATGTTGAGAAAAGATGTTGATCGACTCTTGGAAGATGTCATCCGTTCTGATGTCCATAATGTTGTGCTATTGAATTCTTTGTCATATGCATTTGATTATATCTCTGCTGATACTATTGACTCTGTGGTAAATGTTGAGAACACGATAATGTGCTTGGTCGAGTCCTTAAAAGTTGAAAACAAACGATTGTCAAACGAACTTTCAAATGCAATACGTCGTCTTAATTGGTGTCAAAAGATATTCACGATCAACAACTTGCTTTTCAACACAAAATCGCCTAGTTGCGTGTAAAATCTTCGATCCTACAATTGAGCAACTGGATGATCAAAGCGTGTCTTTTAAGTGTCAAATCTCAAAATATGAACAAGAACTTGTAAAAGTTAAAAGGAATATGGTGTCATATTTGATTTACTCAAAAAGACTCGTGATGAAGCATCAAATGAACTTGATCATTATCTTGCACACACTAAAGAAGTTATGCATTTTGCTGGAAATATTCGGTCCGAAAATCAAGATCGATTCACACTATCTTCAAGTTAAGAGAAATGTTAGGAAAGTATGAACAACTTCCGCCTAACGTGATTAAGAGACTAGCCCCAGTAACACTTAGTAATCGTGAACCTAGAATCACTATTGCCAAATCACAAGTTGCTAACGTGCTTCATTCTACTAAAAGCAGAATAGTTAGCGTCTTTTCCAAGCGTCCGCACTTCACCTAAGAGCACTACATTGAAGAATAGGAAGTTGCGACCTAAGAAAAGATCAATAAAGCATGCTAAAGTAGAAGAACACCCTAGGACTATGAATAAGACTCACGTTGCTTCCACTATAGATATTGCGTCTGGCACATGTAATAGAAATAGTGATGTAACGAATGCTAAACGTTTAAGCACTTTTGATATTCATCGATGCACCTTGTGTTATTTGTCGTAAAAGTATGAATTCCGATTGTCATGATAAATGTGTTGCTAAAGCTATCATCTCTCGTTTAAGGAAAATTAAGAACCGGAATACCTCTAGGCCCACTAATCTTTCTAAGTCTGTGCTTGGTAGACCGTCCTCTTTAGATTCTATGAAACGCATTCCCCTGTAGCTCGGTTTCACCTCCTAGGAATGTAGTACCACCTAGTGCATTCACTAAGACTAAAGCAAATACTAGTTGGAGATGGCCGAAATGGATATATAACACACTAGGATTTAAATGGATACCTAAAGCTATTGATGTGTGTATGTCTACTATAACTTCTCTGGAACCCTCTAACATTTCGGGTTCCACATCTACTTCTATTCCATCTGTTTGATGCGTGTGTAATGCGGTGATACGATCATTCTCGGATTGTTGATAGCGGATGTTCCCGACATGACAGCAACCTTAAACTGTTATCAAACTTTATTGCAAAGTTCATTGGCACTGTCGGGTTCGGGAATGATCACTTCGCAGCTATCATGGGCTACGGAGATTATATCAATGGGAACATCGAAATTAGCAGGGTTTATTATGTGGAAGGCCTATGTCACAATCTGTTTTCGAGGTCGGTTTGTGATGGAGATTTGGAGGTTGCTTTCAGGGAGAAAACTTGTTTCATTCGTGATCTACAAGGAAACGACCTTAAGTCTGGCTCGCGTAATTCCAATCTTTACACTATCTCTATGCAAGACATGGTTGCTTCTTCTCCCATCTGCTTACTTTCAAAGGCAACATCAACAAAATCTCGGCTATGGCACCGTCGTCTCTCACATCTAAACTTTCAAACCATCACCAACCTCGCTCGACACAAACTAGTTGAAGGACTCCCACGATTTTGGTATTCTAAAGATCACCTTTGCTCAGCTTGTGAACAAGGCAAAAGCACTGGTTAGGTCACTAGATTTACAACACAAGCTTACTAGAAAGATAGAGAGGCGATTGAACAATTATCCAAACACACACACGCGTATAAATGTAAACGGTTATGCGTAAGGTATGAGTGAAAGAAATGAATTGAACAACCAGACTTCAAATGAAGTTTTACAAGAGTATTTACAGGAGGGAAGCTAGGGCAACACTCCTAGTCCCTTCCTTTCTCCTATGGGCTTGGGCCTAAGCTCATGGGCCTTCTACATAAGCTTAAGGCTAATAACAAACATAAAGGCCATAATTAAGCTACCTATTACATATGAGTAACTAACACTTGAATAAAGGTTTAGGAGTGTTTCCAACAATCTCCCCCTCAAGTGTTGGTGATGAAAAACGGTGAAGGCGTTGATGTAATAGTAGCTTTGACGTCTTCTGACATTCTTCTTTCTTGTGAGAAGAATTTCCTTGATTTGAACCGTCTCCCCAGTGTAGCGAGATAGTTTTCTTTGATCAGTTATGCTTTGACGTCATCTTTAACTTTGTTCTTTGATCATTGTTCTTTGTGATGAAAGTGATAGTATGTTGTTATCTGTATCAAGTCTGCCTCAGTGCGCTTTGCTTCGGTGTCTCCACGTCTTTCTCCAACATGCTCACACACTCTTTAACGTTGGATTACGGATCGATGAAGTTCTTTAAGTCTTTAACTTTGTAGATTCTTTGATTTGACGAAGAATCATTCTGACTTTTGTGTTGCTTTAAGATAGAACTTCTTTGATGATGTTGATGGTGTGAACAAGTAGAGAATCACCACGATCATTCCGCTCAGAGCTTCCATAAGAAGTAAACATTAAAACGGTTAGTAATAAGCGGATTCCGGCACTTACAAGTTTGAATTTCGAGAGTGTTGATAGCATAGTGTGAAAACACAACTCTAATTCTTACAAAGGCCGGTTCTGAATCGGAGTCCCACAAGTGAGATAACACGATGTACCGAAGTACACCTACGATTGAGATGAGTCATTTGAGGTACACCGAAGCATCACCTCACGATCAGACCGCTTGAGACCACTAAGCGCAATCCACGGGGAGTTGCCTAAGCGACCTGCCTGTCGGGCGTTTGATGTTGACCCGGCAGGAGTTTCCATTCAATCACCGAGGATCACAAATGTGAACCTCTCATAAATGTTCTCGACAGATTGCTAAGATCTGTGAAGGACTCGATAATGTACCACCGAAATTCTTATTGTTGAATATCAAGTGATGAAATGTCAAGTGTACCTAAGAGATCTTTTGATGAATCTCGTGGCTCTAGACTCAATTTTGCGTTTTGGTTTTCCCTGGCGGAGACTAGGAGAGGGTCTCCTTCTTCAATACCTGGAATCTCTAAGAGAAAGCCGATAGTTTACGTAGGGTTCCCTGTGAGAATGAAACAAGCTTCCGTTGAGAGAAACTTGAGTGGTTAAGAAGGTTTAGTGCATGCGTCACTGGGTCCATGACGACTTTTAGTCTACAATACCGGTGTCACTAGTGACAACCAAGAGCATATGAATTGAACCCTGTCCGCCTCTAAGTTGAATAATCTGGAGGGCTATTTCTTTTCACCCTTTTCTTTGCATTTCTTTTAATTCTTCAACTCCTTCTTTCTCCGATTCTTATTTTCTCCTTTTTACACTCATACCTAAGGACTTCTAAATGCTAACTATTTGTGGTGTCCTTGGGTAGATCCCTCTGGCTCTGGCGGATCATAGGACGATTATTCCTAACCTTAGTCACCTTATAACTCCATGACTAACCTATGTTGCCATAAAACCATTTACTTGAAAAATCTCGCCCAGTGTTTATGAATAAAAACATTTTGAACCATCGATGAGATGAGATTTTGCATAAATACTCCCCCTCCACATGTGCTTAAGAGTTTTAATGGTTAAATGCAAAAAATCTCGCACATTTTGAATTGATCAACTCAAGATAGACATTCCCCTGCGAGACACGGTTACGTGGCATAGTTAAAGAGTTGCATTGTCCGCTTTTAGGTGACAACTAGCTCTAATAACTACCTTGAAGGTGTAGACAATCCTCGAAAGGTTGTCAAACCCGTCCGAGTTCATGTCTACCAAGAGTTTCTCGAATGGTACATTCTACTCAGACAAGTCCTTTGCGAGACACGTTTACATCACTAGCGAACTAGCTTGAAATTATTACCCGTCCCGGACAAGTCTTTTCGAGTTACTAGCGGTTAAGAGCTCGTCAATTCATGGGTTAAAGTCTTTTTACACGAGAGTTCATATAGCAAAACACAACATATTTCTTATCACGTATTTTTCTCCCCCTCAAAAATGGCATATAAAATGTTATTTTTGAAAAGTTGAGAATAAATATGACCATTTCGAGTGTTGCGGGAAGAATGACCACTGTGAACAATTTGTGAACAAAGTTAATAGTCAAGTACTCCCCTCAACGAAGTGATATAAACGGTTGAGGTTTTGAAAATCATAAGGGAAAGTACTTGTTCTTTTGAGCAAAACCTTGAAAAGTGAAAGGTTTGATAGGTTTTACTCAAAAGTAAGAAGCTTTCGCTCCTTTTATAAGGATTGTGGCACTGAAGCGTACCACGTGGTCCTTTATTTACAAGTACGGGTTGTACACCGTAATGTGTGCACAAGCCATTGACATAATAGATCATACATCCAAATTTATAATGAAAGAAGCAATTCAAGGGGTACCGTGTAGTCAGAGATGTCGCCAGGAATGTGAATCGGGCGTTGAAAGCCGATGATGTTTCTCCTTGGTCGACCACCAGCATAGCTTTCCAATCTTCGAATCGATCCCTTTTATACAACCAGTCATCAATCATTGTGATGATCCTCTTCACATCCCTTCGATCCTGAGAATTCCATCGCTTAGGAGACCCGATCTTTTGGTGTATATCCTTCAACCTGTAAGCCAATCCGTCCCTAACCATCTTCAAAGTGTGATCTCCAAACTTGTGAAGATCTCTCCACGCCATCAAGCAATTTCTTTGAAGTTCACTGCGGTAAACGATGCCGAATGGTTTGCTGATGAGTGTAAATTGTGAGAGTTGGTTGATGTCGGGAAGATCAAGCTGTGGTGGAGTGAAGTTTACACGAGTCCGATAAGATTCAACGCAAGTGGAGATCTTCAACACGTTCTTTGATAACTATGCGTCTGATGAAGATGAGCACCGACTTGATGAATTCACGTTGTACTTCAATGGAGAATTGTCTCATACGACCATGTACTTTGGCAAGGTACATATCTTCGATGTCGTTGATAGACAAATTCTCAAAGTCAACTTCAGAGAATGCATAATCCCTTTCGTCTTGTCTTTTGACCACAATATTCTTGAGATAAGTGTAGTCCCATTTGGACGAAAGATCAACGTGTTTGATGGCAACGATGTTTTAGTCTTGAACACCGCATGTTGAGACTTCGGCAGCTTCGAGTAGATTCTTCGGCGTTCCCGCCAATGATGAATCCCGTACATTGCATCTCGGTCGTATGCTTCCACTTTGTTGGAGAACAAGTGATTAGCTCTTTCCTCGATAGCTATACAGTTTGAGTATTCGCTGGAATGGAAGTGTCAAGGATGTAGCGTATTTCCTTGAACCATCGCCACCATGAAGAAGAAATTCCAAGTCTTTGTTGAAGAAATATCTTAATGGGATCCTAGGTCGTCACGGTTGGCCGATCGTTGGTAGTGGTTTAGACCAATCGGTGTAATATGGAGGGTTGTCCCGCCAGTAAAGTCGATGTTTGCTTATGGGTTGAGCCAATCCATGTTATTAGACATAGCTCGAGCAATGTTATCAAGGTGATATTCGACCTCGATGGCACTTTTCGAGCTATCTTTTAACAGTTGAAATGCTTCATTCTTGATTCGCTTCAACTCGGATTTCGTCATCTTCTTTACTTTGAACTTTTCTTGCTGGATTTTAGCATGCTCCAAAGTAGTACCGTCTACCAGATCTTGACCTTCTTCAAGGTAGGGAGTTGAATTGACAAGTGTAGAAAACCATTCAAATTCCTCTGTGTTATCTTCATTTAGCCAGGATAGGACGCCCTTGGGCCTTCTTCTTCTTTTCCTTAGGGCTAGATGAGGATTCTGGTTTCGTACTTTTGTGGTGAGGCGGGTTGTTGTTGGGCTCATGGTATTTTCATCGCCACCACCGTATACTCAAAGTGGTCACCGATTTTTTGAGTCCAGGGGTGGTAACTTAGAATCCCGAGGTTTATCAGCCAGAAGAGCGGGAGGAGATCTTTGTTGAGCTGGAGTCCTTTGTGGTGGTGGCGGCATTGAGTATCTTGAATCGAAAATAATTCACCGACTTTTTGTGCGTTTAGGCTCCTTATCCTTATCTTGATCTTTGTCTTCATCATCTCTTGAACGCTTAGGCCTTATAGCCTCTTCTCTGAATGATGAAATGAGTTGGTATTCCAAAGAATGCTTCAAACAGTTTAGTTTCATGGGAGGCAAATGTTGCGAGGCGTGTTGACATTTGCGCTACCACCCGGTTTACTAATTCATCATCTGAGAAGATTGTAGTTTCAACTGGATTGATGCTCAAATTCATCGGAGTTGATTTCATGGCACAAGTACAGGAGTTTTCCCTTTTCCTTTGTCAGCTGATGGACTTGGAGGTTTAGGCTGGCGAAGGAGGTGTTTCGTTCTGTGAGTAGAAAGTCTCTTCATCTGATTAGAGCCTCTGAGTCCTCATCCATTAGCTTTCTTGCGGTTCGGCTTAGATATCGAATAGGAACAACTTCCTTGGCGGGAACTGTCCCCTTTCGTGGAGGATTCCTCCTTGGAAACATCCTCTGACTCTCAGTGCTTGTAGCACTTCCAACACTTCCTCTTCTGGTTCTCCTAGTAGGTGTTCCGAAGGCTTATCATCGAGATGGCCAACTTTGCCTTCTCGATGCGCTACTTGATACCTTTTGTATGTTTCAAGCCTTTTGATTTCATTTGTCAAGGTGATCAGCACGGCACCCTGTTTCTTTGTTGACGATTCCTTGATTCGACGATAGGGTAGGCTCACCAACATATCGTGATTATCTGGGTCATTGAGCCTTTGTGGAATGTCGGGATGGAGTCCAAGTGCTCTCGATCAAAATTTCGTGTATCGACATAGGGAATCTTTGAGCCAAGTTTCTTGTGAAATGACATCATGTCTTCCCATAGCAGTGCTTCAATTTTGATGTACTTTTTGTTGATTAAAGACGGAAGATTTGTAGTTCCATGAGCTTGGGATGCTCATAACCACTATCACGACGAGAGACCGATTTGGTAATGATGATGTAGAGGGTTCTCCACGGTTGAGGAATGTTCTTAAGCTCTACATGAGAGTGCTTAGTGATTATTCATGAAGCTTCATCATAGCCAATATCAATCAGAATTTCTAAGCTGTCTCTTCAAGTAGGTGTGGCATAGAAGTCGGTTGGCTCGATTTCGAGAATTAGAAGAACGCCCGTAGATCTGCTTTTGTGATTGTGATTTGTTTGTGATTGAGCATCACAGTCACCGCACTTTGACCTTTGATACTTTGCATTGAATTCGAATTTTGTATGTAGATCTCGATCAGTAGCGAGTGTGAGAGCATATTACGATGTGAGGGTTTCAAAGTCAACTCTGAGATTGTTCTTTACAATCTTTCTTGGATAGCCATTAGGGAAGATGTCAGCAATTGTGAGAACTTCTTGTGCATCCACATTCATTTGAGCGACCATGTCGCGATCACGAAATAACATTAGCCAAAAGAACCAACATATCGAAAGACATAATGTTAGTCAACAGAAGGTTTTTATTGTCTAATTATTGAATATACAGTGTTAATGATTGTTACGAGTCCTAAGTCACTTGTATGTTCAATAGTCCAATGACGCCGTGAAGCGTTTCGTGAGTTAGTTAACTTTAAGTTTTAAAGTTTATGTTATCACATATAGTTCACAACATATCAAACGTTTAAGTATATTAGTGACATTTTTGGATTCGAGACGTTATGATTCATTTATTTACAAGTTTGCACGCGTAACAATTCACAACGAAGGTTTGATCAAGGCTTATGCGTAGGAATAGTAGCTTATGCGTAAACAAGATAAGTATACGCGTAGACGTAAGCTTACGCGTAGGATCCTGACTTACGCGTAAGAAATATTACGCGTAGGAACAGGAGAACCTTATGCGTAAAACTTAAGCGTAGGCGTATATAAACCTTACGCGTAAGGATTACTCGTAAGAGTAAACCTTATGCGTAGAGTCATTGTTTACGCATATCCTTCACAGGATACGCGTAGTCCCATTGTAGACCCTTACGCTGCGATTACGCGTAAAATTTCTCTTACGCATAACTTTCTACGCGTAAGGTGATCCTTATGCGTAGAGTAACAAGGACCTTGATTCTAAGTTTTATGCGTAGCAAGCCTGAAATAAAATCATCATATCATAAATATTATCATTAACATTCATTATAAAACAGATCATGGCATGAAAGCTTGTTAAACAGTTACGCGTAGAAAGTCATACGCGTAAGTCAAAACCCTAGATTTTAAGAATTACGCATATGATTTCTAGCCATAGGAATTGCACCAAACGTTTTCTAGTAGGTCTTAGGTGTTGTGAGAGTCTAATAACCAAGTTTTAACATCCAAAACGCAGTGAATCAAAAATACCCAAACCTAAGAACATTAAACCCTAAATACCAATTTTTAATCAATTAGTGTTTCTGGGTTGTTATAAGGTCTAGAAATCATTAATTCAACATGATATTAACATCACACAACAATCTTTTTGACCAAATACAATCACATTTGAAAATACCCAAAACCACGCATAAACCCTAAATTTGAAATTCACTCAATTCGTGTATCTGGGTTCGTTTAAGTGATGAAAATGAGTTTATTGATGTAATAAGAACATTTTAACACTATCTTTTTAATCACAAACACCCATTCTTGATTAGGTGTTCATACGCTTATGCGTAGAACACCAAATCAATCATATGCAAAAATTTGACCGTTGGATTCGTGTAAAAATCAAAACCAATGTTTGTAAACACGTTAAGATCATGAAACAACTTACAAATTGATGATCAAAAACACGGATTTGTCAAACGAATTTCGTGCGTAGGATTGGTTAGGTTTATGAGTAATAAATGTGAAGTGGAAGTTAGGTGGAGTGTTTTTATTAAAAATAACTTTAAACTTTTGGCAGTTTTGGTCCCTCCACCTTTTCCATTTTCATACAAAGCCATTTAACTTCCGTTTTGGTTATCAAACAAAGATTTTAAGAAAGAAACTTTGACGACACTCCCCTCGACTTAAGAAAATGATGAAAGGTTATAAATTTTAGTCCGAGGAGTGTCGATGAACCGAGAAAAGTTTACCACCATTGATACAAGAAACAACCAGAATAGAGTAACATGCAAGTGCACGGATGTTTTGAAAGCAGTTAAGAATTATTTTCTCCCCTCAACACTTGATCGGAAAAATACTGAATTTTGAAAGATTATAGTGTTGACGGAAGAAATGTACTTGCCATGTTGAAAGAAAAATAGATAGAAGAATATTTTTGTTGTTTTATCTGATTTTATATTTTTGTATTTTGTTTTTGAAAGAAAAAAATATTTACAAAAGTGATTTTGGTGTTTGAGTGTTTTTAAGACTGTTTTAGGAGTTCATCCAATTCCTCTTGAGTCAAACACCTCATACCAATCCGGTGGACCAACTCATTAAACCTAGCGGGAGGCAAGGCTTTGGTGAGAAGGTTTGCCAATTGGTATTCTCGTACTCCACAAAATATAATTCAACGGTACTCGTTCCACGTGATCCTTGATGAAATGATATCGAAGATCGATGTGCTTTGATTTCGAATGTTGCACGAGATCGCAATAGCACTCCGATTGTCGCAGACATCGATTCGTCAAATACGTAACCATAGTCTTTGAGTTGTGTTCTCATCCAAATGACTTGAGCACAACACGCCGACATGGCTACATATTCTGCTCCGGTTGAGGACAACGATGTACAATCCTGCTTCTTCGATTGCCATGACACCCGTTTATCACCAAGAAATTGTAAAGCTCCTGAAGTACTTTTCCGTGAGTCTAAGCATCCTGCGTGTTTAGCGTCTGAAAAAGCGATTAGTTCAAAACCAGAATCCTTCGGATACCAGATTCCCAAATTAATGGTTCTCTTGATGTATCGGAGGATTCTTTTAGCCTCAGAGAGGTGGGTTTCGTTGGTCGCGATCGATAACGAGAGCAAAGATATACGGCAAAGACAATATCAGTCTCTGTTAGATACATGAGAGACCCAATGATACTACGGTATTTGGTAGGGTCCACCAATTTCCCATGTAAATTAGCATCTAGCTTCTTGGTATGAGCCATTGGTGTGGCATAAGTGTCACACGTATTCATTCCAAATTTGTTTAACAATTCAAGGGCATATTTGGACTGACTCAAGAAAATACCACGGGTGATTGATGAACTTGTAGTCCTAGAAAGAACGTAAGTTCACCCATCATGGACATTTCAAAATGTTTCTTCATTAGTTTTGCAAAAGCGATTGAGTACTTTTTATGAGTTGACCCAAAATGATGTCATCCACATAAATTTGAACAATTAAAATATGTTCCCGTGATATTGTATGAAAAGAGTTGGGTCAACCGAACCTTTGGTAAAATTATTGGCAATGACAAAGGATGATAACTTATCGCATCACCCGGGGCTTGTTTGAGACCATAGAGAGCTTTCTTAGGTTTATAGACATGATTAGGGAACTCGGATCAATGAATCCTTCGGTTGGTGACATAAACCGTTTCTTTCAGTTGTCCATTGAGAAAAGCAGTTTTGACATCCATCCGAAAGACCGTGATGTTCATGTGAGCGCAAATGCCGAAAAATCCGAACAACCTCAAGACGAGCAACCGAGCAAAAGATTCTTCAAAGTCAATACCCTCTTCCTGACGATAACCCTTAGCCACCGGACGTGACTTGTTTCGGATAACATTCCCTTGACAAAGATCCAATTTGTTTTTCCAAATCCATTTGAGACCAATGACGTAGACCCCTGTTGGTCTTTCAACCAGTTCCCATACTTCAAGACGTTTGAATTGGTTGAGTTCTTCTTGCATGGATTCAATCCGGTTGTCTTTTGTCATTGCGTCTTTGATGTTTTAGGTTCGATTGGCGGTGAGTGCATAAATGCAATGTTCACCATCTGAGTGAAGACGTTGTCTTGTAACGACGGGTTGATTCGGGTTGCCAATAATGTTTTCCAGAGGATGGTCTTTTGTCCATCTATGTGTGGAGGGTTGATGTTGGTATACATTGTGCAGATTTTGAGGATTCAAATGGCTTGTTGAAGATTCCGCGACATCTAGTGCAGCAGTCTCATTAGCAAACGGGTTAAAGAACGCATTTGGATCAAAATCTGCAGGTGGTGGTACTTCATTCGAACATCATCACCGGTTCATCATTGTTGGAAGCGGTTTGTTCAACTGTTGTGTTGGAGTCAACTGTGGTGCTTCTTCAACCGTAGTTGTTGTAGTGTATCGGTATAAGAGTGTTATCAGGTTGAGCAAACAAATGGATACACCAGAGCACGCTCATCAATATCGCCGTCAAAAGCGGAGCAAATAACCTTTCCATTTGTTGACGAGTAAGTGGGGGCTTTGTTCACCGATGATGGGGTTTGGGGAAAGTTTAAGCGGTTGTGTCCGGGTTCCAAGTGTTATACTCGAAGCCATTTCCGTAAGTTCATCAAAATGAGCATGAATCGCTTCCATAACCTCCTTTGTTCGACGATTCCAGATTCGGAAACCTTTAGAATTATCACAATATCCTATAAAGACTCCAATGTCAGCTTTGGCTTTGAGCTTTCCAAAGTCATCACGATCATTATTCTGATAGCAAAGAGATCCAAATACATGAAAGTGTTTTAGATTCGGTTTTTCTTTTGGACAAGCTCAAAAGGTGTTTTGTTGTGGCGTTTTGTAATCATAGAACGGTTTTGAGTATAGCATGCAGAGATACACGCCCATAAGTAATCTGGAAGTTTAGCATTGATTAACACGAAGTACGCATTGATTTGTCGAACAGAACTTGTTCTGATGATCATCAGCTTGCTTTGCAAGAAAGTAGACCCAGTCAGTAATAGGATGTAGCGTTTGCCATTGAGCCACACAAATCCATGTGAAGAAGATGAAGCACATCTGAGGTTCCACCTTTTGAGCACGAGTGCTTTTGCCTTGTTTGAGCAAAGGTGATCTTTAGAATCAACAACTAGTTTGTGTCGCTTTTAGATGTGGTAGCCAGCATAGAGATAGTGTAAAGAGAATTTAAGGTCGTTTCCTTGTAGATCACTTAATGAAACAAGTTTTCTCCCCGAAAGCAACCTCCAAATCTCCATCACGCCCGACCACTGAAAGCAGATTGTGACCGAGGCCTTCCACATAATAAACCCTGCTAATTTCGATATTGCCATTGATATAATCTCAGTAGCCCATGATAGCTGCGAAGTGATCATTCCCGAATCTGACAGTGCCAATGAACTTTGCATAAAGTTTGATAACAGTTTAAGGTTGCTGTCATGTGTCGGGAACATCCGCTATCAACAATCCAGAGAATGATCTGTATCACCTGCATTACACATACGGATGGAATAGAAGTAGATGTGGAACCCGAAATGTTAGAGGGTTCCGGAGCAGCTATAGAGACATACACACATCAATAGCTTTAGGTATCCATTTAAATCCTAGTGTGTTATATATCCATTTTTGCCATCTCCAACTAGTTTTTGCTTTAGTCTTAGTGAATGCACTAGGTGGTACTACATTCCTAGGAGGTGAAACGGAGCTACAGGGGACAAATGCGTTTCTTAGAATCTAAAGAAGGCGGTCTACCAAGCACAGACTTAGAAAGATTAGTGGGCCTATAGGTATTCCGGTTCTTAGGATTCCTTAAACGAGAGATGATAGCTTTAGCAACACATTTATCATGACAATAATTCATACTTTTACGACAAATAACACAAGGTGCATCGATGAATATCAAAAGTGCTTAAAGGTTTAGCATTCGTTACATCACTATTTCTATTACATTGTGCCGGCAATATCTATAGTGGAAGCAACGTGAGTCTTATTCATAGTCCTAGGGTGTTCTTCTACTTTAGCATTTCTTATTGATCTTTTCTTAGGTCGCAACTTCCTATTCTTCAATGTAGTGCTCTTAGGTCGTGAAGTGCGGACGCTTGGAAAAGACGCAACTATTCCTGTTTCAATAGAATGAAGCACGCTAGCAACTTGTGATTTGGCAGTAGTGATTCTAGGTTCATGATTACTAAGTGTTACTCGGGCTATTCTCTTAATCACGGTAGGCGGAAGTTGTTCATACTTTCCTAACATTTCTCTTAACTTGAAGATAGTGTGAATCAGATCTTGATTTTCAGAGTGACCGAATATTTCCAAAGCAAAATGCATAACTTCTTTAGTGTGTGCAAGATAATGATCAAGTTCATTTGATGCTTCATCACGAGTCTTTTGAGTAAATCAAATATGACACCATATTCCTTTTAACTTTTACAAGTTCTTGTTCATATTTTGAGATTTGACACTTAAAAGACACGTTTTGATCATCCAGTTGCTCAATTTTAGAATTAGAAGATTTTGCACGAATCGGGCGATTTTGTGTTGAAAAGCAAGTTGTTGATCGTGAATATCTTTTTGACACCAATTAAGACGACGTATTGCATTTGAAAGTTCGCTTGACAATCGTTTGTTTTCAACTTTTAAGGACTCGACCAAGCACATTATCGGTGTTCTCAACATTTACCACAGAATCAACGATCGCAGAGATATAATCAAATGCATATGACAAAGAATTCAATAGCACAACATTATGGACATCAGCACAGATGACATCTTCCAAGAGTCGATCAACATCTTTTCTCAACATTTTCTTTTTACGTTTAGTATTAGAAATAGATGTTTCCGTTTTCTCGAAAACGACCTTCATCAATCCAAGTTCCTTATGAAAGTCCCTTTCCCAAGACAATGCACAACTTTTCAAATTTTTAACATTTGGTAAAAGATTTTTCCGAAAAATGTCTCTTTGTTCTCGCGCCAGAGGCGATTGAAAATGTTGAACTTTGATTTTCGAATGATATTCTATCTCATGTTGTAAAGTTTTGAGGTCAGCCATGAAAAGGTCAAAATATCTAAGAATTTTGCGATTTTCATGTTTTGAGTTTACTTCACTAATGGAAGGTAAAGGACCATAAGTTTGTGCATAATCTGGTTTGGGATTTACATTAGAAGACTCAGACGTTTTATGATAATCCTTGGTGTGTTAGAAGAATCCGTTGGTGTGACGAAAGTGACCGCTTTTGAATAGTTAAAAGGTTTGTTGTAAACAACTTTTTATTATTTTGATCGACTCTCGCCTTCGTGATCTAATTCCTCTTGACGATGATATTCAACAACACTCATATAACAGAATTATCAATTTTATATTCTTCGTGACCGAAACTTCGGATTTGGTTTGAATGGTTTGGTTGAAAGCTTAGGTTTGTAATCAGCAAAGATTCGGTCCATATCCATTTGGATTGGGTTTTAAAGTAAACTTTTCAATAGCTGTGACCGACTCGCCATGTTTGTAAACAACAGCTTTAAACTCTTTAAGTTTGTTTTGCAAGCCGATGATTTCTTCAAGATGATCATCTATTCGCTTCGTTGAATGCTTTTTGTATGCAGAGAACTGTTTTTGACAAGTTAACAACTTCACCTTAGCTTTTTGATTTTCCAAGGTGAGAGCATTAATTTGCTTTTTATGTTCATGTTTCGCTTGTTCTATTTCGCATAACAAAGCATTCTTCAAGCGGCTAGATCACGATCTGTCTCTCTAAATATTTTTCGCTTTGATGAGATTTGGCAAAGGCGCTTCAAAACCGCTTTCACGCTTTTCTTGAGTTTTGAAAAGTTGAGTTGCTTTTGTAAACATTCAAAATCCTTGGTTAACAGTGCATTTTTGCTTTTCAAGTCCCGATTAATGGCATGACATTTTTCCACTATGGTTTGTTGGTCTTGTATTAAACGAGCAAAATCTGGATGAGGCAAAGTTCGGTGTGTTCAACGTGAGTCACAACATGATCATTACTTAGATCCTCAAGTATAACCACGGAGTCAATTTGATTATCAAAGGAAACCATAAGGTCATCTTGATCGTCAAATATAACTACGGGTCTAGTTGAAAATCGTCGAATGAGATGTGGATCGACTCATTTTGAACATTCGAGCCTTGCCGGATTCGATGTTGGCGGAGATATGAGATCGAGATAAATATGGTTTGTTCGTACTGAGACAAGCCATCGGTGTCATACACCTGGGCTGTGTCACTCATGTGTAACTCATGCATATTAGCCATCAACATAACAGCTGCATTGGCCTGCAAGTCCTCCATATCATCATCCGAGTCTGCATTTGCCATAAAGCTCTGTTCTTTGTCTGTGAGAGTTCCACCGGCTTCATCCTTAAGAGCCAAAAGAAGAGCCTCTTTGTGATAAGCACTACCCCGAGTCCTAGGCTTTGGGCATGCATTAGCCAGATGTCCCTTCTCATTGCAGTTGTAGCATCGAAGACCATTCAACCCATTTTGAGCATTTCCCTTTTCCACCACTTGAGCTCTATTGTTATTCCTACCCACAAAGATTAAACCCTTGACCACCGCCCATCCGACGACCATAACCACGATTCTCAACTTCAACTCGCCCATTGTTCACAAATGCTTGATTCCTTGTGTTAGATGAGGAACGAATACGGTTGTTGGATTTGTTGGTATAACGGCTAAAGGCATTAGCAATCATAGCAAATCCTTGTTGCAATGCTTCGAACGGATCAGATTCCTCATTAGCTTCACCGACAAGTGCTTGAGCATTGTTGTTGTTGTATGGAACCAATTGATTTTGTTGAGATTGAGGCTGTGAAGGATCATATGGTGTTATTGTAGCAGTTGGTTGAGTTGGTTGAGGAGAATAACTGTTTTGAGCATATAAGGCAAGTTGTTGATTTTTCGGATGTGTTGGTGGAGCAATTTGAGCACGGAGAATCCTTTCCCTATCAACTTCCTTTTCATGAGGCTTCAAGTAATCGTACAACAATCCATATGTAGAATGATGCATATTCTTCGCTTGACGGAGAAAAATGACATACTTCTCCCATTCAGGACCAAGACTACTCAGGAACTTAGTATTCACTGCAATTCTTGGCATGATGATGTTGTGTTTATCCAAATCATTGATGATGTCTTAAAAATGATGATGATAAGACTCTAGTGTCTCTCCGTGTTCAATCATGAAGTGTTCATAAGCCAAGTAAATTTTGGATTCCAAATCCTCCCGATTGAGTACGATCCTTCCATAAGAAGATGAATATGATCCCACATTTCCTTTGCAGTCTTTTGAGCATCAACACTTCAAAGAATTGGGTTAGGTAATCCTAAGAGGATATATTGCATTGCAAGTTCATCATCTTCCTAGTGTAGAAGTTCTCTGAGGCATTCAAGTCGGCAACAGCGAGCAATGTTGGATTGTTCATCTCTTGGTGGATTAGCATTTGGATCTGTACAATGAAAGCATTAGGCATCTCAAATGGACCTTCCAAGATAACCTTCTTTAAGAACTTTCCATGTGGCTTCTTCAGATCACAAAACCTAAAGAACCTTATCACCCATTGATCGTAGTTTCCTGGAGTGAGCATTGGAGGTCTATCAAGTGATCCAGCCTCATGAATTGATTGTTGGCTACTTAAAGCTTCACACATCTTTGCAAACCAAGTGGGTTCCTTCATAGTGTTCCTTGATGGATGTTGATTGAATTCGTTTGTGTAGGGTTGAACTTGAAGACTTGGTGGTGGTTGAACCATTTGAGGTTGTGGAATTGAAGCAAGTTGTGGAGTATGTGGTTGATTAAATTGTTGTTGATAAATTGCTTGTTGTTGATTCCATTGTTGATGTTGTGGGTTAGTTGTTGTTGACGTTGAGAATAAGTGTAAGGGAAATAGTTAGAGTATGGTGGTTGTGACATGTTGAAAACTTGTGTTGGTAAAATGGATCTTTGTAGTCGAATGAACCTTTGTTGATGAAGTGTCCTTAGGCGTAGAAATCACAAGAAACCAAGTAGAACTTATGCGTAAAAAAACCAAAGTTACGCGTAACAATCACTAGTTACGCGTAGATTTAGCTTGGCGTAAGTAGGGAAAAAGATGCTAAAGTTATGCGTAGACACAAAGTTAGGCGTAGAAAGTTAAGTAGGATTACCTTATGTAAGACTAGGCTTATGCGTAAGATGAATCTTATGCGTAGGATTTCTACGCGTAAGCTTTATGCTTATGCGTAAGTTTAGGGTTTTCCCCAAATGATCTTTTACACTATCACAATGCAAAAGATATCCAAAGTCGACGTATTTTCAGGCTTATCCCAAGCAAGAAAACACGAGTAAACCACTTAAAATGAAGATCAAACCAAGGATAAAGTTACGCGCGTAAGATTAGGGTTTTTACGCGTGAGACTTACTCGTAAAAATGATTTTGCCCAAAGTTGTTTCTAAACCGGATTTTTGTTATGGAATAGCTTCAATATCACCAAAATAACACAAAAGTATGGAACTTGATGAACCAAAGCGGACTAAACAGTTACGCGTAGAAGCGATACCCTGAACAAAAACAAGCTTAAAAACTTAGATCCACGCATAAAGTTTGAAACTTTTTGCCAAAACAAGTATTTTAACACCTTAAAACGTTGAAAGTACAAGAATCTTGGATTAGAAAGTGTAAAAACGAAGTTTTAAGCTTAACCAAAGTGTTAACCACTTTTACGCTGCAGTAAGACCCAAAACAAAAAACTTCAAAACAAAGTGTTAACCCAACTATTTGCGCATTGATACCACTGTTAGGTCACTAGATTTACAACACAAGCTTACTAGAAAGATAGAGAGGCGATTGAACAATTATCCAAACACACACACACGTATAAATGTAAAATCAAGCGCGTAGGGTATGTGAAAGAAATAATTGAACAACCAACCTTCAAATGAAGGTTTACAAGAGTATTTATATAGGAAGCTGGGCAACACTCCTAGTCCCTTCCTTTCTCCTATGGGCTTGGGCCTAAGCTCATGGGCCTTCTACATAAGCTTAAGGCTAATAACAAACATAAAGGCCATAATAATGCTACCTATTACATATGAGTAACTAACACTTGAATAAAGGTTTAGGAGTGATTCCAACACACTCGTGCTCATTTTCCTTCAAAAGGTGGAACACGGCTCTCGGCATGTGCTTCATCTTCTTCACATGGATTTGTGTGGCGATCGCGTGCAACGATCAATGGCAAACGCGCATCTTGGTAATTGTTGATGACTATTAGCTAGACTTGGGTCTACTTTCTTGAAGCAAAGATCAAGCTCCACGATGATCATCACATTTCTCCTAAAATACAAGTTCGACTCGAAACACCGTTCGACAAATCGAGAACAGACAGAGGTACTTGAATTTGTTAACCAAACTCTTCGTGAATTTTATGAGAAGTGGGAATTCACATCGGACATCTATTCTGCGTACACGAGAACAAAGCGGAGTTGTTGAAAAGCGAAACGAACATTAGTGGAAGCTCGCAAGAACAATGTTAATCAATGCTAAACTTCCATATTACTTATGGGCGGTATCTCTTTGCATGCTATACTCAAAACCGTTCTATGATTACAAAGCATGCAACAAAACACCTTTTGAGCTTGTCCACAGCGAGAAAACCGAATCTTAAACACTTTCATATCTTTGGATCTCTTTGCTATCCGAATAATGATCGCGATGACTTTAGGCTTAAAGCCAAAGTCGACATTGGAGTCTTTATAGGATATTGTGATCATTCTAAAGGTTTCCGAATCTGGAATCGTCGAACAAAGGAGGTTATGGAAACGATTCAAGCTCATTTTGATGAACTTACAAAAATGGCTTCGGTATATGACTTGGAACCGGACACAACTTAAAGCAAACTTTTCCCAAACCCCATCATCAGTGAACAAAGCCCACAACTTCGTCCAACAAATGGAAAGATTATTTGCTCATTTGTTGGCGATATTGATGAACGTGCTCAAGTGTATCCATTGTTTAGCTCTCAACTGATAATACTCTTATACGATACACCTGCACAACAACTACGGTTGAAGCGCCACCAGTTGACTCAACACACAGTTGAACAAACGCTTCCAACAATGATGAACCTAATTTGATGTTCGAATGAAGTACCCCCTCACCGATTTTTGATCCAAATGCGTTCTTTAACCCGTTTGCTAATGAGACTGGCACTGATGTCGAGAATCTTCAACAAGCCATTTGAATCCTCAAAATCTGCACAATGTATACCAACATCAACCCTTCACACATAGATGGACAAAAGACCATCCTGCGAAAACATTATTGGCAACCCGAATCAACCGGCGTTACAAGACAACGTCTTCACTCGGATGGTGAAACATTGCATTTATGCACTCACCGCGCCAATCAACCTAAAACATCAAAACGCAAATGACAAAAGACAACCGGATCGAATCCATGCAAGAAGAACTTAACCAATTCAAACGTCTTGAAGTATGGGGCGGGCGAAAGACCAGCGGGGGTCTACGTCATTGGTCTCAAATGGATTGGAAAAACAAATTGGATCTTTGAAGGGAATGTTATCGAAACAAGTCCGCGTCCGGTGCTAAGGGTTATCGTCGGGAAAGGGTATTGACTTTGAAGAATCTTTTGCTCAAGGTTGCTCGTCTTGAGGTCATGTTCGATTTTTCGGCATTTGCGGCTCACATGAACATCACGGTCTTTCGGATGGATGTCAAAACTGCTTTTCTCAATGGACAACTGAAAGAAACGGTTTATGTGTCGGTCAGCGTAAGGATTCATTGATCCGAGTTCCCTAATCATGTCCTCATGAAAGCTCTCTACGGTCTCAAACAAGCCCTCGGGTGGGTACGATAAGTTATCATCTTTCCTCATTGCCAATAATTTTAACAAAGGTTCGGTCGACCCAACTCTTTTTCATACAATATCCACGGGAACA
>OU343223.1:150741404-150977634 GCA_910596185.1 Chrysanthemum makinoi | reverse complement strand
ATACCATTAACCAAGTGTGTGGGCCAAATCTGTTATTTTTATATAAAAAGGTTTTTGAAACATATCCCAGGATAGCGTTAGTAAAATGATGGGATATTGGGCGGTACGGATTGAAAGGCGCATCAATCATCACGATCAAAGGGATTCCTAAAAGTATGAGCAAACACATAAGAACCAAACACAGTGGAGGTTTCCCCCCACACTTAGTTGTTAGAAAATAGAAAGAAGTCAGAAACATGGGTGAAAACCCATGGAATGCTACTGTTTTTGTTAACCGAGTCGCTAGCTTGACTCGACCTCGAATTCATTGGTCCATGGGGAAGAAAGTGGAAGAAAATCTCCATGGACTTTCATTCAAGTGGTTTGGATAACCATTGAATGTGATAAAAGTTCCACTCCGATGAGACATAACCGCTCAGAAAAAAGAGAAATGCCGGGGTCAAAGATGGTATCTTCACTCCGTAGTTAAGACATGGAGAAGAAATGGGAGGAGAAGGCAAAGTGTCAATCTCATGACAACGGGTGGGTTGGGTGGGCAAAATATAAGATTGAGGAACATTAATCGAATGTTTAGAAATCTTATCCACCACTGTAGCAATGAAAACATCCGTGTCGGGCTTAGAAGAGCTTCCATCATCCGATTTAGCGGTGATGGATGATGGACCTAAGCCATAATCGTCACTCTGAAAACCCGAAGGTATCGAGTCATCCGAAGAAAGAAATGAGTCGACCTCTTCCATAAGAGTGTCACTCGACGAATTATCGAAGCCAATTGTATAGAAGATTTTCTAATTCGGTAAGGTCATCGTCAAAGTCCAAGTGCACATCATCATCTCCCGGTGGAGAATGATCAACGAGAGTGAGTTCATCGGCGAACTCCTCGAGAAGGTCTAGTGAAGTGGGATTGCCACTATTCTTTCTTGGGTAAACAAGGAGATGTAAAAACGTCACTATCCTCATTCTGAATATCAAAGATGGGATTATCTGAAACTAGAGTGAATTGATCGAAGTCAAACCAGGATTAGTGAATGCCATAGCAAAAGTTTTCTCGAACACAACAATAATATCTTCATTATCCGTATCAAAATCAGTGTCCATGTCAAGATCTTTGGGATCAACATATCTCACTTCTTCTAAGGCTGACGAGCTCGGTAGCTCCTCCACATACTCGATGTCTCCACACGATAAAGAATCATCAAACGACGTATAATCGTTTTCAGACTCGGAGATCACCTCAACAGGTTCTTTTGGGGTGGGAGAAGAATCATCATCGAGAAGTTCATCACATATCATAGAAATAACCCTGGACTCTTGGGTTGGGACAAGGTTCTCAACACAAGACAATTTCGTTTCGGAATAGTGCTAAGATGCTCGTCCCCCATTAAAAGGTTATCCGAAGGTTCCATGGTAGATAGGCAATATGAGGATGGAGAGTGGACATGTGCTTGTGCATTTTGGGCTTGAGAATATGCACCTGTCCTTTGTCGTCTCCCAATCCTCCTCATCCTCATCATCAAGACGGCAAGCCTCGTTAAATAGGAGGCTGTGAGAAGGCTCGCTCATCGGCTAGTAATCTTTCGTTTTGCTTGCTTGTTCTCGAAAAGTTCTTCAAGGATTATACGAGGAAATTGATCAATGACGGGAAGTTGTGGGGGTTGGATGTTGTCACTGAAGTGTTATAACAAGGATCGGGTCCATAGTAATTTTGATTCCACGATTGACATTGATAATCATCATGAGGACCCCCACACTTATCACAATGAGCGTATTGGTGAGAGAAACTTTGAAACGATGAATCAAATGATGATGATGCGGTGTGGTTCGTATGAGTTTTGTGGGAGGTAGTTTTGAGGATAATTGAAAGAGTTCGGGTTAGAATCATAAGTGAATGAATTCTCGGCGCAAATCGAACAACATCCATCAATGAGATAGGTTCCACACCACTCGCACATACATTTGTAACAACGGAAACCTTTCGGTAACACGTCTCCACAACCGTAGCAATACTCTTGATCGAACGAAGACATCTCGGGTTCGGGAGTATGAAATGAGGATTCACATTTGGCAATGCGAATTTATATCTTCACGAAGTTCATTATAGTAGTTTTTAATTATGTTCATTCGGCCTAAGGAAATCATCCTCGTTTGAGAAACGTCTTGAAGATTCGGAGGGGTGGGACAAGTGGTGTGCTCTCGAGCTAGCAGTTTCCACCACTTCCATTTTGGTCTTCGGTTCTTGCTCTTTTCTCTTAACCTTAACCGTAAATCGCGAAAGATTTTGATCAATTCTAGACGGTTTGGGCTCAGAAACAATAGAACAAACATCGGGTTGTGGCGGATGGTAGGGAAAACTTGGAGAATCATCGAGATAGTTTTTATCGGATAATTGGCACAATAGCAATATTTTGCTCGCACCCATCCTTCACACGCTTACATAAAAATCCTGATTCGACAATAAAGTTGATCCTCTTCCATACTGCGGTGAAAACAAGCGACGATAATCAAACGTCGCCATGAGAATTAAACATGTAGAGGGTTAAAGAGATAGAATCAAATGGATAAGGGGAATGAGAAGAATATTTTGGATTTTTAAAACGAGTGCACATGCACCTTCAAAAACCATTAAAAACAAAACGAGGCAAAACACAATGAACTTAAACTATAATCACAAGCGTTCACGCAGTGACACAAAGGCAAGTTTTGAATCTTTTGTTCGGGAACTTATTATGATAACACTCAAGTTTAGAAGTGTTATATTGATTATGTGTTCTATTTTATTTAAAACAACAAGCAAAATCTTTTTGTATTTTTTATCTTTTACATATATACAAAGAAAAGAAAAATATTTTTGTATTTTTGTATTTTTCAAGAACAATAACTTCACGAGGACGTTCTTCAAGTCACTAATCGCAAAATCACGATATTGTCACAACACACCTCCCCGGCAGCGGCGTCAAAATTTGATTCGATCGTTGTGAGTGGTGAAAATAAACACAATATCAATTTATCAAATTAATCGTGAAATTCGACAAATCAACCTTTTAGGAAAAGGGTTAACGTGCCAAAGCTCACGACTGT
The DNA here is from genome assembly GCA_910596185.1 of Chrysanthemum makinoi. Taxonomy (NCBI): domain Eukaryota; kingdom Viridiplantae; phylum Streptophyta; class Magnoliopsida; order Asterales; family Asteraceae; genus Chrysanthemum; species Chrysanthemum makinoi. Next base: position 150,974,556 of record OU343223.1, on the reverse strand, counting down.
GATTAAAGTGATACCGGGAAAGTGATTTCCCCGGGTCGGGTGTCCAACGAGGTGTGAAATTGACGGAGTCGTTGAGTTTCGTGATTTAGACTTGAATTGGTTAAACAAATTTGGGTTTTGGATTACGTATTCTACAAATTAAAGAACGGGAATGTAAATAAAGCACATAAACAAAGTAAATAGCTAAATTAACAACTAATAAGCATAAGAAGCAATAAAACGATTCTAAACTACGTCCTAAGGCATTAAAACTAAAAAAAAAACGTGAAGACCCGGGCTAATCCCGAGCTTCAAAAGTGAAAAACTTGCAATTTAAAGCCTACGGGTGCAAAAATATTTTTCCTATGAGCTAAACGACTAAAAATAATTTTAGGAAAAATCCGGGTATTTTTTCGACTTTTATTTTATTTTCTACGAATTAAAAACTATTTTAAACTAAATTAATTAAAAAATACTAAATGACTAGAGAAAAATGTGAAATTTTGCAGAAAACTAAATTAAGTTATACTAAATGCAGGAAAAATAAAAAAGGTGCAAGTCCTTTTTGGAAATAAGCACAAAAAAACAAAGTTATTCTAATAAGCTATAACTGTGAAGTGATGTTAAATAATTAAAATGTAGAAAACTAACACACAACAACAACTAGCACATATGGTAAGGAGATGGGGTGTGTTGTGTCGTGAAGGCAGAAGAGCAGCAGGGTCTTGTGTTCGAAACCAGCTCCTATCCTTTATTATTATTTTTTGACTTGTCTATTTGCAAACTAAATTGAAGACTAAAAGAAGACTTTAAAAAAAACTTGAAAACACTGTTGGCACAATGGTACGACAAGCAGTAAAAAATAAGGAGCAGTTTGGCTTAAGGATTAACTAAGGAATTCAAAAAGCTACGATAAGATTTCAATAAGCTAAACTACTTGACAAAACTAATCTAACTTATCATAAATGGAACCGAAGGAAACTTAAATAAGCACTAGTAAAGGGGAAATAAGCTAACACTCTAATCCAACACATGGCTGTGACGGGGGCTGCTAAGGGAAAAACAAGCTACAATAAGCTTTTTACTAAGCTAGAGCCTATGAAACCTAATCTACAACCTAAAAGGTACTAATGGGTAACAGGAATAAGCAATAAAAGAAAAATAAGTGACAACTAACCTCTAATAGCCCAAACAAACTGCTACAATCTTCTGAAATGGTTCCAAAAGGGGACTCATGGGGCTTTTCAAAGGCAAAATTAAGCTTTAACATAAGCTCTAAAATCAGTAATAAGCTAAACCAAACTAACTTCATTCATTGAACTACTTGTAAAACTAAAATTAAATCCTAATGCTAACTTTAACTATTCTAAAAAGGGATTAAAAAGTTGTTCTGCTGCTATGGTGTCAAGACAGGAAGACAAAAAGAACAAAAAATTACAAAAGCTTTTTTTTTTTAAATCTAAAATTGTGATTAAACTTTTTACCAATCAACTTGTAAAGCACTTTACAACTAATTTTAGAATCAAAATGGGTCAAATTGTGGCTTTTGACCCACGAACAAGGCAAATCCAAACACTACTTTGGGCAGAAAGACTAACTGATGGGCTTTTGAATCAAAGAAAGTTTAACTTTGCATCATCACAACAAACTCAAAACGGTTCAAACACCTTTAACAAACACTGATGACTTCTAAACACAAACAATTAAATGAGATAGGATAAAAATCTTAGAACATTGAAACTGCATAAACCAAATTGAATAAAACTGAATTTAAATTGCTTGGAAAATAAAAAGGGTACAATAAAAGCAAATGACAATAGAATAAAAAATGGGACTAGAACAATAAAATTCTAGACAAGTTTTTCATCTATCCTATAATGTCTATTTATACAAAAGTCTGAAAAATATGTCTTCTTTTTTGTGTGTTTCTTTTGTGAGGGGAAAGTGAGCTGAGATAGATTTGTGTTTTCTTGAGACAAATCTGGCCATCCAATTGTTTTGGAGATACAACCATTGATTCATAGCCATTGATGGCTTCCTTGCATCTTGTGCTCCAATAGATTGGTGTGGGATCGCCAAAGTGGCTGGGTCACATGTGAAATCTCTTTTGACTTCTTCTATGCGGTTTCAAAAATGAGAGTGACAGGGGGTGAGGTAGTGGAGGATGAGTAGGGTGAGTGGGAATTTGGCGGGATAAAAATGGGAGGGATTAGGTTTTCTGGTTTTAGTTTGTGTGCCGGTTTTGTGTTTAAAGAAGAAAGAGGGAGAGGGGGGTCATAGGTTGGATGAGTTAAAAAGGGTAAGGGTAAAATGGGATTTTTTTTGGTTCGGGATAGGTTTTTAGTTGTTTTTCCCCCTGATCACTCTCAAAACGCGTCTCGGCTTCGGAATGTAGAAAATTTGCTTCCATTTCGTCTTGACTGCACTTTTCAGATTATTTCGATTTATCCGTTTTACTCTGTTTCAATCCTTTTGTACCGAAAGACATAAACACACTCGAGGGATATTTTTAACATATTTTGATTGTATTTGGGTGTTTTTAGTCATTTTTTAGGTCTTAGGCGGGTAAAAACGATGAGTGAATAAGCACTCATCACAGCACTTCCTCCACTTCCTCTTCTGGTTTTCCTTGCAGGTGTACCAGAAGATTTTTCATCAAGAAATCCAACTTTGTTCTCTTCTACAGCAACCAAATATCTTTTATAAGAGTAGAGCTGTTTGAGTTCATCTGAGAGAAGGTGATCTGGTGATGAGTGTCTAAATACTCATCATTTTTGTACCAATTAAACTGCTAAAACGTCTGAAAACACTCAGAAATGCATCAAAATGATAAAAATATCACAAATAAGTGTTTTATGTGTTTTAAATGCAAAAATATCAAAATCTGGTGAAAAACATATCAAGTTTAAGTCCTTAGGGATTCATGAGTTGTCAAAATTGGTCCTTGAGATTTAAAATTGCAAATTTACTACTTAGGTCCCTAAACTTTCAAAAATGTCAAGTTTGGTCCTTTGAAAATTTGAAAATGTCAAAAATGGTACTTGTACTATTGAAACTTGTCAAAAGTGACCCTTGTGAGAACTTTGAGAAATTGGCAGAAGTGGTCCTTCAAGAATTAGAGAATTGCAAAACAAGTCCTTTTAATAATAAACCAAGCCTTGTCAAATTCAATTGTGACCCCTGCCATTATACATTTTGACCCCCCAAAACCCTTGCCCCTGGTCAAAACCAGTCAAACCCGACTTTCCCTCCTTATCACTTTATCCTCTTCCCAAGTTGCCTGCAACCAACTCTCACCTCTCCCATCCACCTCTCACATTATCCTCTCACCCCTCACCCCCACATCATCACACCTCTCCAACCCCCTAGTTGCAGTCTCAGAGTCCACAGAGGTCAAAATCCTTTTCCCGCCAAAATTGAGAAAATGACCAAAACCCACAAAACTCATCCAATGGCCAGGAATATTGATGGGATTTGATCAGAAGGACACGTGGAAGCCATTTGGGTATAAAAGAAAGAAGAAAAGCAAGAAGAGAGGAAGTAGTTAGATTTTAATTTTCTTTGTATGTCGTTTTTAGTAAAAATAATTTAGTTTAAGTTTTACAATGTAAACCTTTGTTTCTATGATCTAAATTCAAGTCATGTTATCATTGTAATCTGTTTTTAAGAATCAATTTCAAAGTTTAGTTAAAACTCATGTTCTTGTGTTTACTGTTGCAAAGTTCCATTTCAAATTCTCATAGACAAGCTCTTAATAGCTTAATTTTAAGCTCAAACAAGCTTACATAAGCTTCTTATAGCTTTTTGTAAGCTTGCAATTAATTTTCAAGCAATTTTCATTTTTGGTCAACATAAGTCAACTGTGAAGAAAATCTGTTCAAGCAGTGATGGAAATGGTTACAGGTTGATGCAGAGTTGATTTGGGGTGGATTTGAGTAGCATAGTGTAGTTTTGGGTTTAGTTTAAGCTGCAATATCAGCTGGAACACTTGTGAGTGTTTTATCTCATTTTCAGTTTTGCATATTGTACTTGTATGTGTAATCTGTGGCCATTGAGTATCTTAAACCTGTTCAGTAGTTGTAATTAGGATAATTAGATTAAATTTCAATGATAGCTTAAGCCATATCAGTAGTTAGCTTAGTTTGAATTTTCAAAACAGTTTCTAAAGTTTTGTTTGGATTTGCTGTTTAAACTGTCTTAGAGGTCCTTTCAGGGGTTGAGATTTGTTGTTTCATGTTTGTTTAGCTCTAATATACTCATTTCTGTCTTAATATTGCACCTACATTAGTCCAAAGTCAAAATCACACAAGTTCTGTCTTAATAGCTTAACTGTTGAGTTTTCATAAAATCAAAATCTTGTTTTGTGTTTAAATTACATAGAGAAAGATTGCAGTAGTATCATTTCATCATTTGATATCATAATCAGTCAACAATTTGAGCCCAAATCTCACAAAAGTCAAATTGACAAAACTGTTGTCAAAGTCAATATATGAAAAATCCGTTTTACCAAACTAGGATGATTTTTCTTGGATTCATTTCTAAGCCAAAACAAAAGAAATTGTGGGTTTAAAAAGTTCAACTGGTCTATTTTCTTATTGTCATTTTTGTAAAATTTTGGTAATTTTGTACAAGCCCCAAAGTGGCTTGTCAAAGGGCTTAAGTGCACCGTGTGCCCGACAGTATTCACAGTCACTTACAGGGTCTTGCAGTTCTTGCATCAAGCTCATCAAAGCTTATCTTGGTCTGTTCTTTGGTCTAGACATAGCCACCCAGGTCTAGTATAGGTTCCCATTTTTGGTTTTTGAGTCTCAGCTTATTTGATAGCTTATTCTTAAGCAGCAGGTAGGTGCTGTAAAACTGTTTTAAGCATAAGCTCAAAACATCAAATCATGATAGTTTGGAATTCATAGGTTTAGGACAGTTGTATTTAGTTCATTTTGAGTACTTATAGCTTAATTTAGCCTCTGTAATCAGTTGGTGGAGTTTGGTGCTCATTTGCTTATTCCAAGTGCTTATTTATAAGCACTTGTGCCTGATTTCATAATCCTCCACATAACCCTCTGTTTTTATAGTTTTCTTAGATTCATAATATTATCTTAGACTTTTCCTGAATTTTTCATATTTTTCTAGAGGGGTTACTATTTTTCCTTAATTAAAACAGTTTTTAAGTCATTTTAATTAGCTTTTATTACAATTAAATCAGAAAAAGTTCAAAAAAGTAATTTTTCATTTTTCTTAGGTTAAGATAAATATAAAAAGCAAAAAAATTATTTTTCCAGATTTTTCATAGTTAAATTTGTAATTTTTAGTAATTTAATTAGTTTTGATTAGTTTTTAATTCATAAAAAATAGAAAAATAATCAGAAAAATATAAAAATAGTTTTGAAATTATTTTAGTTATTTTAGATTTTTCCAAGTCATAATTTCATTTTTCTAGCTTTATTTCATATTTTCTTGTATTTTAGGGTATTATTAAATAGTTAAAATTAGTTTTTAATTAATAATAATTAATTAAATAGTTATAGAAATAATTTTCTTTTTCTAAAAATTTTCTCATATCATTAAGTTTGTAAAAATGTCATTTTCATATTTTTAGGATTAATATTGCTAGTTTCACATTTTCTTTATGCGTCGTAGTTTTAATTTAAGTTTTATAAAAGAAAATTCAAAAACATCATTTGCAAATAGTGATAAGTTTATTTAATATAGTTTATCTTTTTAATTTTCTTTAATTTGCATTTAAGCCCCTGTAATTTATATACTTTTTCTTTTAGTATAATCAATCACAATCCTTTTCCGTTCAAATCCTCTCGATCACTATTCGTTTGACTATTTTCGCACTGCTCGTTGGGACATAACGACCTGGGGAAACACTATACTCTCCTGGACTTCATTGCATTTGTTTCCCGGTGTTTTAAGTTTGTTACGGTTAGCCATTCACAAGTGGCTAGCTTGCGTGATAAACTTGACGTCGGGCGGGAGAAATCAATTTTGGCGCCGCTGCCGGGGAGGTGCTAATAATAGTCTTACGTTTAGCGATTAGTGATTTGAATATTCACTCATTGTATACCATCTATGTATTTATATTTTCTTATAAAATCCAAAAACATCTTCTTTCTTATTTTTGCAAAATGTTTATCCAAAACCCAAAAATATTCATCTTTACCCTCTTACCCTTTTTGATTCTTTATCCCTTTACTCTCTATCCATTTGATTCTAACTTCTTCTATTCTCATGGAATCTCGACTCTGACAATTCGGACAATTTGAAAAACTTCAGACTTTATCGCAAATGTCAAGAATTGTGTGTTTTGATGATCCATTAATTCTGCGTAGGGAAATGGAAGAGAATGGGGTGACAAAGGACGGTACTTCCCTCTAAATGGAAGTGCTAAATACGTCCAACCTACGGTTATCCAAAGATCTAATCCCTCAATTGCTCCTAAACCGTCTAGAATTGATTCTAAACTTTCACGATTTACAGTTAAAAGCAAACATGCAGATTTAGACCCGTGACCAAGAATGACTTGCCTAATCTTCACGTTTCTCAAGAACCAGAACCAGAGACCATAACGAAGTGGTGGAAATTGCTAGCTCTCAGGCACCACTTGTCCCACCGGATTTTTCAAAATGTTCTTCGAGACTTGATAGTCATTCGGATCAACATGTTGGTTTTGTTGATTCTTTGAATAAACCGATTCCTTCTCATAACTCTCAAATGAAATCGTTTATTCCTTGTGTCGGTTGTGGTGAGCCTTTTTTTGGTTCACCCTGCGTTGGGTGTACGTGTTAATGCAGTGTGGTAATGATATTCAAAACGGGAGTTGTTTGTTTTGTGGTTCAAGGAATTCATTTGATTATGATCCTAACTCATTTAACGACTCCTCAAACTTTTCCAATTACCCACCACGGCCCGACCTATCTTCATATAACCAACATAACTGCTTGAATTCGTGGAGGACCTCACCAAGGATTTGAGTGTCAATCCGAAAACGCTTTGTCTATGAACAGTTTTTCGGTGATGCTCAGAACTTTGGTTATGACCAATATCCATATGATTCACCAATCCAAGCTCAACAGTTTTTTGTTGTGAAATGGATTGAGGCCCCATTTGTCAAAGAATCCATTTCCTTGTAATAATTGACTATCCATATCACGACCAACCTCCACAGTGCCAAATGACTCAAACTCCTCACAAACCAACAAGACACTTATCTAGAGCTTAGAGTCGAGTGAAAATGAGGAATTGAGAAAAACAGCATTTCATAATGTTCCCAGTTTTTCTTGTGTATATTGTGGGGTCCTCATGATGATTATCAATGTCAATCTTCGGTTTTGACAAATCTCCACTCCACATGTGTCTGTCATTCAAAATTCACGAGAAATCCATGGAAGAATTGGTGAAGAGCAGCTGCTAAAATAAATTCCCAATTGCCTTTGAACAATCTATTAGAATCAATTGCAAAAGAAAGCGACCAGATCTAGCTCTCCGTTTCGTTTATTCCCGATGACGTTGATGATGAGGATGCACTTGGTATCCTGCAACTTTATAAAGATTCATCAAGTTCATCGGTTGATATCCCAGTTGATATTCCATCTCAAACAACGCTATCACACGAAGCTCCCACTCACTCTCGAACATGGGGACGAGCATCTTGACCTTTGTTCTGAAAAGTCGGACGAATTCATAAAGTCTAGTGTTGAGAACCTTGTCCCAATCGAAGAGTCACAGGAACTTCGATCATATGTGTGATTCTATTTCCCTCTTGAGTGTTCAAAGATCATTTTGCTTTCTCCGATGTTAGCGACGTTGTACTTCTTATGGAAACATCAGTATGTTGAGGCATCACTCCCAGCGATCGATCTTTGATCATCTTGAGAGTTCAGATGAACTCACTCACATCGATCCCTTTCATGAAAGTAATGATAGTCTTGTTGATTTCAAAGTCGATATGGGAGGCTGAAGTCTCCTTGATAATGATCGTCACTCACTTCTTATCCCAACAGGTCAATAGAGAATATTAATCACTTTGTTCTGAAGCATTCAAACTCTCCTGATCCTCTATTTGAATTGAATCGAATTCACTTTAATTTCTGAGAATCCATCTTGATACTCGTTGAGGATAGTGATGAGTCTACAGTGGAACAAGAATTCACATATTTACATCTTGTGATTGATTCTCTTCACGAGGAGTTCGCCGATGAACTCACTCATATCATATCTCCGCCGGAGTATGATAACTTCCATTTTGATCTAGACACACCCATAGTATGTCTTGATCAAGCGAGCTTAGCTGATGAGATTCATGAAACTATGAATTCTCTTATTGAGGATGAAGAGTTAGTCATAGTTTTTTATCATGACTTTCTTTCTCTTCACTTATCCCGTGGCTTCTCTCTGTTCTTCACTCCTTCGGAATGAAGACATTATTTTTGACCCGGCATTTTCATTTATCATTTGTGAGCGAGTGCGTCTATCTATATCTCATCGGTGTGGAACTTTCACGTGCTTCAATGTTTATCCAAACATCTTGAATGAAAGTCCGATGGAGATTGTTTCTTCCACTTTGCTTCCTCATGAACCAATGAATTCGGGGTCGAGTCAAGCTAGCGACTTCGGTAATCAAAAAATAGTTAAACATGGGTTTTCACCGTGTGTTTTACCACCCTAGTGTGGGGGAGATGCCCCACATGTTGTATATAGATCTAAAAAATAAATGAAAATTGTAAATATTAAAAAAGAGAATAATTGTTGTGTTTCTACACTTAGCTAGTAATGTTATCTTTTTACGTTCTTAAGTTTCGGCATAACATCCGGTACTTTGAATATAGAGGACAATATTCATTTCTAAGTGTGGGGGGGAAATTCTGGCGAATTTGATCATAAATGTACCTTTTAGTCCCTTTTTCCCCAAAATGGCCAAATTTAAAAAAAAATTAGTGGAAGTACTATGTACTAAACACAACAAATGGTAATCAGTCCACCATGTCTAACCCACATAAGATTGGCTAATCCAGGAGCAAACGGCTCTTGGTAAAGATATCTCAAATCCGTTGGACTGACTTGCAATTTGCCCAAAATTGTATGGTGTTCAACTCACCATATCTTTAATTAGTGAAAAGTTGGCTAGCCCACAAGTTTATGGCTTGTGGTAAAGGCAATGGAAAAACCATAATTGGTAATCTACTCACCAAAGATAATATTGATAATTTATCTAAGAGTTGGCTAGTCCAAGAAGCAAACGGCTTCTGGTAAAGACAAATCAAATCCGTTGAAAGCCGGTGATTTGCTCAAAATCATTTGGTTATCGGTGTACCAAGGTTCTTACTTGAACTGAAACATTTGGCTACTCCCGAAGTAATGGCTTTTGGTAAAGAGATGAAATCCATTAATTTTTCTCAAAACATTGCTGGGACTAGCAATATCTTAGTGTGGGGGATTGATGAGTGTCTAAATACTCATCATTTGTGTACCAATTAAACTGCAAAACATCGAAAACACTCGAAATGCATCAAAATGATAAAAATATCACAAATAAGTGTTTTATGTGTTTTAAATGCAAAATATCAAAATCTGGTGAAAAACATATCAAGTTTGCATAATTGGCAGTTTTAGTCCCCAAGTTTCAAAAGTTGTCAAAAACAGTCCCTGGTAAATCTAAATAAATAAAAATATCATTTTAAGTCCTTAGGGATTCATGAGTTGTCAAAATTGGTCCTTGAGATTTAAAATTGCAAATTTACAACTTAGGTCCCTAAACTTTCAAAATGTCAAGTTTGGTCCTTTGAAAATTTGAAAATGTCAAAAATGGTACTTGTACTATTGAAACTTGTCAAAAGTGACCCTTGTGAGAACTTTGAGAAATTGGCAGAAGTGGTCCTTCAAGAATTAGAGAATTGCAAAACAAGTCCTTTTAATAATAAACCAAGCCTTGTCAAATTCAATTGTGACCCCTGCCATTATACATTTTGACCCCCCTGCCAAAACCCTTTTTGGACCCCTGGTCAAAACCAGTCAAACCCACTTTCCCCCTTATCCTGTTTATCCTCTTCCCGAGTTGCTGCAACCAACTCTCACCTCTCCCATCCACCTCTCTCACATTATCCTCTCACCCCTCAACCCCTCATCATCACACCCTCTCCACCCCCTAGTTGCAGTCTCGAGTCCACGAGAGGTCAAAATCCTTTTCCGCCAAATTGAGAAAATGACCAAAACCCACAAAACTCATCCAATGGCCGGGGAATATTGATGGGATTTGATCTGAAGGACACGTGGAAGCCATTTGGGTATAAAAGAAAGAAGAAAAGCAAGAAGAGGGGAAGTAGTTAGATTTTAATTTTCTTTGTATGTGCGTTTTAGTAAAATAATTTAGTTTAAGTTTTACAATGTAAACCTTTGTTTCTATGATCTAAATTCAAGTCATGTTATCATTGTAATCTGTTTTTAAGAATCAATTTCAAAGTTTAGTTAAAACTCATGTTCTTGTGTTTCTTGTTGCAAGTTCCATTTCAAATTCTCATAGACAAGCTCTTAATAGCTTAATTTTAAGCTCAAACAAGCTTACATAAGCTTCTTATAGCTTTTTGTAAGCTTGCAATTAATTTTCAAGCAATTTTCATTTTTGGTCAACATAAGTCAAACTGAGAAGAAAATCTGTTCAAGCGTGATGGAAATGGTTCAAGGTTGATGCAGAGTTGATTTGGGGTAGATTTGAGTAGCATAGTGTAGTTTTGGGTTTAGTTTAAGCTTTTGCAATATCATTGGAACACTTGTGAGTGTTTTATCTCATTTTCAGTTTTGCATATTGTACTTGTATGTGTAATCTGTGGCCATTGAGTATCTTAAACCTGTTCAGTAGTTGTAATTAGGCTAATTAGATTAAATTTCAATGATAGCTTAAGCCATATCAGTAGTTAGCTTAGTTTGAATTTTCAAAACAGTTTCTAAAGTTGTGTTTGGATTTGCTGTTTAAACTGTCTTAGAGGTCCACTTTCGGGGTTGAGATTTGTTGTTTCATGTTTGTTTAGCTCTAATATATTCATTGCTGTCTTAATATTGCACCTACATTAGTCCAAAGTCAAAATCACACAAGTTCTGTCTTAATAGCTTAACTGTTGAGTTTTTATAAAATCAAAATCTTGTTTTATGTTTAAATTACATAGAGAAAGATTGCAGTAGTATCATTTTATCATTTGATATCATAATCCGTCAACAATTTGAGCCCAAATCTCACAAAAGTCAAATTGACAAAACTGTTGTCAAAAGTCAATATTGAAAATCCAGTTTTTACCAAACTAGGATGATTTTTCTTGGATTCATTTCTGAGCCAAAACAAAAGAAATTGTGGGTTTAAAAAGTTCAACTGGTCTATTTTCTTATTGTCATTTTTGTAAAATTTTGGTAATTTTGTACAAGCCCCAAAGTGGCTTGTCAAAAGGAACTTAAGTGCCACATTGCCTGACTTCAAGATTCACCAGTGCGCACAGTCTTGCGATCCTTGCTTCAAGCTCATCAAAGCTTATCTTGGTCGTTCTTTGGTCTAGACATAGCCACCCGGGTCTAATATAGGTTCCCATTTTTGGTTTTGAGTCTCGAGCTTATTTGATAGCTTATTCTTAGCCGCAAGTAGAGGTACAAAACTGTTTAAGCACATAAGCTCAAAACATCAAATCATGATAGTTTGGAATTCATAGGTTTAGGACAGTTGTATTTAGTTCATTTTGAGTACTTATAGCTTAATTTAGCCTCATGTCAGTTGGTGGAGTTTGGTGCTCATTTGCTTATTCAAGTGCTTATTTATAAGCACTTGTGCTCTGATTTCATAATCCTCCACATAACCCTCTGTTTTTATACTTTTCTTAGATTCATAATATTATCTTAGACTTTTCCTGAATTTTTCATATTTTTCTAGGTCGGTTTACTATTTTTCCTTAATTAAAACAGTTTTTAAGTCATTTTAATTAGCTTTTATTACAATTAAATCAGAAAAAGTTCAAAAAATAATTTTTCATTTTTCTTAGGTTAAGATAAATATAAAAAGCAAAAAAATTATTTTTCCAGATTTTTCATAGTTAAATTTGTAATTTTTAGTAATTTAATTAGTTATGATTAGTTTTTAATTCATAAAAAATAGAAAAAATAATCAGAAAAATATAAAAATAGTTTTGGAAATTCTTTTTAGTTATTTTAGATTTTTCCAAGTCATAATTTCATTTTTCTAGCTTTATTTCATATTTTCTTGTATTTTAGGGTATTATTAAATAGTTAAAATTAGTTTTTAATTAATAATAATTAATTAAATAGTTATAGAAATAATTTTCTTTTTCTAAAAATTTTCTCATATCATTAGGTTTGTAAAAATGTCATTTTCATATTTTTAGGATTAATATTGCTTCAGTTTCACATTTTCTTTTTATGCGTCGCGTAGTTTTTAATTTAAGTTTTATAAAAGAAAAATCAAAAACATCATTTGCAAATAGTGATAGCGTTTATTTAATATAGTTTATCTTTTTAATTTTCTTTAATTTGAATTTAAGCCCCTGTAATTTATATACTTTTTCTTTTAGTATAATCAATCACAATCCTTTTCCGTTCAAATCCTCTCGATCACTATTCGTTTGACTATTCTCGCACTGCTCGTTGGGACATAACGACCTGGGGAAACACTATACTCTCCTAGACTTCATTGCATTTGTTTCCAGACTGTTTTAAGTTTGTTACGGTTAGCCATTCACAAGTGGCTAGCTTGCGTGATAAAACTTGACCGTCTGGGAGCGAATCATCTGGCAACACAGCACCTTGTTTCTTGGTAGTTGACTCCTTAAATCTGACTGTAAAAGTGGGTTCAGACAGCATGTCGAGATTGTCGGGGTCATTGATTCTTTTTGGGATATCAGGGTTATATCCAAGTGCTCTTTGAATCAACAGTTTAGTATATCTGATATAAGGAATCTTTGAGCCAAGCTTTTTGAGGAATGTCATCATGTCATACTAAATCAGAGCTTCAACTTCAATGTGCTTCATATTGATTAGAGCCCAAAAGATTTGCAGTTCGATGAGCTTGGAATGCTCATAACCGCTGTCATGACCAGAAATGGATTTAGTGATGATGATATAAAGGGTTCTCCAAGGCTGAGGAATGTTCTTCAGATCCACATGAGAATGCTTGATGATTACTCCTGAAGCTTCGTCGTACCCAATATCAATCAAGAATTGCAGAACAGTCTCTTTAGTAGGTGCATGAAGAGAATGATTGGTATGATGTCAGGAATGAGGAGAACAGCCCGTAAGTCTGCGGGAGTGATGGTGAGTTGCTTGTGATTGAGCGTCACCGTCACAGCATTTTGACCTTTGACCATGCATTGTATTCGGAATTGCTGTATGTAGATCTCCGAACAGTGGCGAGTTTGTGAGCATGTTCGATAGGGATGATTCTTCGAGAATATCCATTGCAATGAGACAAGAAGATTACGGCGGTGAGAGTTTCAAAGTCAACTCCGAGATTGTTCTTTCCAATCTTCATTGGATAGCCATGTGGGAAGATATCAGCAATGGTGAGGACATTTGGTGCATCCACATTCATTTGAGCTTCCATGTCGTGATCTGAAACACATTTAGCCAAAAGAACAAACATATCGAAAGACATAATGTTAGTCAATAGAAGGTTTTATTGTCTACTTATTGAATGAGATATGTTAATGATTGTTACGAGTCCAAAGTCACTTGTTTGTTCAACGGTCCAATGACGTCGAGAAAAGTTTCGTGAGTTAGTTAACTTTAAGTTTTAAAGTTTATGTTATCACTTATTTTCACAACATTTTAAACATTTAAGCTTATTAGTGACATTTATTGGTTTCGTGACGTTATGAGTTATTTATTTACAAGTTTGCACGCGTAACAATTCATAATGAAGGTTTGATCAAGGCTTAGGCGTAGAAATGGTAGCTTATGCGTAAACAGGAGTTATACGCGTACACACGAGCTTATGCGTAGGAACCTTACTTACGCGTAAGAAATATTACGCGTAGGAAAAGGGGACCTTATGCGTAGAGCTTACGCGTAGGCGCATATAACACCTACGGCGTAAGAGTAGACCTTATCGTAGTAGGTCACTGTTTACGCATATCCTTCACAGGATACGCGTAGTCCCTTTGTAGAACCTTACACGTAAACGCTACGCGTAAGATTTCTCTTACGCATAACCTTCTACGCGTAAGGTGATCCTTATGCGTAGATTGCTAATGACCTTGATTCTGAATTATACGTGTAGCAGACCTGAAATAAATTCATCATAGCAACAATATTAACACATACATCCATTTTATAACAGATCATGGCAAGAAAACACATCAAACAGTTTACGCGTAAGATTACTTACGCGTAGACTTAAACCCTAGTTTTAAGATTTACGCGTAACTAATCTAGCCGTGGAAATTGCACCAAAGTAATTCTGGGAGGTGTAAGATGCATAGTAAGTTGTCCTATCTATGTTTTAACATCAAATATGCCATGGATCAAAAATACCCAAACCGTATGAATATAAACCCTAAATTCCAATTGATGATTCATTTGAGTTTCTGGGTAAAATCTGTGCCTAGATATGATCAATTCATCTTGATAACAACCTCCTACAACAATCTTTTTCACCAAAAATGTTCACATTTGAAAACACCCAAAACGACTCATGAACCCTAATTTTGAAAACCAATCAATTCGTGTTTCTGGGTGGATTTTGAGGATAAACATTGTATCATAGTTGTTATTTAAAGGTTTTAACACACTAATTTTAACCACAAACACACACCAATGATTGTGTGTTCATACGCTTATGCGTAGAACACATAATCACGCATATCTAACGTTTTAGCCGTTGGATTTGTAAAAGATTCAAAACCAATGTTTGTAAATACGTAAAGATCATGAGACAACTTACAAATTGATGATCCAAAACACGGATTTGTTGAACGATTTTTATGCGTAGATTAGGTTGGTTGTGTGTAATAAATGTGATGGATAAGTTAGGTGGAGTGTTTTTATGAAAATAACTTTGAGCTTTTGACAACATTAGTCCCTCCACCTTTTCCATTTTCATCCAGAGTCTTTTAACTTCCATTTTTGTTATCAAACGAAAGATTTTAAGACAGAAACTTGACGACACTCACCCTTGACTTAAGAAATAGTGAAAGTTTATAAATTTTAGTCCGAGGAGTGTCAGAAACCAGAAATGTGACCATAATTATTAAAAGAAACAACCGGGATAGGATAACATGCAAGTACGTAATTATTTTGAAACAGTTAAGAATTTATTTTCTCCCCCTCAACACTTGATCGGAAGAATACTGAATTTTGAAAGATTTGAGTGTTGACGGAAGAGTTGTACTTGCCATGTTAAAAGAAATATAGATAGAAGAATATTTTTGTTGTTTTATCAGATTTTATATTTTTGTATTTTGTTTTGAAAATATTTACAAAAGAGGTTTTGGTGTTTGACTGGTTTTAAGAATGTTTTAAGAGTTCATCCAGTTCCTCTTGAGTCAAACACCGCATACCAATCCGGTGGACCAACTCATTAAACCTAGCGGGAGCTAATGCTTTGGTGAGAAGATCATAATGGTATTCTTACCCACGAAGTATAATTCAACAGTACCACTGTTCCACGTGGTCCTTGATGAAATGATATCAAAGATCGATGTGCTTTGACTTTGAGTGTTGAACTGAGTTGCACGAGATTGCAATAGCACTCCGATTGTCGCAGTACATCGGGATTCCGTCAAATACGTAACCATAGTCTTTGAGTTGTGTTCTCATCCAAATGACTTGAGCACAAAATGCCGACATGGCTACATATTGCCGGTTGAGGACATCGATGTACAATCCTGCTTCTTCGATTGCCATGACACGAGTTTATCACCAAGAAATTGTAGAGCTCCTGAAGTACTTTTACGTGAATCTAAGCATCCGCATTGGTGGCGTCGAAAAAGCTATTAGTTCAAAACGGAATACCGGATACCAGATCCCCAAATTAATGGTTCCCTTGATGTATCGGATGATTCTTTTAGCCTCGGAGAGGTGGGTTTAGGTTGGTCTGGCGCGATACTTGGGAGCAAAGATAAATGGCAAATACAATATCAGGTCTGCTCGCTGTTAGATACATGAGAGACCCAATGATACTACGGTATTTGGTAGGGTCAACCAATTTCCCATGTAAATCAGCGTCCAGCTTCTTGGTATGTGCCATTGGTGTGGCATAAGTATCACAAGTATTCATTCTGAATTTGTTCAGAATTTCAAGGGCATATTTGGACTGACTCAAGAAAATACCACGGGGTGATTGATGAACTTGTAGTCCTAGAAAGAACGTGAGTTCACCCATCATGGACATTTCAAAATGTTTCTTCATTAGTTTTGCAAAAGCGATTGAGTACTTTTTATGAGTTGAGCCAAAAATGATGTCATCCACATAAATTTGAACAATTAAAATATGTTCCCCGTGATATTGTATGAAAAGAGTTGGGTCAACCGAACCTTTGGTGAAATTATTGGCAATGAGGAAAGATGATAGCTTATCGTACCATGCCCGAGGAGCTTGTTTGAGACCATTCAGAGCTTTGTTCAGGTTTGTAAACATGGTTCGAGCGGGATCAAATCCTTGGTTGGTGACATAAATTTCTTTTAGTTGAC
Organism: Chrysanthemum makinoi; assembly: GCA_910596185.1. Lineage (NCBI taxonomy): Eukaryota > Viridiplantae > Streptophyta > Magnoliopsida > Asterales > Asteraceae > Chrysanthemum > Chrysanthemum makinoi. The sequence continues at coordinate 150,957,897 of OU343223.1, read as the reverse complement.
CATTAGAAAAGCAATTTTGACGTCCATCCGAAGACCGTGATGTTCATATGAGCTGCGAATGCGAAATATCGAACAGCCTCAAGACGAGCAAGCGGAGCAAATGATTCTTCAAAGTCAATACCCTCTTCCTGTCTATAACCCTTAACCACGTGACTTATTTCTGATGACATTCCCTTCAGCATTCAATTTGTTCTTCCAAATCCATTTTAGACCAATGACGTAGACCCCTGATGGTCTTTCAACTAGTTCCCATACTTCAAGATGTTTGAATTGGTTGAGTTCTTCTTGAATGGATTCAATCCAGTTATCTTTTGTCATTGCATCCTTGATGTTTTTGGGTTTAGTTTGGCAGACAGTGAGTGCATAAATGCAATGTTCACGTCACGTGTGAAGACGTTGTCTCGTAATGTTGACTGCCAGTTGATTCGGGTTGCCAATAATATTTTCCGAGAGGATGGTCTTTTGTCCATCTATGTGTAGAGGGTTGATGTTGGTATATGTTGTGCAGATTTTGAGGATTCAAATGGCTTGTTGATGATTTCGCGACATCAGGTGCAGCAGTTTCATTAGCAAACGGGTTGAAGAAAGCATTTGGATCAAAATCTGCAGGTGGGGGTACTTCATTGTTCAGAACATCATCAGTGATTCATTATTGTTGGAGCGGTTTGTTCAACTTGTGTGTTGGAGTCAACTGGTGGTGCTTCTTCAACAGTGGTTGTTGTAGCAGGTGTATCAGGTATAAGAGTACTATCAAGTTGAGCAGCGGAAATAGCGGATACACCGAACGTTCATCAATATCATCAACGAGCAGGAGCAAAAGTCTTTCCATTTGTTGACGAGTAAGTGAGGGCTTGTATCGGTGATGATGGGGTTTGGGGGAAGTTTAAGCGGTTGTGACCGGGTTCCAAGCTGTTATACTCTGAAGCCATTTCAGTGAGTTCATCAAAATTAGCATGAATCGTTTCCATAACTGCTTTGTCGACGATTCCGGATCCGGTAACCTTTAGAATTCTCACAATATCCAATAAAGACTCCAATGTCGGCTTTAGCTTTGAGCTTTCCAAAGTCATCACGATCATTATTTGGATAGCAAAGAGATCCAAAGACATGAAAGTGTTTGAGATTCGGTTTACGATTGTGGAGAAGCTCAAATGGTGTTTTGTTGTGGCGTTTTGTAATCATTGAACGGTTTTGAGTGTAGCACGCAGTTGAGACAGCTTCGACCCATAAGTAATCTGGGAGTTTAGCATTGATTAACATCGTTCGTGCAGCTTCCACTAACGTGCGGTTTCGTCTTTCAACAACTCCGTTTTGTTCTGGTGTGCGGGCAATAGATGTTTGATGCTCAATTCCCACTTTCTCATAATATTCCCTAAGAGTTTGATTCACAAATTCAGTTCCTTTGTCATTGGATTTGTCTAATGGTGTTTTGGAGCTGAATTTGAATTTTGTGAAAGGTGATGATCATCTGTGGAGCTTGATCTTTACTTTGAAGAAAATAAACCCAAGTCCATCTTGAGTAGTCATCAACAATTACCAAAATGTAGCGTTTGCCATTTATCGTCTGCACGCGCATCGGGCCACACAAATCCATGTGAAGAAGATGAAGCACATCTTGAGAGCTGTTCCACCTTTGAAGGAAAATGAGCACGAGTGCTTTTCCCTTGTTCACAAGCCGAGCATAGATGATCTTTAGAATACGGAATCTCGGGGAGACCTTCAACAAGTTTGTGTCGTGCAAGATTGGTGATGGTTTGAAAGTTTAGATGTGATAGACGACGGTGCCATAGCCAAGATTTTGTAGATGTAGCCTTTGAGAGTAAACAAATGGGAGATGAAGCGATCATGTCTTGCATGGAGATAGTGTAGAGACTGGATAATCGTTGGCCAGACATAAGATCATTTCCTTGAAGATCATGAATGAAACAAGTTTTCTCCCTAAATGCAACTTCCAAATCTCTATCACAGAATTGACCAACAGAAAAGAGATTGTGACCGAGGCCTTCCACATAATAAACCCTGCTAATTTTGATGTTGCCATTAATGTAATCTACGTAGCCCATGATAGGCTGCGAAGTCATTCCGAATCGGCGGTGCCAATGAACTTTGAAACAAAGTTTGATAACAGTTTAAGGTTTCTTGTCATGTGTCGGGAACATCCGCTATCAACAATCCAGAGGATGATCGTATCACTGCATTAGACACGAGCGACACAGATGGAATAGAAGTAGATGTGGAACCCGAAGTGTTAGAGGGTTCCTCGGCAATTATAGTTGAAATACACACATCAATGATTTTAGGCATCCATTTAAATCCTAGTGTATTATGTATCCATTTCCGCCATCTCCAACTAGTCTTAGCTTTAGTCTTAGTGAATGTGCTAGGTGGTACTACATTCCTAGGAGATGAAACTAGAGCTACAGGGACATCAATGTGTTTCTAGAATCTAAAGAGGGCGGTTTACCAAGCACAGACTTAGAAAGATTAGTGGGCCTAGAGGTATTCCGATTCTTAGGATTCCGTATACGAGAGATGATAGCTTTGGCAACACATTTGTCATGACAATCAGAATTCATACTTTTACGACAAATAACACAAGGTGCATCAGATTGAATATCAAAAGTACTTAAAGGTTTAGCATTTGTTACATCACTATTCCTATTACATTTGCTAGACGCAATATTTATAGTGGAAGCAACATGAGTCTTATTCATAGTCCTAGGGTGTTCTTCTACTTCAGCATTCTTTATTGTTCTTTTCTTAGGTCGCAACTTCCTATTCTTCCTTGTATTGCTCCTAGGCTGTTAAGTGCGGATGTTGGGAAAAGAGGCAACTATTCTGTTTGTAGAAGGAAGCACGTTAGCAACTTGTGATTTGGCAGTAGGGATTCTAGGATCACGATTACTAAGTGTTACTGGTGCTATTCTCTTAATCACAGTTGGCGGAAGTTGTTCATACTTTCCTAACATTTCCCATAACTTAGTGATAGTGTGCACCAAATCTTGATTTTCAGAACGATGATTTCCAGCAAAATTCATGACTTCTTTAGTGTGTGCAAGATAATGATCAAGTTCGTTTGATGCTTCATCACGAGTCTGTTTGAGTAAATCAAATATGACACCATATTCCTTTTAACTTTTGCAAGTTCTTGTTCATATTTTGAGATTTGACACTTAAAAGACACGTTTTGATCATCCAGTTGCTCAATTTTAGGATCAGAAGATTTTGCACGCATGGCCCAGGCGATTTTGTGTTGAAAACAAGTTGTTGATCGTGAATATCTTTTTGACACCAATTAAGACGACGTATTGCATTTGAAAGTTCGTTTGACAATCGTTTATTTTCAACTGTTAAAGACTCGATCTGATGCATCATATCAGTATTCACAACATTATCAACAGTATCAACAGAATCAGCAGATATAGAATCAGATGCATATTGCGAAGAATGTAATAACACAGCATTATGGATATCAGCACAGATAACATCTTCCAAGAGTCGATCAACATCTTTTCTCAATAGTTTCTTTTTGCGTTTAGTATTAGAAATAGATGTTTTTGTTTTCTCGAAAATTGTTTTCATGAGACCAAGTTCCTTGTGAAAATCCTTTTCCCAATATAGTGCACAATTTTTTAAATTTTTGACATGGGGTAAAATTCTTTTCTGAAGAATATCTCTATGTTCTCGCGCCATTGGCGAGGTAAAATGTTGAACTTTTATTTCAGAATGAAATTCAATCTCACGTTCCAAAATTTTGAGGTCAGATAAGAAAGTGTCAAAGTATTTGATAACGCGACAACTTTCGGCTTTAGTTTTTACTTCACTGGGTGAAGGTAAAGGACCATTAATTTGTGCACCATTTGGTTGAGGACTGACTTCAGAAACGGGTGTGATAACCAATGGTTTGTTAGAAGTATCTTGTTGTGCGACAAAAGTTACGGCTTTCGAATAGTTAAATGGTTTATTATAAACGACATTTTCCATTTTTTACCGACTCTCGTCATCTGCATCAAATTCCTCCATCCGATTATATTCAACAATAGTCATAATGGAATCATCAATTCTATGTTCTGCACTGTAAACTTCAGGATTTGGTTTGAATGCTCTGTGTGAAAACTTATGTTTGTAATCAGCAAGATTCGGTCCATATCCATTTGGATTTGGTTTGAAAGAAAACTTTTGAATCGTTGTGATTGATTCACCATGTTTATAAACAACATTTTTAAACTCTTTGATTTTGTTTTGTAAGTCGACAATTTCCTCAAGATAGTCATCTATTCGTTTCGTTGTATGCTTTTTGTACTCGAGGCTGTTTTTGACAAGTTAATAACTCAGCCTTGGCTTTTTGAGTTTCCAAAGTAAGAGCGTTAAGTTGTTGTTTATATTCATGTTTCATTTCTTCTATTTGAGACAACAAAGCATTCTTCGAAGCGGCTAGATCACAAATCTGTCGTTCCAAATATTTTTCATTTTGGTGTGATTTGGTAAAAGCGGCTTCAAAACCTTTTTCACGGTTTTCTTGAGTTTTGAAAAAGTTGAGTTGTCGAATGAAGCATTCATTATCCCAGTTAACAGTGCATTTTTCTCTTTTAATTTCGTGCAAATTTCCAAACGAGAATGTTGGTCTTTAATTAAGGTCTAGAGCTCAGTTTCTCTGTCAGACAAAAGCTCATTTTGTTCAACGTAAGTCTCAACATGATCATATTTAGATCCTCAAATATAACCACGGAGTCAACTTGATTATCAATATTAACCATAAGGTCATTTTGATCATCAAATATAACTACGGGATCTATTTGATAATCATCGGAATGAGATGTGGAGGATTCATGTTGAACACTCGATCCTTATCGGATAGAGAAAGTGGCGGAGATATCGGATCATTAATGATAATTGTTTGTTCATGTACACGAGACAAGCCGTCGGTGTCATACACTGGGCCTGTATCACTCATGTGTAGTGCTTGCATTTGTGCCATCAACATCACTGCTGCATTAGCCTGCAAGTCCTCCATGTCATCATCGGAATCTGCATGCCATAAATCGTTCCTTGTTGGTAAGAGTTCCACCAGCTTCATCCTTAAGAGCCAAGAGCAAAGCCTCTTTGAAATAAGCACTGCCTCTTGTCCTTGGTTTAGGACATGCATTAGCCAGATGACCCTTCTCATTACAGTTATAGCATCGAAGACCATTAACCCCATTCTGAGCATTTCCTTGTTCAACCACTTGAGCCCTTTGCTGTTGCGGAGTACCCATATTATTCCATCACATAGCATTGAACCCTTGACCACCTCCTCGGCGACCATAACCACGATTTTGAACTTCAACGCGTCCATTGTTCACAACAGCCTGATTCCTTGTATTAGATGAAGAACGAATGCGATTGTTGGATTTGTTTGTATAACGGCCAAATGCTTTAGCAATCATAACAAATCCTTGTTGCAATTCATCGAAGGCATTGGAGTCCTCATCAGCTTCACTGTAAAGAGCTTGAGCCATGTTGTTGTTATATGGAACCAATTGATTTTGTTGAGGTTGTAGCTGTGACGGATCAGAAGGTTTGATGGTTGCAGTTGTTTGAGGAGCGGGTTGAGGAGCTTGTTGAGGAGGAATATTTGTTTGAGCCCACAAAGCAAGTTGTTGATTGTCCGGAAGTGATGGTGAAACAGTTTGACCACGGAGAATCCTTTCCTTATCAACTTCTTTTTGGTGAGGCTTCAGATAATCGTACAACAATCCGTAGGTAGCATGATGCATATCTTTAGCTTGACGGAGAAAAATGACATACTTCTCCCATTCTGGACCAAGACTACTTAGGAACTTTGTGTTGACAACAGCAGTGGCATGATGATATTGTGTTTGTCCAAATCATTAATGATGTGCTGGCGATGATGATAAGATTCTAATGACTCTCCTGGTTCAATCATGAAGTGTTCATAAGCTAAGTAGATTTTGGATTCCATGTCTTCCTGATTGAGTGTTGTGCCTTGTATAAGAAGATGAATCTGTTCCCACATTGCTTTGGCAGTCTTTTGAGCATCAACACTTTGAAGGATTGGATTGGGTAATCCTAAAAGGATGTATTGCATTGCAAGTTCGTCGGCTTCAAAGTGTAGAAGTTGATCACCCGTGAGTTCTGCAGCAGTTGCAATGTTGGTGACATCATCTCTTGGTGGAACAGCATTAGGATCTCGGGTGTACGATAGTAGGCATCTGAAATGGACCTTCCATAATGACCTTCTTTAAAACCTTTCCATGTGGCTTCTTTAGATCACAAAACCTAAAGAACCGAATCACCCATTGATCATAATTAACGGGAGTGAGCATTGGAGGTCTATCAAGTGAGCCAACTTCATGAATTGATTGTTGGCTACTCAAGGCTTCACACATCTTGTCAAACCATCTTTGGTTCCTTCATAGTATTCCTGGATGGATGTTGATTGTAGAAGTTTGGGTAAGGTTGTACTTGAAGACTAGGTGGTGGTTGAATCATTTGAGGTTGTGGAATTGCTGCAAGTAGTGGAGTATGTTGTTGATTAAATTGTTGTTGATAAACTGCTTGTTGTTGATTCCATTGTTGATGTTGGGGACTTAGTTGTTGTTGTTGTTGTTGATTATAAGTGTAAGGAAAATAGTTAGAGTATGGTGGTTGTGACATGTTGAAAACTTGTGTTGGTAAAATGGATCTTTGTAGTTGAATGAAGCTTTGTTAATGAAGTATCCTTAGGCGTAGAAATCACAATAAACCAAGTAGGACTTATGCGTAAAAACACCAAAGTTACGCGTAACAGCAGAAGTTACGCGTAGGTTTAGCTTACGCGTAAGCAGGAAGAAAGCACTAAAGTTATGCGTAAACAAGAAGTTAGGCGTAGAAAACTTAGGCGTAGGATTACCTTATGCGTAAGACTAGGCTTAGGCGTAAGATGAATCTTATGCGTAGGATGTTCTACGCGTAAGCTTATGCTTATGCGTAAGTTTAGGTTTTGCCCAAATGATCTTTTACACTATCACAGTGCAAAAGATATCCAAAGTCGGCGTATTTTCAGGCTTATCCAAGCAAGAGAACACAGAGTAAACCACGAAAACTGAAGATCAAACCACGGAAATCTTATGCGTAAGATTAGGGTTTCGTTAGGCGTAGAACTACTCATAAAAATGATTTTTACCCAAAGATGTTTCTAAACCAGATTTTTGTGATAAAATAGCTTCAATATCACCAAAATAATACAAAAGTGTGAAACTTGATGATCCAAAGCGTCTAAAACCGTTAAGCATAGAACGAGTACCACGTTTAAAATCAAGCTCAAAAACAACGATCCACGCGTAAAGTTTGAAACTTTTTGCCAAAAACAATTATTTTAACACCTTAAAACGTTAAAAGTATAAGAATCTTGGATTAAAAAGTGTAAAAAATGAGTTTTTAAACAAACCAAAGTATCACTCGTATGTGTTACGCGTAGGACCAAAACCCACCTCAAACACAATACGTTCACTAAACTAGTTGGCGATTGATACCACTGTTAGGTTCCCAAATATGCAACACAAGTAACAATAGAAGAAATAGAGAGGAGATGAGATCGGTTGAACAAATATCAAACATACACACACACGATATAAAGAAAGGTTAGGCGTAGGAGTATATGAAAGAGATAAATTGAAAAACCAACCCTCAAGTGAGGGTTATTACATTGTATTTATAGGAGGGAAGCTAGGGCAACACTCCTAGTTCCCATCCTTTTCCTTATTAGGCTAGGCCTAGGCTTATGGGCCTTCTACATAAGCCTAAGGCTAATTACTAACATAAAGGCCATATTAAGCTAACTATTACATATGAATTACTAACACTTGAATTAAGGTTTAGGAGTGATTCCAACATCCCATTTTATCATAATATAAGATATTTCACATGGATACTCATTGACATAGATGAAATGTCAATAGTCCTTTTGTGAGGAGTAATGATCAAGGCTCTCGAATAGCCAAGATATCATTATTACTAGTTTGTAGTGTTGTATATACAAAACAACGAAGAATACTATTCTTCATGATGAGTTCAATATAGATAACAACTTTAGTGATTACTAAGAAAGTGTAAATATACTACAAAGACTTTAATCATGAAAGAAAAATGTTTGTAATTTATTAAAGATCATACCTTTGCTAAATATTCTTTTTAAGGAAAGAAGTATTTAGATAAATTCTCTGTGATCCTCTTAGGAAGCCCAAATCCATGTAGGGGGAATACTTTGCTAAATATTCTTTATACGAAAAGAAGTATTTAGAGAATTTCTTCATGATCTTCTTGGTATGCCCAGATCCAAGTATGGAGAATTCTTAACAAGGAAAATATTAGAACGTTCTATCATTGTCCAACATTAAACAATATGATGATTTTTAAAACATGACCTTTAGAAAAATAATCCTTCTTTGTAGTTTTCAAACATACACGGATCGTATCAACTTTTTAAAGTACAACATATTCTAAGAAACTTGGTAACGAAGCTCTGATGCCAATTGTGGAAAACTAAAAGGGGGAGGGGGGTTGAATAGTTTTACCAATTAAAACTTTGTTTTAAAATATTTAGATCGACTTATGTCAATCTATTTGGATGTGTATGTTGGACATTGATAGATAGATATATAAATGTGTAATGAAAGATAAAAAGTAAGAAACACATAACCACGACACGAGTATTTATAGTGGTTTGGCTACAAGGACACCTTCCTTGCCCTTCTCCACTCCCCGAGTTAACTACTCGAGAATTCGTAATCACTATACGACACCAACTCCTTATGGCGGAGAAGCCTTCACAACATCGCCTACTCTTTTTCCGGTACTAGGCTAACCACCGGGTTCTTTCACAAGGTAGAACCACACCTACCACAACGTCGCCTACCCTTTATCCGGTACTAGGCTAAGTACCGAGTTCCATTACAATGGAGGAACTACTACCCAACTCTACACAACACCTAACCCCAAAGGAGACCAACTCCTTATTAAAACACCATCAAGGATATCAATATCCTTGGATACAACCTATCTCTATTTGTATATCAATGCACCTCATCGAGTATACAACCTTGGCATCCTTCACTAATGACACTTGACTTGACTTCTAGGCATCTTTCACTAATGCCCTTGACTCGGACGTTTGGCACCTTTCACTAATGCCTTCGTCTTGACTCCTTTAGCATTCTTCACTAATGCTTTAGACACGTACGTTACGCACCTTTCACTAATGCTTTCGTCTTGACTCTTTCGGCATCCTTCACAAATGCCTTGGATACAACACTTATATGAAGGAAGAAAGAAGTATCAACAAGAGAACCTCACTAGTCTTGATGATGACGAAGTATGGCAACTCATGGACTTGAGCTTGCTCGACTTCAAGAGGTGGTGATCTCGCCTTTAAGAGAAACCTAGAGAATCACACAAAAACAAAAGACAAACTACATAGAGAGATCCTTAGGATATGAGGTTAGAAGGTTACAATACTTGGGGAAAGTATGTGTGGGAGTGGCAACCCAAAAGGAAGAAATGGCTCACTATTTATAGAAGAAATTTAGCTATTGTTCCACGGATCCCACGGACCCCTCACTTGAGGGATCCATCCAGTGTATTACTGGGGATCCGTGGGACTCTCCCTTTTTTCCCATGGGTTTTGGGTCATGGGTCATGGGTTATGGATCAAGGGTATCCAAGTAGATACAATGTATCTACAAGATGCAATGCATCTAGTCCATGGGTCATGGGTTAAAACCATGGGTCATGGATAATATCCATATATGACTTAAGCATGATGTCATGCAATAGGTTATGGGTCATGGACTTTGGGTTATACTCAACTACATTCAATGTATTTGGTCAATGGGTCAAGTATTTAAGTTTCTACCCATTTATATTTACCCATTATAATACATACTAGTTATGTATATATTTATCCAATATATAAACATTAGTTGTTGTACATATGTATTACTAAATCATAAAATCACTTATACTTGTTTTAGTGTTTTATGTCAAAATGTAAGTGTGTTAGAAAAGTATTGGCTCAAACCATTTACGTATTTTATTTGTTTCGTTAAAATGATTTTACGTTTGTTATTGACAAAACATTAGAAGATCGTAAAATATAAATAAACGTTTTTACGGCTTATTTGTATTAACAACCTCTATCGCTTTGGCGTAAGAACCTAGGTATAACTATCTAAGAGGTCTTTACAAAGGGTTGTAACGTTAGGCTTAGGGTAGGGAAGTAAAGGGTTTTGTTGGATAGGGATATTTAGTGGAGGCAAGTAAAAAATCTTATGTTACAAGCATGTAAAGCGTGGCGTTGCTAAGCCAAGACTCAACTCACTAACACTATATAACTTGAAACAAAACATAAACATAAATAATATATGTAGGATGGTAGCCCGTATGTTTTTCTCATTTTTTTTTTTATTTTTTTCATCAAATTTTTCTTTTTTTTTTCGATTTTTTTCCACACCTTTTTACTCTACCACCCTCTACGATAACATCAAAATATAAGGGATTTATAGGAGCATCCATACACTTGAGTTTTTATTTAACTAACACTAATTGACCCGATTTGAAAATATCAAAACACTTGGAGTATTTAATTACGTAGACAAAAGGAATTTGAATTTATCGTTCTTTCCCGTTACTCCATAAAATATTACTTTAACCCATGAGTCCTAATCGTCCCAAAACTGTATACAAAATATTTGACTCGAGTTAGCAACCATGCAAGTAACTAGATAATTGAACTAAGAGTTTAGTAATGATAACAATAATGCACTAAAGATGAGTGCATACAAGGTAGGCTAAGGCGATTTGGGTGTAACATTTGGGGGTGGATTGTAAACAATGCTCTTCATTGATATTTCAGAAAACTGAAACATCACGAGAACCGCGAAAAGGATAGGCTCTGAGGGGTTAACTAGGGTTATCGTGTACTAAAGATGAGTACATCACAAGGGTATGGGGTAATTACTCAACCGATGTAGAAGAGGTAATTATATTACAGGTTTAAAACAAGGGTTACCCTAATGCCTCTTATCATTTAGTTAATCCTAACTACACAAGTGTAGTCTCACTAGCGATCTCGGAATGTATCACAAAACAAGTTCTATAATCTATTATACTACTGGTATACTCACTAAACATTAAAGGTGAATGCTTTTATTCCTAAACATCTAGGGGGTGAACCTTACATTTTTGTGGTGGAATTTGAGTGGTATACGGTTTTTGTGCTAGTCATATAATTCATATCCATGAAACGCTTTATTAAGACTAAATTTTAGCTCGTAAATATCATTAAAAAATTTAAATTTGGTGCTAAAATTGCCCTAGCAAATATTTCTTATGGTTTATTACATAAATTACCAAGGATAAGACAAATAATCAAGTGAGTGAATAGTTTCTAAGTTCCCGTTTTATTCTTCCTCCCTACACTTAAACTGAACATTGTCCCCAATATTCCCCGAAAGTATCAAAGTTATGATAAAGGAAGGTAAGTAAAAGAGAAAGAAACTAATACTCCTCTGATTAGCTCGGTAGGATATGTATGAAATTGCGGTTAAATCCTCCTCCAAGAAGAATGAATAAGTAATAAGCTTCTTCCAATATGTGTTTCTTCTTCTTGTCCAATATAACCTGCATACTTATAAGAAAACAAACGAACCCTTTGCGTAAAATCGGCGGTAAAACTATATATGACACACAACTACACTAGAAAGCAAGTAAGATATAATGCTTGTAGAATGGATGCTTGCAGTTTTTCTGGAAAATTAAGAATTGGGAATTTCCAAAAATTACAAATTACAGAAAAGAAATGATATTCTGTTTCTACATTGCCTGACGTCGTCAGGTGTTAATCCTGGCGTCGTGAGGTTTTTCTGACAAAAAGTGGTCTGTAACATTTTTCTGAAAAAATTCTGGAAAAATTACCTCATTAAAACCTGGAAAAATATCTGCAAAACATCCATTATGACTCGATACAAACATTTGACTCTAACGAACACACATATATATCAATTTTGATTATTGTTAATCTCATGTTCATGTTCTTAAAAACATATTTGATCTTCCCTACATTTATGTATTTGTAAAATACCTTCATATGAAATTAAGACGACGTTAAAAACAAAATAAAACATTTTCACAAAGTTTAACATGAGAATAAACAACAATGAAAAAGATATATAAACACACAAACGAAAATTGAAAAACAAAAAAAGCGAACAATTAAGCATGGGTTGCCTCCCACGAAGCGCTTTTCTTTATTTATGAGTCTTGTAGCTAGACTCGAAGTCATGCTCCTACGTACCTAGGTAAATAAGTTTATCCTCAAGAATATCGGTGGGATCAAACTTATCTTTTAATTTTCTCTTAGTACGCTTAGTCCGGTATGTATTTTCAAACTTCTCACAATCGGGATCACAGATTGTCTTCTTAATGTGCCACTCTCCATTCCCATCACTAGGTGGTCTATCCCAATTCCAATTGTACTTAGGCTTCTTACTTTCAACTTTACGCCAATTCATGCTAAGATTAACGGGTAAGGTTCCTAGGAATTCGGTCATCTTCCTAAACACTAAGGTATCCTCGAATGGGTTCACTTCAATGTCCCTAGCCAATTGTTGTTCATGGAAAGTTGAGTTAATCATGTAGGTCTCTTCTAAATAGAAAGGTCGTTGAGGGCCTACAAAGTCTTTATTGGTCCAAAGGTCCATATCTAGATGGTCTCCTATCCAACATGATCTCATAAGGTATTTGTTCATCGTCATTGTAGTAGGAATGCTTCTTGACATCGTAAATTGACCTAATACTCCCTTCTCCTACCACTATCTTAGACATCTTACAATCAATCATGGCACTAGCGGTAGCTAAGAATCCTTTTCCAACTAACAATGGGCATATAGTGTCCTTATTCATGTCTAGATCGTGGAAATCCGCCAAAAGAGTTAATCGACCTACGTGTACTACCATGTCTTCATTATTCCTACCGAATACGCAATACTACCGTCCGCTAAACCTAAGATTGTTTCTATTGGTTCTATTTTACCTAGGTGAAGGATTTTATGGAGGGACAACGGAAGGAGATTGACGCTTGACCCTAGATCGGCTAATGTGTCTAAAGCTTTGGAATTTCCAATGCTACATGGAAGAATGAATAGCCTGGGATCATCTAACTTCTTAGGTAATTTGTTTTGCACAAATGCGGACACACGTTCTCCTAGTTTTAGTTCTTGCTCATATTTATCTTTCAAAGCATTATAGTAAGGCGCATGAGTCAAGATTTCAAGAACCAGTTTTTCTTGGTAAAGCTCCTTAAACTCCTCTTCTAGAGTAGATTTGGGTTCTTGATTGGTTGACGTTTCGAGAGTGGGATAGACCGTCAACTTAGGTTGTTGGTATTTTAGAATGGTTTGTTTGAAACACGTGTTGATGGCGTTGACCGAATGGACTTGCGGGCGCGAGGGGCATGGATATGCACTCTCCCTTGGTGAGCAAGAACATGGAGTTGATGAAATAGAATTCACTTTTTGGTTCGTGATAGTGTCACTTAGGAGTGCTCCTACATCCCGGTCATTGAAGGCTTTTAAGAGGGTGTCGAGCTTGTTTGTCATCTCGCTTTGTCGTTGCTTGAAATAGGCTTCAAGCTTAGTCAATCGATATTCTTGAGATGACATGAATTTGGACAACATTCCCTCAATATTAGTGGAATTTTCGGTGTTTGGAGGGTTGTTATAGGAGGTATTGTTTGGTTGGGACCTATTGGGTGGATTAGATGAGTTGTTTTGGGGCGGGTTTGAGTTTTGGATCCACCTAAGGTTAGGGTGATTCCTCCACTAGGGGTTGTAGGAATTTTCTAGGTTGTTTTGCTCGGGCTTGAAAGTGTACCACTTCTCTCCCGCTCCGTCAGTACGCGTGGAGGCGTAGTCTGCAAAAGCTTGTTCAGGGAGTTTTGTGTAATCACGAGTGTCATGGGGAACACTACAAAATTCACAAGGTAGAGTGATTTTGTTCACTTGGCGTGAAGGCTTGGGAGCTTCGTAGGAGCTCATTAGGAATTTGACTTGATCTTCAAGTTCGAGCATCCTACGATTAAAAGATTGTGAGTAATAGGAGGCAAGGAGACTGCCTTGACGGTTTTGGGCAACTCACGGGGGTCATTCCAAAATTTGTTGTCATAGAGGGCAAGGTCCTCTATTGTACCCCACGACTCTTCTGCGGTAAGTTCACTAAGCTTGCCACCGGCCGCTTTGTCGATGGTTTGCCTAGTAGAGAGATTGACATGATCGTAAAAGATTTGGACTTGAAGCCAAAGATCAATGCCGTGATTGGGGACTTTGTGGAGGAAGTCCTTGAATCGACGCCTCGTAGAGAGTTTCGCCTTGATGTTGTTGGAACATCAATATGTCATTACTTAGCTTGGTAGTTCTCCCCGGTGGGAAAAATTGGGTGAGGAAACGAGGGGTGAGATTATCCCAACTTGAGATGGATCCTGTGGGAAGTCGCTCAATCCAATTACTAGCTTGGTCCCGTAGAGAGAATTGGAAGAGACGCGTAGCGTGGTCTCCGTGTGGTAGCATCAAGGTCGATGGAGTCAACGATTTTAGAAAATCCTTGAGATCATTGATTAGGATCTTAAAGTAACGAAATCAATGGAATGCACATCCGTTTTGCACCAACCAGATGGTGTCGGATCGCAGGGCCGTAGTTTGAGCTTGAAGTGGGAGCTCAATGGTGTTCCTATAGCCTTGATGGCTCGGTCTAGAGTATTCACCAAGCGTACGGCCTCTTGGCGGGTCATGTGGTGGTGGGTTGAGTGGAAGTGGTTGATGTGGTGGTGGGTTGTTGTTGGGTGGGTTATCACCTTCCATAATGAAAAGTAATGAGGCTACGAACAAAAGAACATAGAATGAGGATATACAACAAGTAAGCTAATGAAAAAGAGAAAAAAGCTCACTTGATAGGAATCAAGTGAGTGGAACAAAACGAGATAGAAATATAACTAGCTATTCTATTCCCCGGCAGGGGCGCCAAAAACATGACAGCAGGGTTCGGGGTCGAGAAAACCTCCTTTTCTACGAGCAAGTCTTTCAACCCTCTAGGTAGTGAACCTAATCGTTGTAGTGTAGTATGTGATAAGCCCATGGGATTGATTTCGTTCTATGGGGTAATAGGAATGCTAGAAAGAGATATATGACGAGAAGGTGGGGTTGAGGAAGATTCTTTTTAGTCTTTTTTATGTTTTTTTAGAAAGAAAATGTAAATATCTCAGGGTATAAGATTGGGGGGTTGGTACTTCTACCGATTTTTACTAATCTTACTACTTATCTAATTATCTAATTAACTACGGATAGATTATGCTAATTGAGGTGTGCTCGTATGATGATTAAAGATATGTGTGGAAAACTAGAATGGGGGGTTGAATAATTTTACCGATTAAAACTTCATTTTAAATTATTTAGATTGACTTATGTGAATCTATTTGTTATGCGTGTTGGATAATGATAGATAAGCATATAAGTAAGTAATGCAAAGATAAAGACCAAGGAAACACAAAACTACGACACGAGTATTTATAGTGGTTCGGCTATAAGGACACCTTCCTTGCCCTCCTCCACTCCCCGAGTACCCCACTTGAGAGTTCGTAAGAACTACACAACACAAGCTCCTTAATGTGGCAGAGAAACCTTCACAACGTCGCCTACTCTTTATCCGGTACTAGGCTAGACACCGAGTTCTTCCACAAGGTAGAACCACACCTATCACAACGTCGCCTACACTTTATCCGGTACAAGGCTAGAGAACGAGTTCCATTACAAAGGAGGAACTACTACCCAATACTACACCACAACACAACTATCCTAATGGAGACCCACTCCTTGTTACAACACTAGAAGTATATCAATATCCTTTAACCCAAACTATCTATCTTGTACATCGATGCACCATATCGAATGTACACCCTTGGAACCTTTCACTAATGCCTTAGACACGACCCTTCGGTACCTTTCACTAAAGCCTTCAACACAACACTTCTATGGAGGGAGAAAAGAACTATCAACAAGATACACTTTAGTGGTCTTGATGATGACGAAGCTTAGCAACTCATGACCTTGAGCTTGCACGTCTTCAAGAGGTGGTGATCTCGCCTTTAAGAGGAAACTAGAGAATCACACAAACATAAAAATACATAGAATGATCCTTTGGATCAGAGGTTAGAGATGTTACAATACTAAGAGAGAGTATGTGTAAAACTAGTAGTGAGCAAGAGAGAAATGGCTAACTATTTATAGAAAAAAATTTCTACTGTCCCACGGTTCCCACAGATCCCTCCCTAGAGGGATTCAGCTAGTGCAATCCTTGGGATCCGGCTATTGGGTCAGCTTAAGTCCAGATTTCGGGTTGCAAACCGGGTTATGGGTTATGGGTTATGAACCATGGGTTATGGGTAATGGATTATGGATACCCAACAAGATGCAATGTACCTACATATTGGGTTATAGATCTTGGGTCATGGGTCAAGAACTTTAGGTCATGGATCATGGATAATACCCAACATGACTTCATGCATGATGTCATGCAATGGGTCATGGGTTATGGATCATGCTCCATGGGTATGGGTTATGGACTTAGGTCTTTACCCAGCAACATTCATTGTACATAGTCAATGGATCATGGGTCATGGGTCATGGACTTTGGTTTTTACCCATTACATTACCCATTACAATATATACAAAGTATATATGTACATTTCCACAATATGTAAACACTAGTTGTTATACATATGCATTTCTATAAGATGTAAACAATATTACTTGTTTAGTGTTTATATGAAAATGTCCTTGGTTTTATATAACTTATTTACTAAACATGTTTTGATATGGTTTTAATATGTTTAGTATAAGTGTGTTAGTAAACTAGTGGCTCAAACCTTTTACGTATTTTATTTGTTTCGTTAAAATGATTTTATGTTTGTACTCAACAAAACATTAGAAGATTGTAAAATATAAATAAACGTTTTTATGGCTTATTTGTATTAATATTAACAATCTCCCCCTTTTTGTTGATGACAAAACATAAGATTATTTTAAGAAGGAAAATAAAATTCGTAAAAATTTGAATTGGAGTTTTTACTCTCTTCACCCCCTTTTTGTCGAAACAAAAAGAGCGTCGAAAAGAAACTAACACCTTGTTTTGAGAAAAAAGTGTAAAAAGTAATAATATGAAACATAGAGAGTAAGAAGAGAGAAATATTCTCGTCTTAGCTCCCCCTTAAAGGATGCTTCCCTTTGCTAAGGGCATCAAGTAATTAGGAAGTCTAAGCTAGTGAGTTGCAATTATGTTTGCAAATGGTTTCATTTTTGATGAAATGCTCCCCCTTTGACGAGTGGTCCCTTTTGAGGAGCACGTAAAGAAATCCTAAGTGAAAGTAATGCAAGCGTTTTTGAAATTGCTTTGCTTTGACAAAAAGCTCCCCCTTACTGAGGGTGTCAAAGTCTTCATGTGTATTTTGAAAATCTACAAAACAAAGGTTAGAAAACAAGTATATGGAGCATAATTTCCTGCAAATGAGATTCATATTAGGCAAAAATGAGGGAACCGCGTACCTGCATTCTTTTGACAGCAATGTGGATGTAAAAGTGATGTTAACATAAAAACAGGTTATCTATGATAGCACCAAACATATTTTCATAACCATATAGCACACAACATGTAATTTCATTCAATAAAACGAGAGAAATGATGTACATAACTCTAAAACTAAGAAAATGATCCAATCACAAAGTATGATTCCTAACAAGTCTAAGATACGCTTAAGATGAGAACACCACTTGAATTCCTATTCTTAGGGATGATTAGATTTGTTGACCTCATCGAAATGTTCGAGGAGGTGATAGAACAAGAAACGTAGCTCGTCACGTACTTCATGTACCAAACCTTCAACATGTTGACAATGATAACAATCTTTGTCATGGCTAGGGAATGGTGGTGGTAGGAATGGAGTGGTTTTAGGTGGAAGGTTGGATAAAGAGGGTGGAGGTTCCACAAAGGGTGGAGGGATTTGTGGAGGCATGTTTGATGAGGTTGGAGGTAGTTCAACTAAGGATGAAGGTGGTGGAATATATGTTGATGATGGTGGTAGAGAGGTATCTACTTTCCTGTGATTCGTTTGTTGATTTTGTTGATTCCTCATAATCCAAAATGGACCATTTGAAGGTGATGGAGAAAAGGATACGGGTGATAGCATTGTTTCAACACCAAAGTTTTGGTGAGAAGGTTGTTGTTGCACCATTTTCTCAATAGAGGAAAATGTTGGCAATGGTGGTGGTTGAGATGACATCAATAGAGGTGATGGATTATTGTAAGTAGGGGTGTTTGGTTTAGGAGGTCATAACATCAAATAGTCCTGAATATTAAGTGTCAATTTCCCCCGATAATGCTCGTATTTTATATCATTTATATGGATTTATGCTTGTTTTCCTCTATATTTCACTTTCAGGTAAATTACGAGCATTGGAGCTAATGAGACGCGGATTTGGAGAGTTTATTGATGATATATGATAGTATGCCCATTTTGTAGATGTTACGGCATAACTCTCCTCTCACGTTACACCGTAACAAAAGCGTGGCTCAGAAAACCAACTAAACGGAAGATTACGGCGTAACTCCCTCCTAGAACTACGTCGTAACTAATTAGGTCAAATGATGTTCCGCGCTGCAAGCATAAAAATTTAGTAACTAATTCCAAAAATATGGCTTAAACATGATTTATTGAAGATACGGCATAACTCATTCCCGATGTGTCAAGTAACAGGTTTCGAGCAAAATACGAAGAATTGGATGTTACGGCGTAACTCTCAACTTAAGTTACGCCGTAACCAGATATGGCCTATAAATACCGCCCAAATTCCATCATTTCTATTCATTCACTCCACACACCAATTCAAAGAACATGGGTAGAAGGTTGAAGGCAGATCTTGAGGAGCATATGGAGCCATCTCCAAGGGAGAAATCACTCCCCTACGATAAGCATTAGCAATTTATCATTTCTTTACTTTCAATTCATGTATTTCGATATGTTAAACATTGAATCGATTGTTTTAGTTAATATGAGTGGCTAAGCACCTCTGGTGCTAGCCTAGTTATGACTCCTTAATTGTTTTATTTATGTTTACATTGCTTTCGTATAATTGTTTCTAGTGTATGCATGCATAGTTTGTTGGTAGCTACCCTTGTTTCAGTAGTTTTGAATCGTGGTAGTGGCTAGTTACTTAGGAGATATGACCAACTGACCCTAAGTAGGTAGACTGAGTGAGAAGGATAAGAATTGACCAACTGACGACCCTTCTTAGCTTGTGCGATTTGACAAACTGATCACCTACCGTTTAGATGAACATAAGAAGTTAGGGATGAGTGTTTAAGATGCTAGCGCCCGGGCACTCATTGTTATGAATCTTTCATGTAGCAGAACTTAATGACTTGTCTTAGGGGACTAAAAAAAACTGGAATTTCAAGGGGTCACCCATTGATCTCCGGTGGAAACCTTTGTTGATAGGTTAGGACGAACTGACCAAATGTTGTCCTAGCGACTTAAACCCCCACTTGAAGCAATTGGAAGTAATTAAATGTGAACTTAACTTGATAGGATGAGTAACTAGGTTAGCACACTTCTCCTCTATTGATCACAACCCTCGCCTTTATTTGCTTTCTTTATTTTATTTTGTTGTCTTTAGTTATTAATTAATCATTTCAACCTTAAAATATGTGACACCTAGACTTAGTTAAAATCCGCAAACATAGCTCTTGGGACGACCTCGGCTTTACCAAATACTACACTACACACGACCGGGTACACTGCCCGTTAGTGCATTAGGGTAGACCATAGGTATAACGAGACTTTATAAATATTAAAACTTGGTCAGTAAAACCTGCATCAGGAGGTAAAGTAGTGTTTGGCAAGGGTTGTCTTGTGGGAACAATCCTTTTGGGAATTGGTTTGATTGGTAGAGTTGGTTGTGAGGGAATTCTAGTATTTGAGGTTTTAATGGGTGATGATTCGGTTGAAGAGATTTCGTGAACAACCCGAGCAAGTTTCTTGGGAGGTCCTTTAGTGGATGAGTTAACACTAGGGGTTTTCCTAATAGTGAAGTGGTATAAAGATAAGGTGTGAAAAGAGATTTTGAGATACTGAGAACAAGTGTGTGAATGGTGATTAGGAAGTTCTAACAAAGAGTTTTATAAAGAGAAAGATTTGGTAAGTGAATTAAAGCCTAAGCCACTAAACATCTTTCAAATTGCAATTATTTGCATGCACAAGTTTGAGCTACAAAGTTGTACTGATCTAGGAAGTCATTTAAAACAATGTGGAGTGTTCAAATTAACAAAGAAGGTTTGAAATGATTGACTTAAGTAGGAATAGCTTAGTCTGTGTAGCCGGTTCCCACGGATCCCTCAAATGAGGGATCCGTCTAGGCTAAACCTAGGGATCCGGATCTTAGCAGCCAAGGAAAGGAAAGATGATGTTTTTTAAGGTCTAGTACCTACATATCTTGAGTATTTGAGTCTCCTCATGTGTCGTAAATGATCAAGTGTAATGAGTGAGGGTAGCTAATGATGTCTTTTATAGAAATAAATGAGGTTTTTATGACCACGAATGGGTGATCAAAGATGAAACTAAGAATTTTGAGAGTGTCAAGTGAAGTCAAATGATCCTAGAGATCAGATGATGATCTAAGGAAAATTTAGAAAATTCCTTAAAAATTATAAAAAAGGAAAAACTAGTTTTTAGCCTATTTTGAGATAAGGATGACTAAAATCAATTTGCTAAAATTGAGAGAAATATCAAGCTAGGTGTCTTAAGATGCGAGAAACAATGTGTGAACATTGGAGCAGAAATATGGTGAGTTTTGAGGAAATGATAAATCAAAAACACCTTGAATGTGATCCTAAGTTATGTATGAGTGAATGTGAGATCAACTGAGCTTGAGGAAGACTTAAGTGATCCTAAAGTATCATGTTTAACTTGTATAACAAGGTCTAGAAGATCGGATTGATATGAAAATGTTTAAGAATAACTTTGCTATTTGCTCGGATCCCATGGATCCCTTACTTGAGGGATCCGTTTAGTTATAAGCCAGGGATCCGGCTTCTGGGACAGGTTACTCCACAGAATACATGCAAAGTTTTGTTCTAGGTGTCTCATACTGAGACTAATGATTTCTACTGGAAGCATACATCAAAACAAGTAAAAGTACATAAAGTATTGCACATAAAGACAACCTATAGGAGAGTAAATACGATAAAGACCATATATTAGGATAAAAGTAACACAGTAAGTCTTGCACAATACATTATTTTGACAATCATAAAATTTCTAAAATAACCATAAAGAAAGTCATGAAGCATAATGTCTCTTTTGTCAATCTCTTCACTTCTTCTTCTTTCCTGAATTCATGATGAAGTGAGTTAGACACTTGAACATCCCCTTTGTTTGCTTGAATTCTTCAGACTCGTTTGGAAGAGTGGGAAGTTGTTCATAGTAGGTCATGGGGTCGATTTGAAAATTAGAAACGGGGTCGACTTCAACTTCTTCTTCTTCATCCGAAGAGTCTGAAAGAGCACGAGGTCTTTTCCCATTGATCATAAGCCATCATCGGTAATAGGAGAAGGTTTCATTACACTAACATACTCACGGAGTCGTATTAGGAACATACCATAGGGAAGTACCATTTTATTGGTTTTGAACACACCTACCATTCTTTTAACCATGTAATAGGCGAGATTGAAAGGTTTTTGGAGGATGAGACAATAGATCATTTGGACAAGACACGCATTGGGATAGTCTTTGTTTCCAACCAAGAAATTGACATTTTCTCTAAGGATTTCTTCCCACTTTTTGTAAATGGGAAATATCTCAAAGAGTTCCATTTGATAGGGATCACGATGGATAAGTTCTTTGCTGCGGTTATAACGAGATTGGTCGACCCTTTTCTTGAAGATGGTGTCTCAACCAACTATGGGGTCATCGAGAGGAGTGTGATAGATAGGTTTAGAGTCTAGTGCGAAGGATTGAGTAGCTATTGACCAATCTTGAGAAAACATACAAATTCCTTCACATGGTATGCGAAGGATTTGTGCGAATGTGTTGAGGGGTAAGGTAATGTTTTGGTTGTTTATAATGAATGCGATTGAAATACTTTCATCATTGTTTCGAACAATCCTAACACTTTTGTAAATTTCATAAATAAAGACCGGACAAATTTGTTCATCAATTTCTGAGACAATCAAAGTTGATTGCCGAGAAGACTTGGTGAATGTCGATGTTTTCAAGGAAACATTCCTTAACTACACGACCTTCGTGAATAAGTCATTTTTTGAGCATTTTGAAGGTTTTGCGATTACTTTTTGATAGCCCTTCTTTCAGATAGTATCTAGAAAGGTAGTGGACGGTGTCATGATGATCTTGTTGGGTAGCTTTAGGCATGTTTGATCCTAGAAAACAAATATACCAATTAGGTAAATTTTTTAATGATAGGTTTATGGGTTTAATTTGTGTTAACAATGTTTTTTTGAAAAACTTTGATTATGTAGAACCTTTTTGTAATGAAAATAGTTTTGCAATACTAAAGTTCCCAATTGGTGATATAAAAATTGAAGCTAATTGAAAAGTTTAAAACAATAAACCCTAGGATGGAGATGATGAAAAATAGAACATATGTGTGTAATTACTTACAATGATGTTCAAGTTGAGATGCTTGAGAGTATGAAGTCCTAGGATGATTGAAGCAGAGATTAGGTCGTTTTGTGTTTTTGGGAAGAGGGAAAAATGGATTGTTTTGGGTTTTGAAAAGCGAGTTTCCGAATGTCTGTTTACACGGTTCCCCCGGATCCCTTGTTTTAGGGATCCGGCTAGTACAACATGTGGGAACTGGCTCTGCAGACAGAAATTGAAGTGTATTGGATTATTCTTTTACTTGTAATAAGTTTACAATAAATTATTTTGGAAAAGAACTTGTAGAATGAGATTCCTATTTGAATAGACGTTTGGCTAAGGTGTTTTGACGGGGAGAAAAATTGTTTATAGAATATTGGTGAATTAAGACTTAACTATCAATTGTCTATTTTGCGATGACGGTGTAAATTTGACAATCTTTCGTGTTTTTTAAGAGAATCAAAAAAGGAATACTATTCCCGATGATGAGATAAGATGAAAAGTAGTGAAGAGAGACTTTTTAGAGACTTGCGACTTTGAAGTTAAAAACTTAATTCATGCGTTCATATAGTTTTATCTGAATATATTTATATGCATGGTTTTTATTATGAAAGAAAGACACATATCATCATTTTATTCACAAAAGAATACTATATGCATAGATCAACTAGTTGTGGGTAAGTGAACATACCTTTGTCTTAATCTCTTAATATGGTTTTTAGAAACCATAGACCCGAAATACTTCATGAGCTTTTAAAGTGATCCATTGTACTTAGTCGAAGTAGGTTGTGATTACTCTCAGGTTCTTCCTTGGGTGTTGGATTCATTTTTCTTTGGATAAAAATGAAGTCTTTGGAAGAGTCCTAGCATGAAGATTTCTTAGAGAGAAATTGTTAGAATGATCTATAACTATCCAACATTTTGTTATAAAATTTTGTTTTAAGAGATTTCCTTCTTTGTAGTTTTCAACCATACACGGATCGTATCAAGTTTTTAAAGTACAATATACTCTAAGAAACTTGGTAACGAAGCTCTGGTACCAATTGTGGCAAACTAGAAGGGGGGAGGGGGTTTGAATAGTTTTACCAATTAAAACTTCATTTTAAACTATTTAGATTGACTTATGTCAATCTATTTGTTATGCGTGTTGGATAATGATAGATAAGCATATAAGTAAGTAATGCAAAGATAAAGAATAAGGAAACACAAAACCACGACACGAGTATTTATAGTGGTTCGGCTACAAGGACACCTTCCTTGCCCTACTCCACTCCTCGAGTACCCCACTCGAGATTTCATAAGCACTACACAACACAAGCTCCTTAATGTGGTGGAGAAGCCTTCACAACATCGCCTACTCTTTATATGGTACTACGCTAGACACCGAGTTCTTCCACGAGGTTGAACCACACCTATCACAACGTCGCCTACACTTTATCCGGTACAAGGCTAGATACTGAGTTCCATTACAAAAGAGGAACTACTACCCAACACTACACCACAACACAACTATCCCAATGGAGACCCACTCTTTGTTACAACACTAGAAGGATATCAATATCCTTTAACCCAAACTATCTATCTTGTACATCGATGCACCATATCGAATGTACACCTTTGGCACCTTTCACTAATGCCTTCGACACGACCCTTCAACACCTTTCACTAATGCCTTCAACACACACTTCTATGGAGGGAGAAAAGAACTATAAACAAGATACACTTTAGTGGTCTTGATGATGACGAAGCTTAGCAACTCATGACCTTGAGCTTGCTCGTCTTCAAGAGGTGATGATCTCGCCTTTAAGAGGAACCTAGGGAATCACGCAAACATAAAACTACATAGAATGATCATTTCGATCAGAGGTTAGAGATGTTACAATACTAAGAGAGAGTATGTGTAAAGTGGTAGTGAGCGAGAGAGAAATGGCTCACTATTTATAGACAAAATTTTCTACTATCCCACAGTTCTCATGGATCCCTCCCAGAGGGATCCGGCTAGTGTAATCCTTGGTATCCGGCAACTAGGTCAGCTTAAGTCCGGATTTTGGGTTACAAACCGGGTTATGGGTTATGGGGTATGAACCATGGGTTATGGGTAATGGATTATGGATACCCAACAAGATACAATGTACCTGGACATTGGGTTATGGATCTTGGGTCATGGGTCATGGACTTTGGGTCATGGATCATGGATAATACCCAACATGACTTCATGCATGATGTCATGCAATGGGTCATGGGTTATGGATCATGCTCCATGGGTATGGGTTATGGACTTAGGTCTTTACCCAACAATATTCATTGTACATAGTCAATGGATCATGGGTCATGGGTCATGGACTTTGGTTTTTACCCATTACAATATATACAAAGTATATATGTACATTTCCATAATATGTAAACACTAGTTGTTATACATATGCATTTCTATAAGATGTAAACAATATTACTTGTTTAGTGTTTATATGAAAATGTCCTTGGTTTTATATAACTTATTTACTAAACATGTTTTGATATGGTTTTAATATGTTTAGTATAAGTGTGTTAGTAAACTAGTGGCTCAAACCTTTTACGTATTTTATTTGTTTCGTTAAAATGATTTTATGTTTGTAATCAACAAAACATTAGAAGATCGTAAAATATAAATAAATTTTTTTATGGCTTATTTGCATTAACAATATGTTCACTTAGATGCTATTACTCCCTAGTTATCTCTTATTGGTCGGTTGAATTGTCACTTCCTTTATCTTAATTGGTGCATTGTATTCCGTTAGGTCGTAGGGTGGTGCCTAGTTCTATGAATTGCAACTCTTCTCTAGAATACCGGGATCGGAAAGTGCAATAGCATCTCCCCCGAATACTCTATTATCTGAAAGCTACAATTCACGTAATAAAAAAAACGAATGACCTAATGTTTACTCAAAGGATTTTTTGCTATTTAGGACGTTCAAGCTCGCAACAATGAAAGAAGATGCCAGTTTTCCTTAATCTAGCGTCTACCAATTAAGACAAGAGACAACCTAACAACAATTAATAACTAGGTTTCATTGATTTAAGCAAACACAAGAATAATTTAGCTACTCATATTAAACAAGCAAGCATACACACATACAATTGAACATGGGGTAGACATAATGATAAATTGGATAAACAAACTTATCTTGTGACGTAAAATAGGGTATGGGACCCTAGACTACTGTCCAAGTCGGACTACAACTGTATTAGGGTTTGCTATCCAAAGTTCTACCTCCTCAAAATACAGAAAAATCGAATTCTATATATAGATTTACAATCGCGACAGCGTCACCTTTTGCTAGTGACGCCGTCAGTTCGCCGTCGTTAAGGTTTCGTTTGGGCCAAGTCATCGTTGGGACGACGTCAGTTGAGATGTGTGACGCCGTCAGTCTGCATGCATGGCGTCATCTGAATCTTGGTTCTTGGGCATTTGGTGTAGATTTTGTGAGTGACGCCTTCCAAAGTTTAGACGTGACGTCGTCAGGATTTAGGACCAGAATTTCCGTAGAGCCGTCACGTGCACTTTTGATCAAGTCTTTTATAGAGGGACGGCGTCGCCCTTTGGTTGGGACGCCGTCAGGTGTGCTGAAGTTCCTTTGATCTTGACTTTGCCATTTTCTTCATGTTTTCCCTCCTTTTCATCCAAATGTGCTTCATTCCAGCATTTTTCTTCCAAAAGACCTAAAATGTGAAAAGGAACGATTTTAAGTAGTAACGGACATAAAATGTGTCAATTTAGGGCTTAAATGAACCACTAAAAACGTATGTGTTAAATTCTTATCAATCTATAACAAGTTGACTAAGGAGAAACCAACCAAGACTAATCTTAGACTTTCCTTTGCCAATCATTCATATGTTTACCCCTTAGGAATAGTAGAAGATTTATTGATTGAGGTTGCAAGTTGCATCTATCTGGCGGATTTTACAATTGTAGATATTAAGGAAGATGAACACATGCCCCTCATTTTTGGAACACCTTTCTTGGTCACCGCCAAAGCAACAACAAAATGTAGTGAGGGTGTTATGGTACTTAAAAGTGGTAAAAGCAAAGTTAGGATACCTATAGCCCCAAGACATCCTTTGAAGTTTAAGGAAAAGAGAAGGGATGATCATGATTCGCAAGTTCGCAATAGCGCTGTTAGGAGAAAAATCATTGAATGAGAGGAAAACATTAGGGTGTACAAGGATAAGGAGATTGAATTAGGAGAATGGAAATGAGAAAAACATATAATCGGGCATAAATACACCACGAAAAGATCTTACAAGAACCATTATGAGAAAAATGATACTAAAGGACGTGACCAAGGAGTCAAGAGCCCTAAAGCGTTTGCGGAAGGAGATAAGGTTATCTTGTTTAATTCAAGATTAAAATAACCCAAAGGAATGCGTAAGCCAAAATGGTGTGGCCCTTATACGGTGAAAGGGGCAAAAAGTGGTGGAACCATTGTGTTACTTGACGACGATGGAGAGGAGTTCACGGTAAACCTACGACGTGTGAAACATTATCAAATCAATGATAGGGACCTAATGAATAAAGAGGATGATGGTAATGAAGTCACGTAGGGTATGTTTTTTAGTCTAGCTAGAAGACTCATAAATAAAGAAAAGCGCTTATTGGGAGGCAACCCATGTTTAATTGTTTGGTTGTTTGTTTTTCATTCTTGTTTGTATGTTTATATATCTTTTTCATTGTTGTTTAATTCTCATGTTTGTTTTGGGAAAATGCTTTATTTTGTTTTTAACTTCGTCTTAATTGCATATAAAGGTATTTTACAAAAAGATAAGTGTAGGGAAGATCACATATAATTTTTAGAACTTGCATGAACATGAAATTAACAATAATTGAAATAATATATATTTGTGTGTTTGTTAGAGTCAAATACTTGTATCGAGTTATAATTGATATTTTGCAGGAATTTTTCCAGGTCTTTAAAGAAGTAATTTTTCCAGAATTTTTTCGAAAAATGCACCAGACCCTTTCTGTCAGAACAACCTGACGGCGTCGGGACTAAAGCCCGACTGCGTCAGGCAATGTATTAACAGATTCACAGTTTCGTTTTCTGTCTAAATTTGTAAATTTTGTAAACTTCCAATTCTTAATTTTCCAGAAAAACTGCAAACATCCATTGCACAAGCATTATATGTTATTTGCTTTCTAGTATAGTTTTGTTTTTATATATATAGTTTACATCGCTGATTTTATGTGAGGTTTCATTTCGTTTTCTTATAAGTGTGTAGGTTATATTAGACAAGAAGATGAAGTACATGATGGAAGCAACACTTATTACTTGCTCATTCTTCTTGGAGGAGGATTTAACCGTAGCTTCATACATATCTTACCGAGCTAATCAGGGGAGTACTAGTTACTTTCTCTATTATTTACCTTCTTTTATCATAACTTTGATACTTTCGGGGAACATTGGGACAATGTTTAATTTAAGTGTAGGGAGGAAGAATAAAACGGGAACTTAGAAACTATTCACTCACTTGATTTTTGTCTTGTCCTTAGTAAATTGTGTAATAAACTATGAGAAATAGTTGTTAGGGTAACTTTAGCACCAAATTTAAATTTTTTCATGACATTTACGAGTAAAACTTTAGTCTTAATAAAGCGTCTCATGGATAGGAATTATATGACTAGCACAACAATTGTATATCACTCGAATTCCACCCCAAAAATGTGAGGTTCGCCCCTAGATCTTTAGAAATAAAAGAATTCATCTTTAATGCTTAGTGAGTGTACCGGTAGTATAATAGATTCTAGAACTTGTTTTGTGATGCATTCCAAGATAGCTAGTGAGACTACATTCGTGTAGTTAGAATTGACTAAATAATAAGAGGCATTAGGATAACTTATAACATCAAATAGTCCTAAATATTAAGTGTCAATTTCCCCCGATAATGCTCGTATTTTAAATCATTTATATGGATTTACGCTTGTTTTCCTTTATATTTTACTTTTAGGTAAATTACGAGCATTGGAGCTAAAGAGACGCGGATTTAGAGATTTAATAAGAGATTTATGATAGTATGCCTACTGTGAAGAAGCGACGGCGTAACTCCACTCTCATATTACGCCGTAGCTAATGCGTGACTCAAAAGGCCAACTCAGCAACAGATTACGACGTAACTCCCTCTAAGGATTACCAAAAGATGTTCCACACAGCTATAAGCTACGCCGTAACTCCTTCCAACAATTATGGCGTAATCATGTCACTTGTAACTTAAAGATACGGCGTAACTCATTCCATGTGTTACGTCGTAACCAACTATTACGAGAGCTTTATTATGGAAATATTAAGGTTACGGCGTAAATCTCAACTTAAGTTACGCCGTAACTAGATCTCTCCTATAAATACAAGCCCTAAATTCTGCATTTCACATCATTCACTCCACACCAAAAAGCAGAGAACGTGAGTAGGGGTCCAAGCGCAGATCTTGAAGAGCATACTGAGCCATCTCCAAGGGAGAAATCACTCCCTAACGATAAGCATTAGCGATTATCTTTTCTTTTACTTTCGATTCATGTATTTCATTATGTCAAAGATTGAATTGATTATTTCTTTTAATATGATCGGCTAAGTACCTTTGGTGCTAGCCTAGTTATGATTCCTTAATTGTTGTGTTTATGTTTACATTGCTTTCGTATAATTGTTTCTAGTGTATGCATGCATAGTTCATTGGTAGTTACCCTTATTTCGGTAGTTTTGAATGGCGGTAGTTTCTAGATGCTTAGGATAATTGACCAACTGACCCTAAGTAGGTAGACTGAGTGGGAAGGGTAAGAATTTTCCAACTGACGACCTTTCTTCGCTTGTGCAAACTGACCAAATGATCACCTGTCGTTTGGATGAACTTAAGAAGTTAGGAATGAGTGTCTAAGATGCTAGCGCCCAGGTACTCATTGTTACGAATCTTGCATGTAGTGAAACTTAATGACTTGGCTTAGGGGACTAAAAACAACTAGACTTTCAAGGGTAGTAGCTTGATCTCCGGTGAAAACCTTTGCTGATAGGTTAGGAAGAACTGACCAAATGCTGTCCTAGCGACTTAAAACCCTACTTAAACCAATTGGAAGTAGTTAAACATGAACATAACATGATTGGATGAGTAACTAGGTTAGCACACTTTACCCTTATTGATCACAACTCTACCTTTATTTGCTTTCTTTCATTTCTTGTTTTATTAGTTAATTAATCATTTCGATACTTAAAACAAATGACACTTAGACTTAATTATAATCCGCTCACATAGCTCTTGCGACGACCTCGGTTTTACCGATTACTACACTACACACGACTGGGTACATTGCCCGTTAGTGCATAGGGTGGACCATAGGTAAATGAGACACTTATAAATATTAAAACCTTGTCAGTAAAAGCTGCATCAAGTTTTTGGCGCCGCTGCCGGGGTGTTATATTAGGATTTTTGTTAAGTCTTTTATTTTTGTTTCATTTTGAATTTTCTGTCTTTCTCACGATTTCTTTTTAAGTTTCAGGTACCATGGAAGTAGTAAACATTGATGACCTCACTCTTGAGGAATATTTGGCATTGACAAGGGAAGAACAAGGGCCGGGGATCGTTAGGCCAGCCATCGCTGAAGATGCTCAATTCGAAATCAAACCGCAATTTATGAGGGAGCTTCGTGCAAATCATTTCTCCAGAAGCATTATCGATGATGCTTATGAACATGTGGATAACGTGGAATACATTGTTAGCATATTTAAAATTCCAAGAGTCTCGAACGATGCTGTCATGTTACGTGTGTTCCCTATTTCACTCACTGGAGCTGCTAAAAGATGGGTTGATAGATTACCAGCCGGGATCGTTAATACTTGGCCCCTCCTAAAAAATTACTTCATTCAAAAGTACTGTCCTCCATGTAGGACTGCAAAGCAACTTGAAGAAATCCATAACTTCAAGCAGGAGGGCGATGAAAAGTTGTACCAAGCATGGGAAAGATACAACGAACTCCTGTACAAATTCCCTACTCATAACCTTAATAGCCAGAAAAAGGTGAACGTCTTCTACAAAGGTCTAAACATCTCCTCGAGACAAATGATCGATTCACAAGGGCCAATACCAGGAATGACTCTAACAAGGGATTTAGAAACTATTCAAAAGATGGCTGATCACTCTCATAAGTGGCACAACGGAAGAAGTAGTAGAAGTATAAGTGGGAGTGCGAAAGGCCTTGCAGCTATAAATAATAAACTCGATAGTATTTGTAGAGACATGAAAAAGCTTAAGGAAAACGTACACTCTATAGAAGTTGGGTGCAATGAATACGATGGCACTCGCCCTACCAAGGAGTGCCCGTCTAAAGAAGAAGTCAAGAGGATTGAAGAGGTGAAATATGGAAATAGTAGACCATTCAATGGATATAATGGTAATGTGGCTAAATATCGTGAAAGATCCCCAGGATACTATACGAGAATCAACAATAACCCTAAACCGAGCCTTGAAGAGTTAATGCATAAACACATCGAGGAATCTACAAAAAAGAATGACAGATTCAAAGAATGGATGGTCAAGGTGAAAGAAGACACTGACATGAACTTACGGAATCAGGATGCCGCAATTAAAAACCTCCAAACCCAGATTGGGCAGGTAGCTAAAAATCTCGAGACCATGAATGATGAAGTTGTTGTGTGCAAGGCCATATTTGCACAAGATAAACCAAAGGAAGAACAGTGCACCTCTTCTGTCACTAATGACCTTTGTGGGATTAATTACTTAAGAGAAGATGATAAATCTGAAGATGATGAGAACCTGCCAAGCCAACTTCCTAAAAAGGAACTCTATCAAGAAATTTTTCTGTTGTCGTGGACTATTGTTGTGAACAGGAACAGGAAACAATTAATCCAATTGGGGGCATCGAGGAAGCTCCAGACCTTATCAAGCATTGCTGCATCCCTATAATGGCGGAGCATGACGGATCGATGGAAGCATGGCCCACGGGTAACCCTTTTTGTGAGTATTGTAATGGGGATATGAAGGTAGAAGAATGCACGTTCTCTCACGAGATTGAGAGACACGACATAAATTTTGGGAATCTGTCCTTTGAAGATTGGTACAAAGTGAGACTCAAACATCAATACAGGTTTGATCAAACAACTAAAACGCGATTACAATGAATATCATCTTTTAGATGCAAAGACCAATGATGAAAGGTCAAACATGAGTGCCACCATTAATAATGGTAATCCTATAATCGAAGATGACGACTACGGAAAGTCATGTCTATCATTCAATGAATGGCTCTTGCAAAAATTTGGTACATGTAGCGTCGGCAACACAGTCAGAAAAAGAGTTTTTGCTGAATGGATGAATGATTGCCGCCAAGAAACGAAAGAAGTTGGCCTAGTTCGAAGGCCACCGTAAATCCCCATGGCTTTGAGTCTAACTAAAAGACTCGTTAATAAAGAAAAGTGGTCTTTCGGGAGACAACCAAAATTATCCTTTTTATTTCTTTTATTTCCATTTTTGTTGGATTTTGTGTTTTTAACCATTTTTGCAAGAATCGAAGAAGATTGCATCAGTAAATTAAACGTGGACAAGGTCTGTCCATCAGTTACGACGTAACTCATTCCCATGATTACGCCATAACACATCTCCAGTAGCAATTCTCTCTAGAGCATTACCGATTACGGCGTAATCCAATGCTATGGTTACGCCGTAGCTACCCTCCAGTAGCGTCTGCTAGGTTTTGCCATAATTACGGCGTAACTTCTTCAAGGAGTTACGATGTAACTATCCTCCAGTTTTAATTCTTTCTATTTAAACACAATAACCTTGTATTAGTTTTTAAATGAACTTTGTGGGTATGTTCCTTGTAAGCCCTTACGAGACTACACTCGTCCACTTAGGACACCAAGTGGTTTAAAAGGCTTGTTGCATACGCTAAATGCAACCATGATTCCTACGAAAGTGAGTTAGAATTCTTTTTGTTTTTATTTTTCTTTTTAGAATTATGCTTGTTGGTAGTGTGATTTCAGGGAATGACGTTTGCTCGTGAATTCTTAAGCGAAGGCGCGATTCTTTAAATTGGGCCTTCTTTCTTTTAGGAGCGAATTTCAGGGAAGTTCTTGCTCTAATTCTACTTTCTCTTTACCTTTATTTAACGTTTAGTACAAAAGGGACTTTGTACATTGCAAGTGGGGGGACGGGAGTAGAATTATCTCTTGAACTTTATTATGCCCTTGTTTTTTTTAGTTTATTTTGAAAAATTATGCCATTTCTAAAATTTTGACATATCTTTCTTAACCTAACTAGAGTAGACCTTAGCAGAGCACATTATAACCCTTGATATTATATGGTGAGATTAGCCTTATCCATTTCCAAATATTTACCTAAATCCACCAAATTATGAGTGTGCCGGTAGCTTGTAAACTTTAGAACTTGGCCTTTGCATCATTTCGAGACCAGAGACGAGGTATGTTGAGTTAGCATAATGTATTTGGAATATTCAGTTTAAGAAGGCAATATTAGAGGATTATCACCAAAAAAGCCTATCCTTGTGTGTCTATCGATTACTTACCTCGACTTTTCGACCTTATGTTAAACCAATTTGTTGCACTCACCTTTAGTGCAAGATACCCCTAGATACACTCGTCTGAGCCATTCCTTTCATTTTGTTCACCTAAAATATATATGTTTCGATACACCCATTCACCTTAGCCTACCGTGTAGTCTTAATTTGTGATCGGGAAGTCATTGTTTGCCTAAGTTCAAGGTTCAAGTAGAGATGTTCAGAAATCACGCTTTCGTCAAAGACATATATTTGAAGATCATTGAAGACCCCCCAGATCCTCATGTTATGTTCATCTCAAGTGGGGGGATGTTATGTTTAGCTATGATGTGTAAAAAAAATAGTAGTAGTTAATTGTTTATTATAAAGTGCAAAGTTATAAGCACTATGTTTAGAGCTCATCAAATACTTAGTATCAAGGAGGCCACCTCGGCAACATTTGAAGAATGAAGTTGGTAATTATTGCGCCAACAGTTGAAGAACAGGTAATGTGTCCATCATGACGTCCTCTAATGGCACATATACTTGGTATATCATGATCCGGTTTCTTAGCTTTGAAACTTGAACTTTGGATGAACGGTAAGCGGTGATGACTTGGTTATAGGTTAAGACAATTTGCTTGTTATTTTTTACTTTACACCAATTATATCCCATGTCTTATCCTACCCTTTAGTCATGAAGCGTGTCTAGGTAATGAAGGGAGCAATCTTTGGTGTCTTGGCCATGGATTTGGTCATGTATCATTGATTTTTTCCACTTCTCCGTGACATGTTAGTAATGACAATTCACCCTTAACCCTTGTCGTGTCTACCAATATTGCCTTCAAGAATTGTTTAGTCCCTAACTCTAGTGGTGGAGATTTGTGTAACCGCCAAGCTTATGATAGAATACATGCTATGACTGTGCTTTGAGTGATCACCCCGAAATTAACGCTTAGACTAGTTGAGAGATTTTGAGTGTTTTGTTCCCATTTCGTGAGGTGTTCGGCTTTGATTTATTCTAGCATAAGGGATTTTTAAACTTATATTTTCCAGGTAACGAGAGATATCTTTTTAGAAATTTATCTAATAAGGTCTACTTGAGGACAAATAGAGTTCAAGTGGGGGGATATTTGATAACATCAAATAGTCCTGAATATTAAGTGTCAATTTTCCCCGATAATGCTCGTATTTTATATCATTTATATGGATTTACGCTTGTTTTCCTTTATATTTTACTTTCAGGTAAATTACGAGCATTGGAGCTAAAGAGACGCGGATTTGGAGATTTTATAAGAGATTTATGATAGTATGACAACTGTGAAGAAGTTATGGCGTAACTCCAATCTCACATTACGCCGTAGCTAATGCGTGACTCAAAAGGCCAACTCAGCAGCAGATTACGGCGTAACTCCCTCTAATTATTACGCCGTAACCCATTAGGTCAAAAGATTTTCCACGCCGCTATAAGCTACGCTGTAACTCCTTCCAACGATTACGGCGTAATCATGTCACTTGTAACCTGTATTGAAGATACGACGTAACTCATTCCATGTGTTATGCCGTAACTAGTTATTACGAGAGCTTCATTATGGAAATATTAAGGTTACGGCGTCACTCTCAACTTAAGTTATTCCGTAACTAGATCGCTCCTATAAATACAAGCCCTAAATTCTGCATTTCACATCATTCACTCCACACCAAAAAGCAGAGAACGTGAGTAGGGGTCCAAGGGCAGATCTTGAAGAGCATACGGAGCCATCTCCAATGGAGAAATCACTCCCTAACGGTAAGCATTAGTGATTATCTTTTATTTTACTTTCGATTCATGTATTTCATTATGTCAAACATTGAACTTATTGTTTCTTTTAATATGATCGGCTAAGCACCTTTGTTGCTAGCCTAGTTATGATTCCTTAATTGTTGTGTTTACGTTTACATTGCTTCCGTATAATTGTTTCTAGTGTATGCATACATAGTTCTTTTGTAGTTACCCTTGTTTTGGTAGTTTTGATTGGCGGTAGTATGTTGTTGCTTAGGAGAATTGACCAACTGACCCTAAATAGGTAGACTGAGTGGGAAGGGTAAGAATTGACCAACTGACGACCCTTCTTCGCTTATGCCAACTGACCAAATGATCACCTGCCGTTTGGATAAACTTAAGAAGTTAGGGATGAGTGTCTAAGATGCTAGCGCCCAGGCACTCATTGTTACGAATCTTGCATGTAGCGGAACTTAATGACTTGGCTTAGGGGACTAAAAACAACTGGACTTTCAAGGGTAGTAACTTGATCTCCGGTGGAAACCTTTGCTGATAGGTTAGGACGAACTGACCAAATGTTGTCCTAGCGACTTAAAACCCTACTTGAACCAATTGGAAGTAGTTAGACGTGAACATAACCTGATAGGATGAGTAACTAGGTTAGCACACTTTACCCTTATTGATCACAACTCTACCTTTATTTGCATTCTTTCATTTATTGTTTTATTAGTTAATTAATCATTTTGATACTTAAAACCAGTGACACTTAGACTTAATTAGAATCTGCTCACATAGCTCTTGGGATGACCTCGGTTTTACCGATTACAACACTACACACGACCGGGTACACTGCCCGTCAATGCATAGGGTGGACCATATGTAAACGAGACACTTATAAATATTAAAACCTAGTCAGTAAAACCTGCATCCATAACCCTTGTTTTAAACTTGTAATTTAATTACGTCATCCACATTGGTTGAGTAATTTTCCCCGCACCCTTGCGATATACTCATCTTTACTACACGATACCCCTAGTTAACCCCTCAGAGCCTATCCTTTTCGTGGTTCTCGTGATGTTCCGGTTTGCGGAATATCAATGAAGAGCAAACCCCAAATGTTACACCCAAATCGCCTTAGCCCACCTTGAATGCACTCATCTTTATTGCATTATTGTAATCATTGTTAAACCCTTAGTTCAATTATCTAGTTACTTGCATGGTTGCTGTGGAAAACTAGAAGGGGGGTTGAATAGTTTTACCGATTAAAACTTCGTTTAAGACTATTTAAATCGACTTATGTTAATCTATTTAATGTGTGTGTTGGATATTGATAGATAAGTATATAAGTAAGTAATGCAAAGGATAAAGAGTAAAGAACACAAAACCACGACACAAATATTTGTAGTCGTTCGGCTACAAGGACACCTTCCTTGCCCTACTTCACTCTCCGAGTACCCCACTCTAGAGTTTGTAAGCACTACACAACACAAGCTCCTTAATGTGGTGGAGAAGCCTTTACAACGTCGCCTACTCTTTATCCAGTACAAAGCTAGACATCGGGTTCTTCCACGAGGTAGAACCAAACCTATCACAACGTCGCCTACACTTTATCCGGTACAAGGCTAGATACCGAGTTCTATTACAAAGGAGGAACTACACCACAACACAGCTACCCCAAAGGAGACACACTCCTTGTTACAACACTAGAAGGATATCAATATCCTTAAACCCAAACTATCTATCTTGTACATCGATGCACTATTTTGAATGTACACCCTTGGAACCTTTCACTAATGCCTTCGACACGACCCTTCGGAACCTTTCACTAACTCCTTCAACACGACCCTTCGGCACCTTTCACTAATGCCTTCTATATAACACTTCTATGGAGGTAGAAAAGAACTATCAACAAGACATACTTCAGTGGTCTTGATGATGACGAAGCTTAGCAACTCATGACTTTGAGCTTGCACGTTTTCAAGAGGTGTTGATCTCGCCTTTAAGAGGAACCTAGAGAATCACATAAATGTAAAACTACATAGAATGATCCTTTGGATCAGAGGTTAGAGATGTTACAATACTAAGAGAGAGTATGTGTAAAATTGGTGGTGAGCAAGAGAGAAATGGCTCACTATTTATAGACAAAATTGTCTACTGTCCCACAATTCCCACGGATCCCTCCCCAAAGGGATCCGGCTAGTGCAAACCTGGGGATCCGGCTACTAGGTAAGTTTAGTCTGAATTTCGGGTTGCAAACCAGGTTATGGGTTATGCGTTATGAACCATGGGTTATGGGTAATGGATTATAGATACCCAACAAGATACAATGTACCAAGACATTGGGTTATAGATCTTGGGTCATTGGTCATGGATCATGGATAATACCCAACATGACTTCATGCATGATATCATGCAATCGGTCATGGGTTATGGATCATACTCCATAGGTATTGGTTATGGACTTTGGTTTATATCCAACAACATTCATTTTACCTAGTGAATGGATCATGGGTTATGGTTCATGGGTCATGGACTTTGGTTTTTACCCATTATAATATATACAAAGTATATATGTACATTTCCATATTATGTAAACACTAGTTGTTATACATATGCATTTCTATAAGATGTAAACAATATTACTTGTTTAATGTTTATATGAAAATGTCTTTGGTTTTATATAACTTATTTACTAAACATGTTTTGATATGTTTAGTGTAAGTGTGTTAGTAAACTATTGGCTCAAACCTTTTACGTATTTTATTTGTTTCGTTAAAATGATTTTACGTTTGTTATTGACAAAACATTAAAAGATCGTAAAATATAAATAAACGTTTTTATGGCTTATTTGTATTAACAATCTCCCCCTTTTTCTTAATGACAGTACAAGATTATTTAAAGAAGAAAATAAAATTCGTAAAAATTTGAATTGGAGTTTTACTCTCTTCTCCCCCATTTTGTCGAAACAAAAATAGCGTCGAAAAGAAACTAGCACATTGTTTGGAGAAAAACGTGGGAAAAGTAATAATATGGAAAATAGAGAGTAGGAGGAGAGAAGGATTATCGTCTTAGCTCCCCCTTGACTGATGCTTCCCTTTGTTGAGGGCATCAAGTAATTAGGAAGTCTAAGCGAGTGTGTTGCAATGAAGTTTGCAAATGATTTTGTCTTTGACGAAATGCTCCCCCTTGACGAGTGCTCCATTTTGAGGAGGACGTCAAGTAGTAAAGTAATCCTAAGTGAAAGTATTGCACTCGTTTTTGCAATTGCTTTGCTTTGACGAAATGCTCCCCCTTGTTAAGGGTGTCAAAGTCTTCATGTGTATTTTAAAATCTACAAAACAAATGTTAGAAAACAAGTATATGGTGCATAGTTTCCTGCAAATGAGATTTATATTAGTGATAAAATGTGTTTCTGTTGCACGGATCCTCCCAGTGAGGGATTCGTCTAGGCAAAAATGAGGGAACCGTGTACCTGCACCTTACTAACAGCAATGTAGATGTGACAAGTAAGGAAAGCATCAAAATGAGTTATGTATTAGCACCAAACATATTCTCATAACCATATAGCACGCAACATGTAATTTCATTCAATAAAACAAAAGAAATGATGTACATAACTCTAAAGCTAAGAAAATGATCCAAACATGAAGTATGATTTCGAACAAGTCTAAGTTACACCTAAGATGAGAACACCACTTGAATTCCTATGCTTAGGGATGATTAGATTTGTTTACCTGATCGAAACGTTCGAGGAGGTGATAGAACATGAAACGTAGCTCGTCACGTACTTCATGTACTAAGCCTTCAACATGTTGACAATGATAACAATCTTTGTCATGGCTAGGGAATAGAGGTGGTAGGAATATAGTGGTTTGAGGTGGAAGGTTGGATGAAGAAGGTGGAGGTTCCACAAAGGATGGAGGGATTTGTGGAGGTACGTTTGATGAGGTTGGAGGTGGTTCAACTAAGGATGAAGGTGGTGGAATATGTGTTGATGATGGTGGTAGAGAGGTATCTACTTACATGCGATCCGGTTATTGATTTTGTTGATTCCTCATAATCCAAAATGGACCATTTGAGGGTGAT
Organism: Chrysanthemum makinoi; assembly: GCA_910596185.1. Classification (NCBI taxonomy): domain Eukaryota; kingdom Viridiplantae; phylum Streptophyta; class Magnoliopsida; order Asterales; family Asteraceae; genus Chrysanthemum; species Chrysanthemum makinoi. Next base: position 150,918,790 of record OU343223.1, on the reverse strand, counting down.
GGAGAGAAGGATACTGGTGCTAGTGTTGTTTCAATACCAAAGTTTTGGTGAGAAGGTTTTTGTTGCACCATTTTCTAAATTGAGGAAAATGTTGGCAATGGTGGTGGATGAGATGGCCTAGGAGGCAAATCCTTTAAGTTGTAAAGGTGTGGAGATGAGAGTGGAGTGGTGAAAGAGATAGCTCTAGGTACTAGAGGTGATGGTTTAGTAGAAGTAGGGGTGTTTGGTTTAGGAGGTATAGTATTGCTTGGCAAGGGTTGTCTTGTGGGAACAATCCTTTTGGGAGTTGGTTTGATAGGTAGAGTTGGTTGTGAGGGAGTTCTAATGTTTGAGGCTTTGACGGGTGATAATTCGGTTGAAGAGATTGCATGAACAACCCGAGTAATTTTCTTAGGAGGTTCTTTGGTTGATGAGTTAACACTAGGAGCTTTCCTCATGGTGAAATGGTAGAAAAGGAATGTGTAAAAAGAAATCTTTAGCTACTGAGAATGAGTGTGTGAATGGTGATTTGGAAGTTCTAACACAAATGGTTTATAAAGAGAAAGATTTGGTAAGTGAATTAAAGCTTAAACCACTAAAAATCCTTCAAATTGCAATGATTTGCATGTACAAGAGTCAACTACAGAGTTTCACTGATCTAGGAAGTCATATAAGACAATGTGGAGTGTTCAAATTCACAAAGAGGGTTTGAAATGATTGTATCAAGTAGGATTGGTTTGGTCTGTGCAGCCGGTTCCAATGGATCCCTCACTTGAGTGATCGGTCTAGGCTAAACCTAGGGATCTAGCTCTCAGGAGCCAAGGGGAAGAAAGATGAGGTTTTTTTAAGGTCTAGTACCTACATATCTTGAGTGTTTCAGTCTCCTAAGGTGTCTTAAGTGATAGGAGACATAAATGATCAAGTGTAATGAGTGAGGGTGGCTAATGATGTCTTTTATGGAAAGAAATGGAGGTTTTTATGAACACCAATGGGTGATCAAGGATGACACTAAGAATTTTGATGGCGTCAAGTAGAGTCAAATGATCCTAGAGACCAGATGACGATCTAAGGAAAATTCAGAAAATTCCTTAAAAATTATAAGAAATGAAAAACTAGTTTTTAGACAATTTTAAGATCAAGATGACTAAAATCATTTTACTAAAATTGAGAGAAATATCAAACTACGTGTTTTAAGATGATAGGAACAATGTGTGAACATTTGAGTGGAAAGATGGTGAGTTTTGAGGTGATGATAAATCAATAATATCTTGAATGTGATCCTAAGTCATTCATGAGTGAGTGTGGGATCAACTGAGGCTAAGGAGAGTTTAAGTGATCTTAATGAAAAATGTTTAACTAGTTTAATAAGGTCTGGAAGGTTGGGTTGATGCAATAAAAGAAAAGAAACACTTTTGTTTACCCGGATCCCACGGATCCTTCACTTGAGGGATCCGGCTAGTTATAGTCCAGGGATCTGGCATCTGTGATAGATTTCTTTGATGAGCATGCAATATTTTGCTCTAGGTATCGAATTTTGAAACCAATGCTCTCTACAGCAAGCATATATGTATACAAGTCTATCATAGCAATGAGAGCATGTAAGAATAGGACATAAGCAATCAAATGAGATCGAGCTTAAAAATAACACGAAGGTTTATCAAACTTAACAAGCACTATTGATACACGTACAACGCGCGTTCGGAGTCAAAGGAACTTCCTTTTCGTCGAGCAAGTTTAACAACACCCTAGGCAGTGCACCTAATCGTTGTAGTGTAGTATTAGGGTAAGCCTCGAGAATTGATATCGTTCTCTAGGGGAATAGGAATGCTAGTGAGAAGTTACTACGCTAAGGTTGGGGTTGAGGAAGATTATTTTTTGTCTTTTTTAAATTTTTTAGAAAATTGAAATTACGAATCTCGGGGTATTAGATTTGGGGGGTTGGTATTTCTACCGATTACTCTACTATTCTAATTATACTAAGCTAAGGTGAGCGTAGTCTATGTCTATTGTTGTGTGCTCTTATGATGATTAAAAATGTGTTTACTTAGATGCTATTACTCCCTATTTATCTCCTATTGATGGTTGAATTGCCACGTCCTTATTCTTAACGCGTTATGTCTTCTAAGGTCGTAGGGTATGCGTTTTTGCCTAACTCTTTGAGACTACCTTAAGGTTATTTCCTACGAAATATCTAGGATTCATAAACTAACTCTAAGGTTATCTTTGGATGTTTAGACTACAATAACTCTAGGTGATTATAAACTAATGTTCACAAAGATTACTAAAGCATTAGAAACACAACGAATGACCTATCACAATACTAGGTCAATCACAATTAAGATAAGAGACAACCAATCAATATTCAATACCTAGGTTTCATAGATCTAAGCAAACACACAAGTAAATTAGCCGGACATAGAAAACATGCAAGCATACACACAAACAATTGAAGACATAATTGAATTAATGAAGTAAATCACTTATCTTGTTGTAAAATAGGGTATGGAACCCTAAGATACTGCTCAAGACAGCCTAGGTTCGGTTTTAGGTTTTACTTCACAAAACTACCTCTCTCAAATACTGAAAATCCGAATTCTATATACAGAGTTACAATATGCGACGGCGTCACTCTTTAATTGTGACGCCGTCGGGTCGCCGCCATTAGGTTTTCGTCTTGGCCACGTCAACTCTGTGACGGCGTCACCTTACGCTTGTGACGCCGTCGGGATCCAAATCTAGGCTGTCTGAGTTGTGATGCCCTACTCTTTTAAACCTGATGCCGTCAAGTGCAAAATAGCAATTTGCTATCTGAGTCGTCTCAAGGTGTGTCGCGACGGCGTCTAATTCGCTCCCAGACGGTCAAGTTTTATCACTCAAGCCGGCCACTTGTGAATGGCCAACCGTAACAAACTTAAAACAGTCTGGAAACGAATGCAATGAAGATCAGGGGAGTATAGTGTTTCCCCGGGTCGTTATGTCCCAGCGAGCTATACGATGAATCACCAAACGAATAGTGATCGAGAAGATTTGAACGGAAAAGAGGTGTGATTATGAACAATTATAACTAAAGAAAAAGTTTATAAATTACAGGGGCTTAAATGAAAATTAAAGAGAATTAAAAAGATAAAAAATATTAAATAAACGCTATCACTATTTGCAAAATGATGTTTATGATTTTTCTTTTATAAAACTTAAATTAAAAACTACGCGACGTACAAAAGAAAATGTAAAACTTAAACAATATAAATCCTAAAAATATGAAAATGACATTTTTACAATCCTAATTATAAAAGAAAATTTATAGAAAAAGAAAATTATTTTTAAAACTATTTATCTAATTATTATTAATTAAAAACTATTTTTACTTATTTAATAATAACCTAAAATACAAGAAATTAGGAAATAAAGCTAGAAAAATAAATTTTTGACTTGGAAAAATCTAATTTTCTATGAATTAAAAACTATTTAAAACTACTTAAATTGCTTAAAAATACAAATTTAACTAAGAAAAATCTGAAAAATTATTTTTTTAACTTTTTATATTTATCTTAACCTAGGAAAAATGAAAAATTATTTTTTTGAAACTTTTCTTAATTAATTGTATTAAATGCTAATTAAAGAGGCTTAAAAACTGATTTAAATCAAGAAAAATACCAAACTGACCTAGAAAAATCTGAAAAATTCAAGATAAGTCTAAAGTATTATTATTAATCTAGGAAAAATATAAAAACAGAGGGTTGTGTGAAGAAATTTGAAACTGCAATGCAAAGAGCTTATAAATAAGCACTATGAATAAGCAATAAGCCACCAGTAAACACCAAACTGATACAGAACCTATAATATGCTAAAAACACTCAAAAGCAACTAATTATAACTGCTCTTAACCTCTATTGTTATGATTACACAGATTTGATGAATAGAGCTTATTTGCTAAAAAACAGACTTGGGGGCCACTTTGCAGCTATAAGATAAGCACTTAAATAAGCTGGAAACTAGAAAACAAATGTGGGGACTTAAAGTAGACCTGGTTAAGAACTTGTGAACCAAAAACAAGACTTGGACAAGCTCTTATGAGCTCAATGCAAGGACTGCAAGACCCTGTGCAGACTCAGTGTATGCTGAGTCAGTTGCACAGGGCATATAAGCCCTTTTGACAAGCTACTATCAAGCTTGTAGAAAATTTCTAAAAATCAGCAAAAATCACATTAAGAAAATAGGCCAACTGAACTTTTTAAAACCAAAATTTCACTTGATTTGGCTCAGAAATGAATCCAAGAAAAATCCTTTCAGTTTGGCTCAAACTTGAAATTTCAACTTTTTTGACTTTAAAGCAGTTTTGTATGTTTGACTTATGTGAACTTTGAACTCAATTTGTGGGATGATTATGATGTATTATGATGAAATGACACTACTGCAAGTTATACCTATGATTTATAAACACAAAACAAGTCTTTGTTTTGACAAAATTCCAACAGTGAAGCTGATAAGACAGTTTACATGAGATTTTGACTTTGAGTGTTAGCAAGTGCAGTATTAAGACAGATATGAGTACATATGAGTTTAACAAACCTAAAGCAACAATCCTAACTACTGAACCATCCTCTAATACAGTTAAACCCACAGATCCAAACACACCTTTAACCCACTGATTTGAAAATAAAATGAGATAACCACGATCCAACTTGCGGACAATCAAAATGAATCTAGGTGACCTAAATACAACTTAATCAACAGATTAAAACTACTTATAACTACAAATGAAGATTATGCAATGAAACCTTGAAATTCACTTACAAGCGGTCCTTAGCCACAATGGCTTGAAACAGAACACAATGAACCTCTATCCTATAAAAATCAACCCAAATCATTCAATTTCAACCCATTTCCATGCTGCATCAACCCAAATCCAATTCCATGACCAAATTGAGCTCAGTTGACTTTCTTTGACCAAAATCCAAAATTGCTAGAAACTTGAATTTAAGCTTATAAAAAGCTGTAAGAAGCTTATATAAGCTTGTTTGAGCTTAAAATTAAGCTGCTAAAAGCTTTAACATAGGAATTTGAAAATGAAAATTGCAACAGTTACATAAAATATGGAAAATGAACACAAACTTGAATTGATACTTCAAAATAGTTGCAATACACTGAAACAAAGTAGTTTGATACAAGGAAACTTGAAATAACAACTAATGATCTATTTTAAGACTTAAGAATTAAAAACGACATACATTTTTAAAAATAAACTAAGTGCTACTCCTTTCTCTCTTCTCTTGCTTCCTTCTTTATACCCAAACTTCTTCTCTCACTTCTCTGATTAATTCCCACCAAAAATCTGGACCTTTGGATTAGATAAAATGATCTTGGCCGTTTGATTGGATTTGGCGCCAAAATGCTTTTATCCAGCTGTGGGTTGAGTGAAGGGGTAAGAGGTGCATTTAATGCTTCTTGGAAGGTAGTTGAAGGTGGGGGGACATGGATGTGTGAAGTTGAGGAGGGGGTGGGAGGTTGTGTGTTGAGAGAAGCAGATTGGGGAGAAGAAAAAGGTGCCAAGGGGTTGGTTAGACTTAAGTGTTTGATCGGGGTTTAATATTGCAAGGGGGTCCAAATTGCTAAGGGTCACAATGGTTTGGCAGGGGTCATATGGTTTTGATAGGGTCCAAGGGTTGAAAGGGTTTTAAAACACAAGGACTTATGTTGTAAATTCTGAAAACACAAGGACCTAGGCTGCCATTTTGCAAAGTTGCTCCAAGGGACTAAAAGTGACAAGCTCCAATAGTACAAGGACCAATCTTGACATTTTCACATTTCCAAGGACCATTTTTGCCAAATTTGAAACTTGAAGGACCAATTTTGTAATTTCTCAAAACTTTTGATATTTTTCACCAAAGGACTAATTTTGACAACTTATGATTTTAAAAGGACCTTTGGTGACTTTTCTTTTGAAATAAGTGCTCATGGACTATTTCGACAACTTTTGAAACTTGGGGACTAAACCGCCAATTATGCAAACTTAGCTCATTTTTCATCCGATTTTGAACATTTTGCATCTGAAACATATAAAATGCAATTTTGGAATATTTTCAGTATTTTGATGCATTTCTGAGCATTTTTAAAGCGTTTTGCGATTCAGATTTAACCAAAATGATGAGTATTTACACACTCATCAATCCCCACACTAAACTATTGCTAGTCCCTAGCAATCTTTTGAGAAAAAATTAATGGATTTGAATCTCTTTACCAAAATCCATTACTTCGGAGTAGCCAAATGTTTTAGTTCAAGTAAGAACCATGGTACACCGATAACCATATGATTTTTGAGCAAACCACCGACTTCCAAGATTTGATTTGTCTTTACCCGAAGCCGTTTGCTTCTGGACTAGCCAACTCTTAGATAAATTATCAATATTATCTTTGGTGAGGTGATTACCAATTATGGTTTTTCCACTGCCTTTACCACAAGCCATAAACTTGCGGGCTAGCCAACTCTTCACTTTTAAGGATATGGTGAGCTAAACACCATACAATTTTGGGCAAATTGCAAGCCGTCAACGGATTTGATATATCTTTACCAAGAGCCGTTTGCTCCTGGATTAGCCAATCCTTATGTGGGTTAGACATGGTGGACTGATTACCATTTGTTGTGTTTAGTACATAGTACTTCCACTAAAAATTTTTTTTTTTTTAAATTTGGCCATTTTGGGGAAAAAGGGACTAAAAGGGTAAATTTATGATCAAATTCGCCAGAATTTCCCCCCCACACTTAGAAATTAATATTGTCCTCAATATTCAAAATACCGGTTGTTATGCCGAAACTTAGAACGTAAAAAAGATAACATTACTAGCTAAGTGTAGAAACGCAACAATTATTCTCTTTTTAAATATTTACAATTTTCGTTCATTTTTAAGATCTATATACAACATTTGGAGTATCTCCCCCACACTAGAGTGGTACACACGGGTGAAAACCCATGTTTAACTACTGTTTTTGATTACCGAGTCGCTATCTTGACTCGACCCCGAATTAATTTGTTCATGGGGAAGTAAGGTGGAAGAAACAATCTCCATCGGACTTTCATTCAAGATGTTTGGATAAACATTGAAGTACGTGAAAGTTCCACACCGATGAGATACAGAGACAGACCCGGCTCACAAATGGTACATGAAAATGCCGGGGTCAAAGATAATGTCTTCATTCCCGAAGGAGTGAAGAACAGGAGAAGTGACAGAATATATGAAGAAAAGAAAGAAAATCATGATAAAAATCATGACTAACTCTTCATCCTCAATGGGAGAATTCATAGTTTCATGAATCTCATCAGTTAAGCTTGCTTGATCAAGACATATTATGGGTGTGTCTAGATCAAAGTAGAAATTATCATACTCCGGCGGAGATATGATATGAGTGAGTTCACCGGCGAACTCCTCGTGAAGAGAATCAATCACAAGATGTAAATCTGTGAATTCTTGTTCCACTGTAGACTCATCACTATCCTCAATCTGAGTATCAAAGAGTGGATTCTCAGAATTTAAGGTGAATTCAGATTCGAATTCAAATAGAGGGTTAGTGAGAGTTGTTTTGAATGCTTCAAGAACAAAGTGATTAACATTCTCTATTGGACTGTTGGGATAAGAAGTGAGTGAACGATCATTATCAATGAGACTTTCGGTCTCTCTAGATCGACTTTGAAATCGAAAGACTATTATTACTTTCGATGAAAGTGGATTGATGTGAGTGAGTTCATCGGTGAACTCCTCAAGATGATGATCGACATCGGTGGGAGTGATGCCTCAACATACTCGATGTTTCCATAAGAAGTACAATCATCGCTAACATCGGAGAAAGTTTCAAAATGATCTTTTGAACACTCAAGAGGGGAAAGAGAATCACACATATGATCAGAAGATCCCTGTGACTCTCTGGGATTGGGACAAGGTTCTCAACACTAGACTTTATGAATTCGTCCGATTCCTTTTCAGTAACAGTGTCAAGATGCTCGTCCCCATGTTCGAGAGTGAGTGGGAGCTTGGGTGTGATAGCAGTTGTTTGAGATGGAATCTCAACTGCGGGATATCAACTGAGGAGTTGAGAAATATTATCTTTAAAAGGATAAAAACTCTCCCGTCATCATCATATATATTTGCCTTAAGAAATTGGGAACGCCTTAGAGCTGCATACTCTAGGACTAATAATTCTTCCCTAGATTTACGGGCCTCTCGTTCTTCAGCAAGCAATTCTCCCATGGTCTTTTCACCACTCACTTGATTCTTAAAGTTACTAATCATATCCTCAAGTTTTTTCATTGCGGTTTCAAAATCTTGGGGAATTTCTTGAGACAACGGCTTTCGGATGGAGTTTGAACCATATGGTCCGTGGAGGTTGGAAATTGTCAAACATGTGAGAGTCATGATTGTTACAAGGAACTGGGTTCCCTATTTGACAATCGAGTGAAATGGGGACCTCCACAAGTACTCACAACAGATAAAACTTTTGAGTCCGACTGGTGAATCATATGGATTTTGGTTATAATCAAAGTTCGAGCATCACCTGGAAAAGCTGTTCATAGACAAACGTGTTTCCAGGTTGACACTCAAATCCTTGGTGAGGACCTCCACAAAATTCACAGCAGTGATGTTGGTTATATGAAGATAAGTGGGGCTGTGGTGGGTAATTGGAAAAGTTTGAGGGGTCGTTAAATGAGTTCCGATTAGGATCATAATCAAATGAATTCCTCGAACCACAAAACAAACAACTCCTGTTATGAATATCATTACCACACTGTACACACGTACACCAACGGCAGTGGTGAACCAAAAAGAGGCTCACCACAACCGACACAAGGAATAAACGATTTCATTTGAGAGTTATGAGAAGGAATCGGTTTATTCAAAGAATCAACAAAACCAACATGGTGATCTGAATGACTATCAAGTCTCGAAGAACATTTTGAAAAATCTGGAGGTGGGACAAGTGGTGTGCTCTGAGAGCTAGCAATTTCCACCACTTCGTTATGGTCTCGGTTCGGTTCTTGAGAAGCGTGAAGATTAGGCAAGTCATTATTGCTAGTCACCGGTCTAAATTCTGCATGTTTGCTTTTAACCGTAAATCGTGAAAGTTTAGGATCAATTCTAGACGGTTTAGGAGCAATTGAGGGTTTAGATCTTTGGATAACCGTAGGTTGGACGTATTTAGCACTTCCATTATCATAGGGAAGTACCTGGTCCTTTGTCACCCGGTTTCTCGTTCCATTTCCCTACAGCGAAATTAATGGATCATCACGAACAACGAATTCTTGACATTTGTGATAAAGTCGAAGTTTTTCAACTTCGTCCCTTAATCGTCGAGTCGAGAGATTCCATGAGAATAGAAGAAGTTAGAATCAAATGGATAGAGGGTAAAGAGATAAAGAATCAAAAATGGTAAGAGGGTTAAGATGAATATTTTTGGTATTTTTGAAAAACATGATGCAAAAACAAAGGATGAAAATCTTTTTGGGTTTTTGACTTTTATAAGAAAATATAAATACATATAGATGGTATGAACAATGAGTGAATATCAAATCACTAATCGCTAAACGTAAGATAATTATACTGACTCCCAAGAACGGCCAAAATTTTGATTCGCTCCCAGACGGTCAAGTTTTATCACTCAAGCCGACCACTTGTGAATGGTCGACCGTAACAAACTTAAAAGCACCGGAAACGAATGCAATGAAGATCGAGGGAGTATAGTGTTTTCCGGTCGTTATGTCCCAAATGAGCTATGCGATGAATCACCAAACGAATAGTGATCGAGAAGATTTGAACGGAAAAGAGGTGTGATTATGAACAATTATAACTAAAGAAAAAGTTTATAAATTACAAGGGCTTAAATGAAAATTAAAGAGAATTAAAAAGATAAAAAATATTAAATAAACGCTATCACTATTTGCAAAATGATGTTTATGATTTTTCTTTTATAAAACTTAAATTAAAAACTACGCGACGTACAAAAGAAAATGTAAAACTTAAACAATATAAATCCTAAAAATATGAAAATGACATTTTTACAATCCTAATTATAAAAGAAAATTTATAGAAAAATAAAATTATTTTTAAAACTATTTATCTAATTATTATTAATTAAAAACTATTTTCACTTATTTAATAATAGCCTAAAATACAAGAAATTAGGAAATAAAGCTAGAAAAATAAAATTTTGACTTGAAAAAATCTAAAATAACAAAAGAGAATTTTCAAAACTATTTTTGTATTTTTCTGATTATTTTTCAATTTTCTATGAATTAAAAACTATTTAAAACTACTTAAATTGCTTAAAAATACAAATTTAACTAAGAAAAATCTGAAAAATTATTTTTTTAACTTTTTATATTTATCTTAACCTAGGAAAAATGAAAAATTATTTTTTTGAAACTTTTCTTAATTAATTGTATTAAATGCTAATTAAAGAGGCTTAAAAACTGATTTAAATCAAGAAAAATACCAAACTGACCTAGAAAAATCTGAAAAATTCAAGATAAGTCTAAAGTATTATTATGAATCTAGGAAAAATATAAAAACAGAGGGTTGTGCGAAGAAATTTGAAACTGCAATGCAAAGAGCTTATAAATAAGCACTAGGAATAAGCAATAAGCCACCAGTAAACACCAAACTGATACAGAACCTATAATATGCTAAAAACACTCAAAAGCAACTAATTATAACTGCTCTTAACCTCTATTGTTATGATTACACAGATTAGATGAATAGAGCTTATTTGCTAAAAAACAGACTTGGGGGCCACTTTGCAGCTATAAGATAAGCACTTAAATAAGCTGGAAACTAGAAAACAAATGTGGGGACTTAAAGTAGACCTGGTTAAGAACTTGTGAACCAAAAACAAGACTTGGACAAGCTCTTATGAGCTCAATGCAGGGACTGCAAGACCCTGTGCAGACTCAGTGTATGCTGAGTCAGTTGCACAGGGCATATAAGCCCTTTTGACAAGCTACTATCAAGCTTGTAGAAAATTTCTAAAAATCAGCAAAAATCACATTAAGAAAATAGGCCAACTGAACTTTTTAAAACCAAAATTTCACTTGATTTGGCTCAGAAATGAATCCAAGAAAAATCCTTTCAGTTTGGCTCAAACTTGAAATTTCAACTTTTTTGACTTTAAAGCAGTTTTGTATGTTTGACTTATGTGAACTTTGAACTCAATTTGTGGGATGATTATGATGTATTATGATGAAATGACACTACTGCAAGTTATACCTATGATTTATAAACACAAAACAAGTCTTTGTTTTGACAAAATTCCAACAGTGAAGCCGATAAGAGCAGCTTTACATGAGATTTTGACTTTGAGTGTTAGCAAGTGCAAATTAAGACAGATATGAGTACATATGAGTTTAACAAACCTAAAGCAACAATCCTAACTCTTGAACCATCCTCTAATACAGCTTAAACCCACGAGATCCAAACACACCTTTAACCCACTCCATTTGCAAATAAAATGAGATAACCATGATCCAACTTGTGCGAGACAATCAAAATGAATCTAGGTGACCTAAATACAACTTAATCAATGATTAAAACTACTTATAACTACAAATGAAGATTATGCAATGAAACCTTGAAATTCACTTATAACTGGTCCTTAGCCACAATGGCTTGAAACAGAACACAATGAACCTCTATCCTATAAAAATCAACCCAAATCATTCAATTTCAACCCATTTCCATGCTGCATCAACCCAAATCCAATTCCATGACCAAATTGAGCTCAATTGACTTTCTTTGACCAAAATCCAAAATTGCTAGAAACTTGAATTTAAGCTTATAAAAAGCTGTAAGAAGCTTATATAAGCTTGTTTGAGCTTAAAATTAAGCTGCTAAAAGCTTTAACATAGGAATTTGAAAATGAAAATTGCAACAGTTACATAAAATATGGAAAATGAACACAAACTTGAATTGATACTTCAAAATAGTTGCAATACACTGAAACAAAGTAGTTTGATACAAGGAAACTTGAAATAACAACTAATGATCTATTTTAAGACTTAAGAATTAAAAATGACATACATTTTTAAAAATAAACTAAGTGCTACTCCTTTCTCTCTTCTCTTGCTTCCTTCTTTATACCCAAACTTCTTCTCTCACTTCTCTGATTAATTCCCATCAAAAATCTGGACCTTTGGATTAGATAAAATGATCTTGGCCGTTTGATTGGATTTGGCGCCAAAATGCTTTTATCCAGCTATGGGTTGAGTGAAGGGGTAAGAGGTGCATTTAATGCTTCTTGGAAGGTAGTTGAAGGTGGGGGGACATGGATGTGTGAAGTTGAGGAGGGGGAATGGGAGGTTGTGTGTTGCGGAGAAGCAATTGGGGAGAAGAAGAAAAAAGGCGCCAAGGGGTTGGTTAGACTTAAGTGTTTGATCGGGGTTTAATATTGCAAGGGGGGTCCAAATTGCAAAGGGTCACAATGGTTTGGCAGGGGTCATATGGTTTTGATAGGGTCCAAGGGTTGAAAGGGTTTTTAAAACACAAGGACTTATGTTGTAAATTCTGAAAACACAAGGACCTAGGCTGCCATTTTGCAAAGTTTCTCCAAGGGACTAAAAGTGACAAGCTCCAATAGTACAAGGACCAATCTTGACATTTTCACATTTCCAAGGACCATTTTTGCCAAATTTGAAACTTGAAGGACCAATTTTGTAATTTCTCAAAACTTTTGATATTTTTCACCAAAGGACTAATTTTGACAACTTATGATTTTAAAAGGACCTTTGGTGACTTTTCTTTTGAAATAAGTGCTCAGGGACTATTTCTGACAACTTTTTTGAAACTTGGGGTGAAACGCCAATTATGCAAACTTAGCTCATTTTTCATCTGATTTTGAACATTTTGCATCTGAAACATATAAAATGCAATTTTGGAATATTTTCAGTATTTTGATGCATTTCTGAGCATTTTTAAGCGTTTTGCAGTTCAGATTTAACCAAAATGATGAGTATTTACACACTCATCAGCGTCGCTATTAGGTTGTGATGCTGTCAGCTTCAGTTCCAGCAGCTTGAGTGTCTTGATTCTTGACTTTGGCCATTTTCTTCATATATTCGCGCCTTTTCATCCGATTAAGTGTCATTCCAAAGAATTTGCCTTCAAGAGACCTAAAAAGTGAAAAGGAACAAAATTAAGTCGTAACGGATACAAAAGTGATCGATTAAGGGCTTAAATGACCCCTCAAAAGTGTACCTTTTAAATCCTTATCAAATATCCCTACACTTGGTATTTGCTTTTCCTCAAGCAAATGTGCTTTTAGCCAATTAATTTATAAGTTAGGGGTCATGAAGCATTAGTTTAGAACTAGCAGGGTACCCGCGCGTTGCAGCGGCGGGTACTCTGAAATAAAATTTTCCGGTGAATCATGTATTTAGTTTATTATGTTCTTTTTGATAATAAATTTACGGATATCAAGAATTTCGTTTATCCCGTTCTTGTTCAGGCTCTAGCCCGTTTGATCCGTGCCCGTTCGGGCTCGAGCCCGTTTGGCCGATGCCCGTTCGGATTTGAATATTTGTATAATGTGTTTTATTATTTGTATTAGTGACATTTACAAATTTTGTTTGAGTAGGTTGTACAATATGCTTGATAATTTGTTTGAGTAGCGTTGTGTATTTATTTGGTTTGAATATTTGGACTGCTCTGTTTCGTTTATAGGCAAGCAGGTTTGATATAGTAATTCTTATATGAGTAGAAATTTTTTAAGTGTTTTTGTAGAGATTTTGGATCTTATTATACGTGGCCCCGATGCCCAATTCAGATATTTTTTGTTGATAATTGCAGCCTTGATCGAGCTTTAAACTACTACTTATGGCCCGGTCGAGAAGGTATGGGTCGTATGATAGTTTTAGGTCGATTATATTACTGTGTTACAATGTTGTTATAGTAAACGTCCATGCCATGTCCCTTGATTAAACCGTGAGAACCTAAAAGCACAAAATGAACCGTAATTGCCAAGAAAATTGATTTCATGAAAGTTATGTGTATTTACACTTGTTTTTATCAGAAAAATTATTTGGTGAACAATGGCGCAAGTTTTGTAATTTTTCAAGTCCGTTTGATATGTCAAATGGCTCTTAGAGTGTGTCTTTAAGAAAAGTTCATCCATCTTGGCAAGTTTAGTCCCTCCGCCCCTATTTTCACTACTAACCTTTGAGTTTTATTTGCACATGTTTGGTCCCTTAAACTTTTATAAAACAAAATTTTTATCTCATTTATTTATTTCTCACTCTCTCTTTAAACACACACATATAACAAACTCTTTCTCTCCTCTCACCCCTCACGCGTAGGCCCTCCCACCTCCGGCCAACCACCACTTTCGGCCACCACCGTCGCGGAATATTTTTCGACAATATTTTTAGCCGATTCAATAGATCGGCTCGCCTTCTTCATTTCGGAGCTTCTCCATTCGTGATAATCGCCCAGAAACACCCCAGGCCACCACCACCATTGCTTCACCACAGCCGCCACCACCATTGCTTCACCACCGCCGCCACCATAGCCCCTCCCCTTCGCTTTTTCTCTTTGTTAAAACCCATATGTCGCGAGAAAACACAAAAGCAACAACCACGTGCGTTCGCCATGTTGCTTGGAGAATATCAGCGTGGAACCACCGTCACCATCGTCCGTCCGAGATAGTGCAATCATGTCTTGAGAAAAAACCACGTTTTTTTTTGGGTTTTATGTGGGTTGATACTTTATTTTTTGGGATTTAGGTATTTAGATTGTACTTTTTGTTTTTTAAATTTGTGAAGTTGTAAATAGAATGAGGAAAAAAATAGATTGAATTGAAAATTGTGTTTAAAAGAGAGCAGAAGAAAGAAATAAAAAAAATAATTAAAAAAAATATATATTAATGGTACTTTGTATAATAGAGGGAGAATGGGACCGACGAAATAATAGAGGGAGAATGGGGTGCATTAATATGTGCATTAATGTGCATTAATCTTTTCCCATATGTGTATAAATGTGTTGTATATTATGCATATGTGGTTGTAAGTCTGAATTTTTGGGCTTTAATGTCTTGTACATCATGCTTAACCACTTTCAAGTCTGAAAATTAATTAAGAGAGAGAGTGGTTTGTGTATTATAAGTAGTAGTGATAATTCACAACATGTATAAGCCCCGCAAAAGTCATAACAAGCACGGAAATTATATACTAGCACCTCACAAGTGGTGTTTGGATACTCTCATCTCTCGGGTGTATATGAAATATATCAAGTTGGAAATGGAAGATAAACACTCATTAACCGGTCCTAGTACATAGATTACCATAGGCTTGAGACTAGATCAAACCTCCATCGCTTTTAGCGTAAGCACCTAGGAAAAACTATCCAAGAGGTCTTTTAAAGGGTTGTAACGTTAGGCTTACGGTAGGGAAACAAAGGGTTTGGTGGGATAGGCTATTTAGTGGTGGCAAGTCAAAAATCTTTATGTTACAAGCCTGAGAAGAATGGCGTTGCTAAGCCAAGACTCGACACTCTAAACTCTAGATAAATTGAAACAAATGAACATAAATTTAAAGATGGATGTACGATGGTAGCCCGTTTTTTTTAACACTTTTTTTTTCTTTTTCTGTTTTTTCTATTTTTTCGATTTTTTTTCCCATACACTTTTACTCTACCATCCTCTATGATAACATCAAAATAATAGGGATTTATAGGCACATCCCTACACTTGAGTTTTTATTACTCTAACACTAAATTTGACCCGAAATGAAAAGATCAAAACACTTGGAGCACATTATTACGCAAATAAAGGGAATTTCAGTTTAACGTTCCTTCCCGTCATTTCATAAAATTTAACTTTTCCCATGAGTCCCAATCGTCCCAAAACAGTGTACAAAGGATATGACTCGACTTAGCAACATATGCAAGCAACTAGATAATTGAACTAAGGGTTTAGTATGATAACAATAATGCACCAAAAGTGAGTGCATACAAGGTAGGCTAAGGTGATTTGGGTGTACATTTGGGGGTGGATTGTAAACAATGCTCTTCATTGATATTCTGGAAAATCGAAAAATCGAGAACCGAAAGGGATAGGCTACGAGGGGTTAACTAGGGGTATCGTGTACTAAAGATGAGTACAACGCAAGGGTGTGGGGAATTACTCAACTGATGTGGAAGAAGTAATTATAATACGGGTATCAAACAAGGGTTATCCTAATGCCTCTTATCATTTAGTTATTCCTAACTACAAAAGTGTAGTCTCACTAGCGATCTCTGAATGCATCACAAAACAAGTTCTAGAATCTATTATACTACCGGTACACTCTCGAAGCAATAAAATGGAATGCTTTAATTCCTACAAATCTAAGGGCGATCCTCACATTTTGGGTGGAATTTAAGTGGTAAAGGGTTTTGTGCTAGTTATATAACTTCCAATCCATGAGACGCTTTATTAAGACTAATGGCCCACTCCTACATGTCATGAAAAAATTTAAATTTTGTACCAAAATTACCCTAACCGATATTTCTCATGGTTTATTACACAAATGAAATTGGACAAGGCAAATAGTCAAGGGTAAGCATAGTTTCAAAGTTCCCCGTTTTATTTTCCCTCCCTACACTTAAACTGAACATTGTCCCCAATGTTCCCCGAAAATATCAAAGTTATGATAATGGAAGGTAATTAAAAGCGAAAGAAACTAATACTCCCCTGATTAGCTCGGTAGGATCCGTGTGAAGTATTGGTTAAATCCTTCTTCAAAAAGAATGTATGCGTGAAAAGCTCATTCCAATCTTATGTATCTTCTTCTTGATAAATAAAACCTGCACACTTGAAGAAAACAAACTAAACCTTCGCGTAAAATCGGCGGTAACAATATATATATATATATATATATATATATATATATATATATATATATATATATATATATATATATATATATATATATATATATATATATATATATATATATATATATATATATATATATATATATATATATATATGACTCTACTAAACTAGGATATAATGCTTGTGGAATGGATGTTTCTGATTTTACGGAAAATTAAGACCTGGAAAATTCCAAAAATTTATAAGCAGCACAGAAAACGAGAAAAATTTAGAAGCTGTTTCTACTCCTCCCACGGCCGTCGGTTGCAGCCAGGCGAGTTATCGGAACCGTGCGATTTTCTGAAAACAATTCTGGAAAATTTATATCTTTAGAATCTGGAAACATTTCCTGCAAAACATCCATTATGACTCGATACAAACATTTGACTCTAACAAACACACATGTATATCTTTTTAATGATCATAATTCTCATGTTCACGTTCTTTTTGAAAACGTGTGTAATCCTCCCTACACTTATCCCTTTTGTAAAATACCTTTATATGTAATTAAGACGAGGTTAAAGACAAAATAAAACATTTTTACAAATTCAAACATGAGAATAAATAATCAATAAAAGATATCACGACACACTAAACAAGCAAACAATTAAGCATGGGTTGCCTCACGCGCTTTTCTTTATTCATGAGTCTTGTAGCTAGACTCGAAGTCGTGCCCCTACGTACCTATATAAGTAAGTTTATCCTCTAGAATGTCATAAGGATCAAACTTATCGTTTAAGTTCCTAGTGGTACGCATAGTCCGGTATGCCTTTTCAAACTTCTCTCCATCGGGGTCGTAGATCATTATCCTAATGTGCCACTCTCCATTACCATCACTAGGCGGTCTATCCCAATTCCACTTATGCTTAGGCTTATCGCTCTCAACTTTCCACTTATTCGTGACAAGGTTGACGGGAAAGCTTCCTAGGAACTCGGTCATCTTCCTAAACACTAAGGCACCCTCGAACGGGTTCACTTCCATGTCCCTAGCCAATTCTTTTTCATGGAAAGTTGCTTACTAGCAAAGGCTTCATCTAGATAGAAAGGCCGTTGGGGACCTATGAAGTCTTTATTAATCCAAGGTCTATACCTAGATGGCGTTTTATCCAACCTAATCTCATGTGGGGATTTCCTCTTCCTTGTAGTAAATATGCTTTTTGACATCGTAAATTGACCTAGCACTCCTTTCTCCTACCACTATTTTGGACATCTTACGATCAATGATGGCACTAGTGATAGCTAAGAATCCCCTTTCTACTAACAATGGGCATGTAGGGTCCTTATTCATGTCTAGCACATGGAAATCCGCCAAAAGAGTCAATTCTCCTACGAGTACTACCAAGTCTTTTATTATCCCTACCGGATATGCAATACTACCATCCGCTAGACCTAAGATAGTTTCTGTTGGTTCTATCTTACCTAAGTTAAGGATTCTATGGAGGGACAACGGAACAAGATTGATGCATGATCCTAAGTTGGCTAGAGCATCGAGAGGTTTGGAGGTTCCAAGCCTACACGGAAGAGTGAATAGCCCGGGATCGTCTAACTTCTTAGGTAAATTATTTCGTACAAAAGCGGACCCATGTTTTCCAAGTTTAATTTCTAGCTCATATTTTTCTTTTAAAGCATTATAATAAGGTGCATGAGCTAAGACTTCAAGAACCGGGTTTTCTTGATGGAGTTCCTTGTACTCCTCTTTTAGATTAGGTTTGGGTTCTTGGTTGATGGGTTTCTCAAGAGTGGGTTGTACCAATGGTGCGGGGCCTTGGTACCTCATTTAGGATCACTTGGAACCCTTGTTGATAGCATTTACCGAGTGGACCGTTGGGTGTGAGGGGCATGGATGTGCACTCTCCCATGGTGAACAAGAACATGAAGTCGATGAAATCAAATTCAATTTTCGGTTCTTTATAGTATCACTTGGGAATGCTCCAATTTCCCGGTCATTGAAGGCTTTTAAGAGGGCGTCAAGCTTGTTTGTCATCTCGCCTTGTCGTTGCTTGAAATCGGCTTTAAGCTTAGTCAATCGAGTTTATTGAAATGACATGAATCTAGACGCAATTGCCTCAAGACTAGTGGGGTTCCCGGTGTTTGGAGGTTGAACCTAATGGGTGGACTAGATGAGCTTTGGGGTGGGTTTGAATTTTGATTCCACTTAAGGTTAGGGTGATTCCTGAATGAGGGGTTATATGAGTTTCCTTAGTTGTTTTAGGGCTTGAAAGTGTACCACTTCTCTCCGCTCCGTCGTGCAGCGTTGGCGTAGTCCGCAAAAGCTTGTTCAGAGAGTCTTGTGCAATCACGAGTGTCGTGGGGACCACTACACAACTGACAAGGTAGAGTGATTTTGTTCACTTGATGTGAAGACTTAGGATTTTTGTAGGAGCTCATTAGGAATCTGACTTGATCTTCAAGCTCGAGTATCCTACGGTCGGAAGGTTGTGAGTCAATGGGAGGCAAGGAGATTGCCTTTACGGTTTTGGGTAACTCACGGGGGTCATTCCAACTTTCGTTGTCATAGAGAGCAAGGTCCTCTATTATACCCCACGATTCTTCCGCGGTGAAATTACTAAGTTTACCACTAGCGCTTGGTCAATGGACGCTTAGTTGGGAAATTGACATGATCATAAAAGAGTTGGACTTGAAGCCAAATATAAATGTCGTGATGAGGACTCTATGGAGTAAGTCCTGGGAATCGAGTCCATGCTTAATAGAGAGATTCACCTTAACGTTGTTGGAACATCAAGATTTCATTCATAAGCTTAGTAGTTCTCCCCGGTGGGAAAAATTGGGCAAGGAAGCGAGTGACACCATCCCAACTTGAGATGGAGCGGCGGGAAGTCGCTCAAGCCAATTACTAGCTTGGTCCCGTAGAGAGAATTCAAAGAGACGCAAGCTTGGTCTCCAGTAGTAGCATCGAGGTCGATGGAATCGGCGATTTTAAGGAAATCCTTAAGATGCTGATTAGGATCTTCGGAACGAAGTCCATGGAATGCACATCCATTTTGCACCAACCGGATGGTGTCGGATCGAAGGGCTGTAGTTTGGACTTGGTCAGGAAGCTCAATGGTGTTTCTATAGCCTAGGTGGCTTGGTCTTGAGTATTCACCAAGAGTATGGCCTCTTGGCGGGTCATTTGGTGGTGGGTTGATGAGTGGTGGTTGGTTATCACCTTCCATAATGAAAAGTGATGGGGTTACAAACAAAGGTCGCAAGGAAAGGGGATAGACTACGAGGAAGCTAAAATGGGAAAAAGCTTACTTGCTAGGAATCAAGCAAGGGAACCTAAACGAATTGGAAATCTAACTAGCTATTCTATTCTCGTGGCGTAAAAACTTGATACGCATACACGCGTGTTCGGGGTCAAAGGAACTTCCTTTTCGTCGAGCAAGTTTTCAACACCCTAAATGATGAACCTAATCGTTGTAGTGTAGTATTACGGTAAGCCTCGGGAATTGATATCGTTCTCTAGGGGAATAGGAATGCTAGTGAGAAGTTACTACGCTAAGGTTGGGGTTGAGGAAGATTATTTTTTATCTTTTTTATATTTTTTAGAAAATTGAAATTATGAATCTCGGGGTATTGGATTTGGGGGGTTGGTATTTCTACCGATTACTCTACTATTCTAATTATACTAAGCTAAGGTGAGTGTAGTTTATATCTATTGTTGTGTGCTCTTATGATGATTAAAAATGTGTTTACTTAGATGCTATTAATCCCTAGTTATCTCCTATTGATGGTTGAATTGTCACATCCTTATTCTTAACGCGTTGTGTCTTCTAAAGTATTAGGGTATGCGTTTTTCCCTAACTCTTTGAGACTACCTTAAGGTTATTGCCTACGAAATCTCTAGGATTCATAAACTAACTCTAAGGTTATCTTTGGATGTTTAGACTACAATAACTCTAGATGATTATAAACTAATGTTCACAAAGATTACTCAAGCATTAAAAACACAACGAATGACCTATCACAATACTAGGTCAATCACAATTAAGATAAGAGACAACCAATCAATATTCAATACTTAGGTTTCATAGATCTAAGCAAACACACAAGTAAATTAGCCAGACATGGAAAACATGCAAGCATATACACAAACAATTGAAGACATAATTGAATTAATGAAGTAAATCACTTATCTTGTTGTAAAATAGGGTATAGAACCTAAGATCTTGCCCAGAGCCTAGGTTCGGTTTTAGGTTTTACTCTACAAAACTGCCTCTCTCAAATACTGAAAATCCGAATTCTATATATAGAGTTACAATATGCGATGGCGTCACTCTTTAATTGTGACGCCGTCGGGTCGCCGCCATTAGGTTTTCGTCTTGGTCACGTCAACTCTGTGGCGGCGTCACCTTATGCTTGTGGCGCGTCGGCTTCATCTTCGACGCCCGTCGGGATCCAAATCTAGGCGATGCGAGTTGTGACGCCCTACTCTTTTAAACGATGTCGTCAAGTGCAAAATAGCAATTTGCTCTCGAGTCATCTCAAGGTGTGTCGCGGCGTTGCTATTAGGCTGATGCCGTCAATTCAGCGAGCTTGAGTGTCTTGATTCTTGACTTTGGCCATTTTCTTCATATATTAGCCTTTTGTCTGAATAAGTGTCATTCCAGCAATTTGCCTTCAAGAGACCTAAAAAGTAAAAAGAAACGAAATTGAGTAGTAACAGAAAAGTGATCGATTAAGGGCTTAAATGACCCCTCAAAAGTGTACCTTTTAAATCCGTATCAACTATTTAAGAAGCTCAAAACATATTCTGATCTAGATTAGTAAATCGTTTGTATTAACAATGGCGTGTAAGGTATGTGTCAAGAAAGAAAAGAGTAATTGATAGTGTTCAAGACAATAAAGTTGTGAGGTGCTAGTTCAAGAAAATCCTATACTTCATCCAGGAGGGTGGAGTCATTGTTTAATGGAGATGAAGGAGTTATGTTTAGAAGAGTAAGTGTTGGATATAGAAGGGCTTGAAGCAAGTACGGTTTTGTGAGATGGTTTTAGCTAAGAGATGTTTACCTATGTGTTGGTATTTGAAGAGTAAGAAACACATGTATATTCATCCTTAAGAAAGTGAATTGTTTAGAAGGCTGTTTTGGTTTAGTGAAGGTAATGAACTAAGTATAGTCATTACGGATGGTGATTAGCATATAATGAACTTCATCCTTGAAGTCATGTAGCTCTTCTCGATCAAAGCAAGATAATCGCTTTTACAACTTGTTTGATTAGTAATCCTAAGGTGACGAAGATGTTATGTTAAGCACAGAAGTTTAAAGAATTCCATATGGAGAACAATTTGGAGAACAAAAACGGATAACAAATGTGGAGAACAAGTCTAGAGAACAAGTATGGGGAACAAATATCGAGGACAAGTATGGGGAACAAGTATGGAGAACAATATGGAGAACAAAAATGGAGAACAAGTATGGAGAACAAGTATGGAGAACAAGTATGAAGAACAAATCTGGAGAACAAGTATGGATAACAAGTTTGGAGAACAAGTCTGGAGAACAAATATGGAAATATAGAGAACAAATATGGAGAACATATATGGAGAACAAATATGGAGAACAAGTATGGAGACCAAATCTGGAGAACTAGTATGGATAACAAGTTTAGAGAACGGTCACGGAGAACAAATATGGAGAACAAGTATGGATGAGCGAGTTCAACATATGTTGTTGGAAAGCTCGAGTTTGGATTTTCAGATATGATCAATTATATTTGCGTGGCAAAATAATTTTGAGTATCTCGGATGAAATAATCAAGTTTTTAATCCTACTGTGAAGCTTGGAAAGCGATCATAGAAAAGAAAACTGGAAAGTACATCATGAACAAAAGTGTTGGCTATGATCCGATGTACATTTCAGAAAACAAAACAAGAAAAGATGAAATCAAGAAATCATATAAGCACATAATACACTTATGTTGCACACATGACAAACTCAACAAGAGGTCTTTTAGTATATTACATGTTATGAACATTATTCAACTTATATGACTTATCTAAGCATTTAAAATAACATTTTTGACACAACTAGATATTATCCCAAACACTCCTTCAAATAGCACATTGATTAGTAAAATAATACTAAATCGACAAACAAGAGAATGCATAGCAAGGTGAGGAAACCACATATGTTATTCAAACAAACAAGCATAAGAACTATTTGAGATAAGCACATAATCAAGTAATACAAGGTAAAACAATTAATCATTTAACATAGCATACGAAAGTTCTTTTCATCGCTTTGTGTTAAACATAAGCATGTATACCAAGCTTGATTAGTTTCCTTTATATTTGTGACCAAAACCTTAGTTTCAAAAGAAGACACAGTATTATTCAAAGACGAAAACATCCGTCTCTAATTAGACCAAAAGTTTGTGCAAAAGTTATGACTGAAACATGACTTTCTATTATAAATCAATGATTATGTAAATTTTTGTTTTGAATATGAAATCATTTTGATATGAAAGTAGACTCAAATACCTTTCAAACGATAGGTGGCACGACTTCTACGGACTGACGGTTAATTAGTTATGAATTTTTGAAATTTAACCAAATATGTCCTCTACACAGACGGATCCACCGGATCCTTTCCAAAAGGATCCGTGGATCTGACAGAGATTTACAAAAATACATATTTTGACCTAGCAAAAAGGTTTAATCTTTGTAGACTTTTTAGTGAGGTTATATTACCCACTTTAATTATTGTTCAAGCTTGAATAACAAGATATCTAACAACAAAACTTCAAAGAAAAAAAAAATCAACAAAACACTTTTCATATTATGCTTATTATAAGAGAGAAACATATATCACCATTTTATCCATAAGCAATTAGCACGTTTTTTATGCAGGTTTTACTGACCATATTTTAATATTTATAAGTTCTCGGTATACCTATGGTCCACCCTAATGCACTAACGGGCAGTGTACCCGATCGTGTGTAGTGCAGTATTCGGTAAAACCGAGGTCGTCCCAAGAGCTATGTGTGCGGATTTTAACTAAGTCTAGGTGTCACATATTTTAATAGAATTAAGGGTTGAAAATATTAATTAACTACTAAAATAAATTATTAATTAACTACTAAAATAAGTCTAGGAAAATTTATATCTTTAGAATCTGGAAACATTTCCTGCAAAACATCCATTATGACTCGATACAAGCATTTGACTCTAACAAACACACATGTATATCTTTTTAATGATCATAATTCTCATGTTCACGTTCTTTTTGAAAACGTGTGTAATCCTCCCTACACTTATCCCTTTTGTAAAATACCTTATATGTAATTAAGACGAGGTTAAAGACAAAATAAAACATTTTTACAAATTCAAACATGAGAATAAACAATCAATAAAAGATATACGACACACAAACAAGCAAACAATTAAGCATGGGTTGCCTCCCACGAAGCGCTTTTCTTTATTCATGAGTCTTGTAGCTAGACTCGAAGTCGTGCCCCTACGTACCTATATAAGTAAGCTTATCCTCTAGAATGTCATAAGGATCAAACTTATCGTTTAAGTTCCTAGTGGTACGCTTAGTCCGGTATGCCTTTTCAAACTTCTCTCCATCGGGGTCGTAGATCGTTATCCTAATGTGCCACTCTCCATTACCATCACTAGGCGGTCTATCCCAATTCCACTTATGCTTAGGCTTATCGCTCTCAACTTTCCACTTATTCGTGACAAGGTTGACGGGAAAGCTTCCTAGGAACTCGGTCATCTTCCTAAACACTAAGGCACCCTCGAACGGGTTCACTTCCATGTCCCTAGCCAATTCTTTTTCATGGAAAGTTGCTTACTAGCAAAGGCTTCATCTAGATAGAAAGGTCTTTGGGGACCTATGAAGTCTTTATTAATCCAAGGTCTATACCTAGATGGCGTTTTATCCAACCTAATCTCATGGGGGATTTCCTCTTCCTTGTAGTAAATATGCTTTTTGACATCGTAAATTGACCTAGCACTCCTTTTCTCCTACCACTATTTTGGACATCTTACGATCAATGATGGCACTAGTGATAGCTAAGAATCCCCTTCCTACTAACAATGGGCATGTCGGGTCCTTATTCATGTCTAGCACATGGAAATCCGCCAAAAGAGTCAATTCTCCTACGAGTACTACCAAGTCTTTTATTATCCCTACCGGATATGCAATACTACCATCCGCTAGACCTAAGATAGTTTCTGTTGGTTCTATCTTACCTAAGTTAAGGATTCTATGGAGGGACAACGGAACAAGATTGATGCATGATCCTAAGTCGGCTAGAGCATCGAGAGGTTTGGAGGTTCCAAGCCTACACGGAAGAGTGAATAGCCCAGGATCGTCTAACTTCTTAGGTAAATTATTTTGCACAAACGCGGACCCATGTTTTCCAAGTTTATTTCTCGCTCATATTTTTCTTTTAAAGCATTATAATAAGGTGCATGAGCTAAGACTTCAAGAACCGGTTTTTCTTGATGGAGTTCCTTGTACTCCTCCACTAGATTAGGTTTGGGTTCTTGGTTGATGGGTTTCTCAAGAGTGGGTTGTACCAATGGTGCGGGGCCTTGGTACCTCATTTAGGATCACTTGGAACCCTTGTTGATAGCATTTACCGAGTGGACCGTTGGGTGTGAGGGGCATGGATGTGCACTCTCCCATGGTGAACAAGAACATGAAGTCGATGAAATCAAATTCAATTTTCGGTTCTTTATAGTATCACTTGGGAATGCTCCAATTTCCCGGTCATTGAAGGCTTTTAAGAGGGCGTCAAGCTTGTTTGTCATCTCGCCTTGTCGTTGCTTGAAATCGGGTTTAAGCTTAGTCAATCGAGTTTCTTGAAATGACATGAATCTAGACGCAATTGCCTCAAGACTAGTGGGGTTCCCGGTGTTTGGAGGGTTGAACCTATTAGGTGGACTAGATGAGCTTTGGGGTGGGTTTGAATTTTGATTCCACTTAAGGTTAGGGTGATTCCTCAATGAGGGGTTATATGAGTTTCCTTAGTTGTTTTTTCGGGCTTGAAAGTGTACCACTTCTCTCCCGCTCCGTCGGTACGCGTTGAGGCGTAGTCCGCAAAAGCTTGTTCAGAGAGTCTTGTGCAATCACGAGTGTCGTGGGGACCACTACACAACTGACAAGGTAGAGTGATTTTGTTCACTTGATGTGAAGACTTAGGATTTTTGTAGGAGCTCATTAGGAATCTGACTTGATCTTCAAGCTCGAGTATCCTACGGTCGGAAGGTTGTGAGTCAATGGGAGGCAAGGAGATTGCCTTTACGGTTTTGGGTAACTTCGGGGTCATTCCAACTTTCGTTGTCATAGAGAGCAAGGTCCTCTATTATACCCCACGATTCTTCCGCAGTGAGATCACTAAGTTTACCACTAGCCGCTTGGTCAATGGACCGCTTAGTTGGGAAATTGACATGATCATAAAAGAGTTGGACTTGAAGCCAAATATCAATGCCGTGATGAGGGACTCTATGGAGTAAGTCCTGGAATCGAGTCCATGCTTCGTAGAGAGATTCACCTTGATGTTGTTGGAACATCAAGATTTCATTCCTAAGCTTAGTAGTTCTCCCCGGTGGGAAAAATTGGGCAAGGAAACGAGAGGTGACACCATCCCAACTTGAGATGGAGCCGGCGGGAAGTCGCTCAAGCCAATTACTAGCTTGGTCCCGTAGAAAGAATTGGAAGAGACGCAAGCGCTTGGTCTCCCGAGTAGTAGCATCGAGGTCGATGGAATCGACGATTTTAAGGAAATCCTTAAGATGTTGATTAGGATCTTCGGAACGAAGTCCATGGAATGCACATCCATTTTGTACCAACCGGATGGTGTCGGATCGAAGGGCTGTAGTTTGGACTTGGTCAGGAAGCTCAATGGTGTTTCTATAGCCTAGGTGGCTTGGTCTTGAGTATTCACCAAGAGTATGGCCTCTTGGCGGGTCATTTGGTGGTGGGTTGATGAGTGGTGGTTGGTTATCACCTTCCATAATGAAAAGTGATGGGGTTACAAACAAAGGTCGCAAGGAAAGGGGATAGACTACGAGGAAGCTAAAAATGGGAAAAAAGCTTACTTGCTAGGAATCAAGCAAGGGAACCTAAACGAATTGGAAATCTAACTAGCTATTCTATTCTCCGGCAGCGGCGCCAAAAACTTGATACGCGTACAACGCGTGTTCGGGGTCAAAGGAACTTCCTTTTCGTCGAGCAAGTTTTTCAACACCCTAGGCAGTGAACCTAATCGTTGTAGTGTAGTATTACGGTAAGCCTCGGGAATTGATATCGTTCTCTAGGGGAATAGGAATGCTAGTGAGAAGTTACTACGCTAAGGTTGGGGTTGAGGAAGATTATTTTTTATCTTTTTTATATTTTTTAGAAAATTGAAATTATGAATCTCGGGGTATTGGATTTGGGGGGTTGGTATTTCTACCGATTACTCTACTATTCTAATTATACTAAGCTAAGGTGAGTGTAGTTTATATCTATTGTTGTGTGCTCTTATGATGATTAAAAATGTGTTTACTTAGATGCTATTAATCCCTAGTTATCTCCTATTGATGGTTGAATTGTCACATCCTTATTCTTAACGCGTTGTGTCTTCTAAAGTATTAGGGTATGCGTTTTTCCCTAACTCTTTGAGACTACCTTAAGGTTATTGCCTACGAAATCTCTAGGATTCATAAACTAACTCTAAGGTTATCTTTGGATGTTTAGACTACAATAACTCTAGATGATTATAAACTAATGTTCACAAAGATTACTCAAGCATTAAAAACACAACGAATGACCTATCACAATACTAGGTCAATCACAATTAAGATAAGAGACAACCAATCAATATTCAATACTTAGGTTTCATAGATCTAAGCAAACACACAAGTAAATTAGCCAGACATGGAAAACATGCAAGCATATACACAAACAATTGAAGACATAATTGAATTAATGAAGTAAATCACTTATCTTGTTGTAAAATAGGGTATAGAACCCTAAGATACTGCCCAAGACAGCCTAGGTTCGGTTTTAGGTTTTACTCTACAAAACTGCCTCTCTCAAATACTGAAAATCCGAATTCTATATATAGAGTTACAATATGCGATGGCGTCACTCTTTAATTGTGACGCCGTCGGGTCGCCGCCATTAGGTTTCGTCTGGGCCCGTCAACTCTGTGGACGGCGTCACCTTATGCTTGTGGTCGGCTTTCATCTTCCGCGTCGGATCCAAATCTAGGCGTCTGAGTTGGACGCCTACTCTTTTAAACCTGATGTCGTCAAGTGCAAAATAGCAATTTGCTCTCTGAGTCATCTCAAGGTGTGTCGCGACGGCGTTGCTAATTTGGTTATTGACGCCGTCAGACCTTCGGCGGCTTGAGTGTCTTGATTCTTGACTTTGGCCATTTTCTTCATATATTCGCGCCTTTTCGTCTGAATAAGTGTCATTCCAGCAATTTGCCTTCAAGAGACCTAAAAAGTAAAAAGAAACGAAATTGAGTAGTAACAGAAAAGTGATCGATTAAGGGCTTAAATGACCCCTCAAAAGTGTACCTTTTAAATCCGTATCAACTATTTAAGAAGCTCAAAACATATTTACGATCTAGATTAGTAAATCGTTTGTATTAACAATGGCGTGTAAGGTATGTGTCAAGAAAGAAAAGAGTAATTGATAGTGTTCAAGACAATAAAGTTGTGAGGTGCTAGTTCAAGAAAATCCTATACTTCATCCGGAGGGTGGAGCTGTTGTTTGTGGAGATGAAGGAGTTATGTTTAGAAGAGTAAGTGTTGGATATAGAAGGGCTTGAAGCAAGTACGGTTTTGTGAGATGGTTTTAGTTAAGAGATGTTTACCTATGTGTTGGTATTTGAAGAGTAAGAAACACATGTATATTCATCCTTAAGAAAGTGAATTGTTTAGAAGGCTGTTTTGGTTTAGTGAAGGTAATGAACTAAGTATAGTCATTACGGATGGTGATTAGCATATAATGAACTTCATCCTTGAAGTCATGTAGCTCTTCTCGATCAAAGCAAGATCAAACAACTTGTTTGATTAGTAATCCTAAGGTTAGCGAAGATGTTATGTTAACAAAGTTTAAAGAATTCCATATGGAGAACAATTTGGAGAACAAAAACGGATAACAAATGTGGAGAACAAGTCTAGAGAACAAGTATGGGGAACAAATATCGAGGACAAGTATGGGAACACATATGGAGAACAATATGGAGAACAAAAATGGAGAACAAGTATGGAGAACAAGTATGGAGAACAAGTATGAAGAACAAATCTGGAGAACAAGTATGGATAACAAGTTTGGAGAACAAGTCTGGAGAACAAATATGGAAATATAGAGAACAAATATGGAGAACATATATGGAGAACAAATATGGAGAACAAGTATGGAGACCAAATCTGGAGAACTAGTATGGATAACAAGTTTAGAGAACCAGTCTGGAGAACAAATATGGAGAACAAGTATGGATGAGCGAGTTCAACATATGTTGTTGGAAAGCTCGAGTTTGGATTTTCAGATATGATCAATTATATTTGCGTGGCAAAATAATTTTGAGTATCTCGGATGAAATAATCAAGTTTTTAATCCTACTGTGAAGCTTGGAAAGCGATCATAGAAAAGAAAACTGGAAAGTACATCATGAAAAAAAGTGTTGGCTATGATCCGATGTACATTTCAGAAAACAAAACAAGAAAAGATGAAATCAAGAAATCATATAAGCACATAATACACTTATGTTGCACACATGACAAACTCAACAAGAGGTCTTTTAGTATATTACATGTTATGAACATTATTCAACTTATATGACTTATCTAAGCATTTAAAATAACATTTTTGACACAACTAGATATTATCCCAAACACTCCTTCAAATAGCACATTGATTAGTAAAATAATACTAAATCGACAAACAAGAGAATGCATAGCAAGGTGAGAAAACCACATATGTTATTCAAACAAACAAGCATAAGAACTATTTGAGATAAGCACATAATCAAGTAATACAAGGTAAAACAATTAATCATTTAGCATAGCATACGAAAGTTCTTTTCATCGCTTTGTGTTAAATATAAGCATGTATACCAAGCTTGATTAGTTTCCTTTATATTTGTGACCAAAACCTTAGTTTCAAAAGAAGACACACTATTATTCAAAGACGAAAACATCCGTCTCTAATTAGACCAAAAGTTTGCAAAAGTTATGACCGAAACATGACTTTCTATTATAAATCAATGATTCTGTAAATTTTTGTTTTGAATATGAAATCATTTTGATATGAAACTATACTCAAATACCTTTCAAATGATAGGTGCACGACTTCTACTGGACTTCACGGTTAATTAGTTATGAATTTTGAAATTTAACCAAATATGTCCTCTACCAGACGGATCCACGGATCCTTTCCAAAAGGATCCGTGGATCTGACAGAGATTTACAAAAATACATATTTTGACCTAGCAAAAAGGTTTAATCTTTGTAGACTTTTTAGTGAGGTTATATTACCCACTTTAATTATTGTTCAAGCTTGAATAACAAGATATCTAACAACAAAACTTCAAAGAAAAAAAAATCAACAAAACACTTTTCATATTATGCTTATTATAAGAGAGAAACATATATCACCATTTTATCCATAAGCAATTAGCACGTTTTTTATGCAGGTTTTACTGACCATATTTTAATATTTATAAGTTCTCGGTATACCTATGGTCCACCCTAATGCACTAACGGGCGTGTATCCCGGTCGAGTGTGTAGTAAGATTCTAAAACCGAGGTCGTCCCAAGAGCTATGTGTGCGGATTTTAACTAAGTCTAGGTGTCACATATTTTAATAGAATTAAGGGTTGAAAATATTAATTAACTACTAAAATAAATTATTAATTAACTACTAAAATAAGTCTAGGAAAATTTATATCTTTAGAATCTGGAAACATTTCCTGCAAAACATCCATTATGACTCGATACAAGCATTTGACTCTAACAAACACACATGTATATCTTTTTAATGATCATAATTCTCATGTTCACGTTCTTTTTGAAAACGTGTGTAATCCTCCCTACACTTATCCCTTTTGTAAAATACCTTATATGTAATTAAGACGAGGTTAAAGACAAAATAAAACATTTTTACAAATTCAAACATGAGAATAAACAATCAATAAAAGATATACGACACACAAACAAGCAAACAATTAAGCATGGGTTGCCTCCCACGAAGCGCTTTTCTTTATTCATGAGTCTTGTAGCTAGACTCGAAGTCGTGCCCTACGTGCTATATAAGTAAGCTTATCCTCTAGAATGTCATAAGGATCAAACTTATCGTTTAAGTTCCTAGTGGTACGCTTAGTCCGGTATGCCTTTTCAAACTTCTCTCCATCGGGGTCGTAGATCGTTATCCTAATGTGCCACTCTCTATTACCATCACTAGGCGGTCTATCCCAATTCCACTTATGCTTAGGCTTATCGCTCTCAACTTTCCACTTATTCGTGACAAGGTTGACGGGAAAGCTTCCTAGGAACTCGGTCATCTTCCTAAACACTAAGGCACCCTCGAACGGGTTCACTTCCATGTCCCTAGCCAATTCTTTTTCATGGAAAGTTGCTTACTAGCAAAGGCTTCATCTAGATAGAAAGGTCGTTGGGGACCTATGAAGTCTTTATTAATCCAAGGTCTATACCTAGATGGCGTTTTATCCAACCTAATCTCATGGGGGATTTCCTCTTCCTTGTAGTAAATATGCTTTTTGACATCGTAAATTGACCTAGCACTCCTTTCTCCTACCACTATTTTGGACATCTTACGATCAATGATGGCACTAGTGATAGCTAAGAATCCCCTTCCTACTAACAATGGGCATGTCGGGTCCTTATTCATGTCTAGCACTTGGAAATCCGCCAAAAGAGTCAATTCTCCTACGAGTACTACCAAGTCTTTTATTATCCCTACCGGATATGCAATACTACCATCCGCTAGACCTAAGATAGTTTCTGTTGGTTCTATCTTACCTAAGTTAAGGATTCTATGGAGGGACAACGGAACAAGATTGATGCATGATCCTAAGTCGGCTAGAGCATCGAGAGGTTTGGAGGTTCCAAGCCTACACGGAAGAGTGAATAGCCCAGGATCGTCTAACTTCTTAGGTAAATTATTTTGCACAAACGCGGACCCATGTTTTCCAAGTTTATTTCTCGCTCATATTTTTCTTTTAAAGCATTATAATAAGGTGCATGAGCTAAGACTTCAAGAACCGGTTTTTCTTGATGGAGTTCCTTGTACTCCTCCACTAGATTAGGTTTGGGTTCTTGGTTGATGGGTTTCTCAAGAGTGGGTTGTACCAATGGTGCGGGGCCTTGGTACCTCATTTAGGATCACTTGGAACCCTTGTTGATAGCATTTACCGAGTGGACCGTTGGGTGTGAGGGGCATGGATGTGCACTCTCCCATGGTGAACAAGAACATGAAGTCGATGAAATCAAATTCAATTTTCGGTTCTTTATAGTATCACTTGGGAATGCTCCAATTTCCCGGTCATTGAAGGCTTTTAAGAGGGCGTCAAGCTTGTTTGTCATCTCGCCTTGTCGTTGCTTGAAATCGGCTTTAAGCTTAGTCAATCGAGTTTCTTGAAATGACATGAATCTAGACGCAATTGCCTCAAGACTAGTGGGGTTCCCGGTGTTTGGAGGGTTGAACCTATTAGGTGGACTAGATGAGCTTTGGGGTGGGTTTGAATTTTGATTCCACTTAAGGTTAGGGTGATTCCTCAATGAGGGGTTATATGAGTTTCCTTAGTTGTTTTTTCGGGCTTGAAAGTGTACCACTTCTCTCCTCCGCCTGGCTTCAGCGTTGAGGCGTAGTCCCAAAAGCTTGTTCAGAGTCTTGTGTAATCACGAGAGTGTCGTGGGGACCACTACACAACTGACAAGGTAGAGTGATTTTGTTCACTTGATGTGAAGACTTAGGATTTTTGTAGGAGCTCATTAGGAATCTGACTTGATCTTCAAGCTCGAGTATCCTACGGTCGGAAGGTTGTGAGTCAATGGGAGGCAAGGAGATTGCCTTTACGGTTTTGGGTAACTCACGGGGGTCATTCCAACTTTCGTTGTCATAGAGCAAGGTCTCTATTATACCCCACGATTCTTCCAGCAATGAGATCACTAAGTTTACCACTAGCCGCTTGGTCAATGGACCGCTTAGTTGGGAAATTGACATGATCATAAAAGAGTTGGACTTGAAGCCAAATATCAATGCCGTGATGAGGGACTCTATGGAGTAAGTCCTGGAATCGAGTCCATGCTTCGTAGAGAGATTCACCTTGAAGTTGTTGGAACATCAAGATTTCATTCCTAAGCTTAGTAGTTCTCCCCGTTGGGAAAAATAGGGCAAGGAAACGAGGTGACACCATCCCAACTTGAGATGGAGCCGTGATGGAAGTCGCCAGCCAATTACTAGCTTGGTCCCGTAGAAAGAATTGGAAGAGACGCAAGCGCTTGGTCTCCCGAGTAGTAGCATCGAGGTCGATGGAATCGACGATTTTAAGGAAATCCTTAAGATGTTGATTAGGATCTTCGGAACGAAGTCCATGGAATGCACATCCATTTTGCACCAACCGGATGGTGTCGGATCGAAGGGATGTAGTTTGGACTTGGTCAGGAAGCTCAATGGTGTTTCTATAGCCTAGGTGGCTTGGTCTTGAGTATTCACCAAGAGTATGGCCTCTTGGCGGGTCATTTGGTGGTGGGTTGATGAGTGGTGGTTGGTTATCACCTTCCATAATGAAAAGTGATGGGGTTTCAAACAAAGGTCGCAAGGAAAGGGGATAGACTACGAGGAAGCTAAAATGGGAAAAGCTTACTTGCTAGGAATCAAGCAAGGGAACCTAAACGAATTGGAAATCTAACTAGCTATTCTATTCTCCAAATAAGCGCCCAAAACTTGATACGCTGTACAACGCGTGTTCGGGGTCAAAGGAACTTCCTTTTCGTCGAGCAAGTTTTTCAACACCCTAAAGATGAACCTAATGAATTTGTAGTGTAGTATTACGGTAAGCCTCGTGGAATTGATATCGATTCTCTGGGGAATAGGAATGCTAGTGAGAAGTTACTACGCTAAGGTTGGGGTTGAGGAAGATTATTTTTATCTTTTTATATATTTTTTAGAAAATTGAAATTATGAATCTCAAGTATTGGATTGGGGGGTTGGTATTTCTACCGATTACTCTACTATTCTAATTATACTAAGCTAAGGTGAGTGTAGTTTATATCTATTGTTGTGTGCTCTTATGATGA
Source organism: Chrysanthemum makinoi (assembly GCA_910596185.1). NCBI lineage: Eukaryota > Viridiplantae > Streptophyta > Magnoliopsida > Asterales > Asteraceae > Chrysanthemum > Chrysanthemum makinoi. The sequence goes on along the minus strand of OU343223.1, from coordinate 150,884,651 downwards.
TTAAAAATGTGTTTACTTAGATGCTATTAATCCCTAGTTATCTCCTATTGATGGTTGAATTGTCACATCCTTATTCTTAACGCGTTGTGTCTTCTAAAGTATTAGGGTATGCGTTTTTCCCTAACTCTTTGAGACTACCTTAAGGTTATTGCCCACGAAATCTCTAGGATTCATAAACTAACTCTAAGGTTATCTTTGGATGTTTAGACTACAATAACTCTAGATGATTATAAACTAATGTTTACAAAGATTACTCAAGCATTAAAAAACACGAATGACCTATCACAATACTAGGTCAATCACAATTAAGATAAGAGACAACCAATCAATATTCAATACTTAGGTTTCATAGATCTAAGCAAACACACAAGTAAATTAGCCCGACATGGAAAACATGCAAGCATACACACAAACAATTGAAGACATAATTGAATTAATGAAGTAAATCACTTATCTTGTTGTAAAATAGGGTTTGGAACCCTAAGATACTCACCAAGACAATGCTCTAGGTTCGGTTTTAGGTTTTACTCTACAAAACTCGCCTCTCAAATACCGAAAATCCAATTCTATATATAGAGTTACAATATGCGATGGCGCCTCTTTAATTGTGACGCCGCCGGTCGCCGCCATTAGGTTTTCGTCTTGGCCACGCCAACTCTGTGACGCGCCACCTTATGCTTGATGCCGCGCCGCCGCCATCTTCGACCGCGGATCCAAATCTAGGCCGCCATTCGAGTTGTGCCCTACTCTTTTAAACCTCGATGTCGCCAAGTGCAAAATAGCAATTTGCTTCCTCGAGTCGTCTCAAGGTGTGTCGCGACGGCGCTGCTATTAGGGCTCGGACGCGGACGCCGCCTTCCAGCCCAGCATTGAGTGTCTTGATTCTTGACTTTGGCCATTTTCTTCATATATTCGCGCCTTTTCGTCTGAATAAGTGTCATTCCAGCAATTTGCCTTCAAGAGACCTAAAAAGTAAAAAGAAATGAAATTGAGTAGTAACAGAAAAGTGATCGATTAAGGGCTTAAATGACCCCTCAAAAGTGTACCTTTTAAATCCTTATCAACTATTTAAGAAGCTCAAAACATATTTACGATCTAGATTAGTAAATCGTTTGTATTAACAATGGCGTGTAAGGTATGTGTCAAGAAAGAAAAGAGTAATTGATAGTGTTCAAGACAATAAAGTTGTGAGGTGCTAGTTCAAGAAAATCCTATACTTCATCCGGAGGGTGGAGCGTTGTTCAGTGTGGAGATGAGGAGTTATGTTTAGAAGAGTAAGTGTTGGATATAGAAGGGCTTGAAGCAAGTACGGTTTTGTGAGATGGTTTTAGTTAAGAGATGTTTACCTATGTGTTGGTATTTGAAGAGTAAGAAACACATGTATATTCATCCTTAAGAAAGTGAATTGTTTAGAAGGTCATCGCTTTGTTTAGTGAAGGTAATGAACTAAGTATAGTCATTACGGATGGTGATTAGCATATAATGAACTTCATCCTTGAAGTCATGTAGCTCTTCTCGATCAAAGCAAGATAATCGCTTTTACAACTTGTTTGATTAGTAATCCTAAGGTGACGAAGATGTTATGTTAAGCACAGAAGTTTAAAGAATTCCATATGGAGAACAATTTGGAGAACAAAAACGGATAACAAATGTGGAGAACAAGTCTATAGAACAAGTATGGGGAACAAATATCGAGGACAAGTATGGGGAACAAGTATGGAGAACAATATGGAGAACAAAAATGGAGAACAAGTATGGAGAACAAGTATGAAGAACAAATCTGGAGAACAAGTATGGATAACAAGTTTGGAGAACAAGTCTGGAGAACAAATATGGAAATATAGAGAACAAATATGGAGAACATATATGGAGAACAAATATGGAGAACAAGTATGGAGACCAAATCTGGAGAACTAGTATGGATAACAAGTTTAGAGAACCAGTCTGGAGAACAAATATGGAGAACAAGTATGGATGAGCGAGTTCAACATATGTTGTTGGAAAGCTCGAGTTTGGATTTTCAAATATGATCAATTATATTTGGCGGCAAAATAATTTTGAGTATCTCGGATGAAATAATCAAGTTGTTAACTCATGTAAGCTTGGAAAGCGATCATAGAAAAGAAAACCGAAAGTACATCATGAACAAAAGTGTTGGCTATGATCCGATGTACATTTCAGAAAACAAAACAAGAAAAGATGAAATCAAGAAATCATATAAGCACATAATACACTTATGTTGCACACATGACAAACTCAACAAGAGGTCTTTTAGTATATTACATGTTATGAACATTATTCAACTTATATGACTTATCTAAGCATTTAAAATAACATTTTTGACACAACTAGATATTATCCCAAACACTCCTTCAAATAGCACATTGATTAGTAAAATAATACTAAATCGACAAACAAGAGAATGCATAGCAAGGTGAGAAAACCACATATGTTATTCAAACAAACAAGCATAAGAACTATTTGAGATAAGCACATAATCAAGTAATACAAGGTAAAACAATTAATCATTTAGCATAGCATACGAAAGTTCTTTTCATTGGTTTGTGTTAAATATAAGCATGTATACCAAGCGTGATTAGTTTCCTTTATATTTGTGACCAAAACCTTAGTTTCAAAAGAAGACACACTCTTATTCAAAGACGAAAACATCCGTCTCTAATTAGAACAAGAGTTTGAGCAAAAGTTATGATCGAAACATGACTTTCTATTATAAATCAATGATTCTGTAAATTTTTGTTTTGAATATGAAATCATTTTGATATGAAACTATACTCAAATACCTTTCAAATGATAGGTGGCACGACTTCTACGGACTTACGGTTAATTAGTTATGAATTTTTGAAATTTAACCAAATATGTCCTCTACACAGACGGATCCACCGGATCCTTTCCAAAAGGATCCGTGGATCTGACAGAGATTTACAAAAATACATATTTTGACCTAGCAAAAAGGTTTAATCTTTGTAGACTTTTTAGTGAGGTTATATTACCCACTTTAATTATTGTTCAAGCTTGAATAACAAGATATCTAACAACAAAACTTCAAAGAAAAAAAAATCAACAAAACACTTTTCATATTATGCTTATTATAAGAGAGAAACATATATCACCATTTTATCCATAAGCAATTAGCACGTTTTTTATGCAGGTTTTACTGACCATATTTTAATATTTATAAGTTCTCGGTATACCTATGGTCCACCCTAATGCACTAACGGCAAAGGTACCCGTCGTAGTGCAAGATTCGGTAAAACCGAGGGTCGTCCCAAGAGCTGTGTGCTGGATTTTAACTAAGTCTAGGTGTCACATATTTTAATAGAATTAAGGGTTGAAAATATTAATTAACTACTAAAATAAAGAAAGCAAATAGATAGGGTTGTGATCAATTAAGGAGAAGTGTGCTAACCTATTTATTCATCCTATCAAGCTAAGTTCATGTTTAATTACTTCCAATTACTTCAAGTCGCTAGAGAAAGATTTGGTCGTGGCCAGTCTAACCTATCAAAAAGGGTTCCACTAGAGATGTCAGACCATCAAAGTCCAGCTTGTTCTTAGTTCCCTAAGCCAAGTCATTAAGTACCGCTACATGCAAGATTTTTATTAATGAGTACCCAACTAGTATCTTAAACACTCATCCCGACTTTAAGTTCATCCAAACGACGATCGTTGGTCAAATGCGACGTTTAAGAAGGTCGCGGCTGGTCATATCTTACCCTTCCCACCACTCGGCCTACCTACTTAGGGTCAGCGGTCATATCTCCTAAGTAACTAGCCACTCATTCAAAACTACCGAAACAATGATAGCTACCAACAAACTATGCATGCATACACTAGAAATAATTATACGGAAGCAATGTAAACATAAACAAAGCAATTAAGGAATCATAACTAGGCTAGCACCATAGGTGCTTAGCCAAACATATAGTAAATCAAACCAACAAGAATGAATAAAACATGAATTGAATTGAACATAATGTGTGATACAAATTACTTGATGTAGAACTAATAATGATGATGATTGCGAGTGAATTCTTCCTTCAAAGATGGCTTGGAACTGCTGGAAATTGCCCTGGAGTGGTGGCCTAATCCGACTTAGGAGAGGGTGAAGAGAGATTGAAAAATGGATTTGTATATTTATAGGTCGACATGATTACAGCCAACCCAGGAAAACTTTACCAGAATAATGACAAGAAAGAAATCGGATCTCGAACATTACGTCCGATTAAATTCATTAGTCAGAATCTTAAATCTAATTACACCGTAACTATGTTACATCGACTTTTCATGTCAATAATATTTCTTGAAACTTTAATACTCTTGTTAATGCTTAGCCCCTCATCGCCTTTTGTTACTTTTATAACAAGTCCTTATAATAAATAAACTTAGTACCAACTTGTAACTATTAACTGACTCGAAACTTTATGCCTAAGTGATAAATTACTACAGAACTAATTATCCAATTGTAATATTTCACATACCTATCCACACTTATCCACCAGATTTATCTCTACCTTCAACGAAATAAGAGTTGGAATGGACGGAATGCAATTGGAATATTGGTTGCTCTTCCTACCGGTGTTCTTGTAATGTGAGTTACCGATAGTCAAAAATACCCATACACAATCAAATCGTCTTGGCCTTTTCTCACATCTTTTCGGCCCAACACCTCATTTATCCCGAAATATGAACGAATTAAGCACCATATTAATGCAAATGAGGCCATAAACACGGGAATTTGATATATAAAATATCAGGCTAATTTGATGTTATCAATTTTTAACCAACTAATTATAACTAAGAGAACGTACCTTTGCTATATTCCATTTTTATGGTTTTAGAAACCATATATACGAAATACTTCATGAGCTTTTAAAATACTTAGTCGTATTTTAGAAAAGCAAGTTACGATTACTTTTGATTCTTCTTTGAGTGTTAACTTCATTTTTTCTCAGATAGAACGAAGTCATTGGAAGAATCCTAGCATGAAGATTTCTCAAAAGAAAATGTTAGAATTATTTATCAATATCCAACATTTGTTAAAAGTAAAAAAAATCTAAAACATGATTTTTATTTTAAGAAAATTCCTTCTTTGTAGTTTTCAAACATACACGGATCGTATCAAGTTTTTAAAGTACAGTATACTCTAAGAAACTTGGTAACAAAGCTCTGATGCCAATTATGGAAAACTAGAAGGGGTTTGAATAGTTTTACCAATTAAAACTTCATTTTAGACTATTTAGATCGATTTATGTCAATCTATTTAATGTGTGTGTTGGATATTGATAGATAAGTATATAAGTAAGTAATGCAAAGGATAAAGAGTAAAGAACACAAAACCACGACACAAGTATTTATAGTGGTTCGGCCACAAGGACACCTTCCTTGCCCTACTCTACTCCCCGAGTACCCCACTCGAGAGTTTGTAAGCACTACACAACACAAGCTCCTTAATGTGGCCGATAAGCCTACACAACGTCGCCTACTCTTTATCCGGTACAAGGCTAGACACCGGGTTCTTCCACGAGGTAGAACCAAACCTATCACAATGTCGCCTACACTTTTATCCTACAAGGCTAGATACCGAGTTCCATTACAAAGGAGGAACTACTACCCAACACTACACCACAACACAACTACCCCAAAGGAGACACACTCCTTGTTACAACACTAGAAGGATATCAATATCCTTTAACCCAAACTATCTATCTTGAACATCGATGCACCATATCGAATGTACACCCTTGGTAATTTTCACTAATGCCTTCGACACACCCTTCGGCACCTTTCACTAATGCCTCAAACACGACCCTTCACACCTTTCACTAATGCCTCTCAACACTTCTATGGAAGGAGAAAAGAACTATCAACAAGATACACTGGTCTTGATGATGACGCTTAGCAACTCATGACTTTGAGCTTACACGCTTCAAGAGGTGGTGATCTCGCCTTTAAGAGGAACCTAGAGAATCACACAAATATAAAACTACTTAGAATGATCCTTTGATCGAGGTTAGATGTTACAATACTAAGAGAGTATGTGTAAAAGTGGTGGTGAAAAGAGAGAAATGGCTCACTATTTATAGACAAAATTGTTCTCTCGTCCACATCGCTCCTACGGACCTCCACAGAGGGATCCGGCTAGTGCAAACCCGGGATCCGCCACCGGGTAAGTTTAGTCCGGACTTCGTTGCAAACCGGTATGGGTTAGCGTTATGAACCATGGGTTATGAGTAATGGATTATGGATACCCAACAAGATGCAATGTACCTAGACATTGGGTTATGGACCTTGGGTCATGGGTCATGGACTTTGGGTCATGGATCATGGATAATACCCAACATGACTTCATGCATGATGTCATTAAATGGGTCATGGGTTATGGATCATGCTCCATGGGTATGGGTTATGGACTTTTGTTTATATCCAACAACATTCATTGTACCTAGTGAATGGATCATGGGTTATGGGTCATGGACATTGGTTTTGACCCATTACATTACCCATTACAATATATACAAAGTATATATGTACATTTCCATATTATGTAAACACTAGTTGTTATACATATGCATTTCTATAAGATGTAAACAATATTACTTGTTTAATGTTGATATGAAAATGTCTTTGGTTTTATATTACTTATTTACTAAATATGTTTTGATATGTTTAGTATAAGTGTGTTAGTAAACTATTGGCTCAAACCTTTTATGTATTTTATTTGTTTCGTTAAAATGCTTTTACGTTTGTTATCGACAAAACATTAGAAGATCAGAAATATAAATAAACGTTTTTATGGCTTATTTGTATTAACAGTTGCTAAGTCGAGTCATATCCTTTGTACACAGTTTTGGGACGATTGAGACTCATGGGTTAAAGTAGTATTTTATGGAGTAACAGGAAGGAATGATAAATTCAAATTCCCTTTGTCTAAATAATTAAATACTCCAAGTGTTTTGATCTTTTCAAACTGGGTCAATTAGTGTTAGTGAAATAAAAACTCAAATGTAGGGATGCTCCTATAAATCCCTTTATTTTTTATGTTATCGTAGAGGATGGTTGAGTAAAAAGGTATGAAAAAAAAAGTTAAGTGAAAAAAAATGATGAAAAAATATGAGAAAAACATACGGGCTACCATCCTACATCTATCTTTATGTTTATGTTTTTAAGTTTATGTCTTTTAATTTGTTTCAAGTTGTTATTTAGTGTTAGTGAGTCGAGTCTGGACTTAGCAACGCCACGTCTTTCATGCTTGTAACATAAGATTTTTGACTTGCCACCACTAAATATCCCCTTATCCAACAAAACCTTTTATTTCCCTACCCGAAGCCTAACATTACAACCCTTTGTAAAGACCTCTTAGATAGTTATTCATAGTGCATTTCCAAAGCGGTGGAGGTTTGATCTAAACTCAAGCCTATGGTAATATATATATATTATGACAGTAGTGAGTGTTTATCTTCCATTTCCATGTTATATTTCATATAAACTGAGAGATGAGAGAATCCAAAACCAATTTTAAGGCTTGGATATATGCAATTATGAGTTTTGGTTGGATATATATGCAATTATGAGTATTTTTATATATATATATATATATATATATATATATATATATATATATATATATATATATTTATATATATATATAACTGGATCGATTGAGAAGTTTTTTTTTTGAGAAGATTGAGAAGGTTTTCAAAAACGATAGATTTTTAACTTTGATTCATGTTTTTCAAGCGTAAAACTCATTTTAATGTGATTAAAAATCAAAATGTGTAAAAAATTTATTGAATCAATGTTAAAAATCTCTCGATTTTGCGATATGTAGAATATCAATCATCCAGTATAAATTTAATGAATCATCATCAGAATCGATTTTAACAATGATTTGTGAATCAAATTTGTGATTTATAGATTAGATTCACCATAAAATGATGTTTACTTGTGAATCAAATAAAAACACTAATCAATTTGCTCAAACAAAGATTTTCAATCTTCAAAATAAAAACATTCTCAATGGAACCGGAACCTATATATATATATATATATATATATATATATATATATATATATATATATGCAATTCCTCCTAAAAAACATAATATATTCATATATTTTGCATAAAGTATTATATAAAACGCTTAAAAATATTAAAGTCAAAGTTGAAGAACAAAAAACTTAAAAAAGTCATGGTGTCTACTTAATGTTGGACGGGAGAAGCAAAAAACTAGTACAAAACCTCTTCTTCTAAAAATAAATAAATAAATAATAAAAAAAAAGAATTACAAAACCATTTATAGCATATCTAGTACAAAACCATTAATAGCATATTTAGGTATTTTAGGTATAAAAGATAGGGGTGACTATGGTGCGGGTTAGTGCGGGTTTTGGTAAAAATCGAACCACATCTGTAATTGCGGTTTTTAAAAAATAAGAATTCACAACCGTACGGGTTTTACGGTTTTGCGGTTATCGCGATTTTGCGGTTTAGTTTTGCAAGTTTTGCGGTTTTTAAAGTTTCTTTTTCAGTTTTATTTTTTTATTTATATTTATTATAAAATAAATATATCATAAGGTTACATAATCAGTAGAAACATATATATACAAAATGTTGGGTACTTGTATGAAATTATAAATCTCTACAATAATAATAGTCAAGTGAGATGAAATTTTTTAAAAATTTCGATGATAAATTAATTAAAAAAAGTTATATGATATAAAAACTCAGACAATATTTAACCAATAAAATATGTTTGAAATAACTAATTATGAAAATATAAACAAAATTATTTAATCATACAAAGATTATGAAATTTAGTTGGTTTATATAAATATATTATATTTGAATATGACTTCGCGGTTCGGTGCAGTTATTGCGGTGTGGTTTTTTGGTGGAAACCGAAACCGCACCGCAAAATGCGGGTTTTAAATTTAAACCGCACCGTTTTGTTGCGCCGTTTTATGTGTGGGTTAACGGTTTTGTGCATGTTGGCAGTTTGTGGGCTGTCCGCCACCCTAATAAAAGAAAATAGTTTGACTACAATTTTTTTAACAAATTGGTTACAATTCTTCAAAAAAAATACACAATCATTGAATTAGAGACTCACATAAAAGAATCGGGAACCACAAAAAAGTTCAAAGACCCACATATGCAACATAAAATTGTAGCTAATTAGCTAAAAAAAAAAATTAGCTAATATATTTCCATTAAAAAAACAAATAATCTTCGATAAATTAAAAGGCTGCGTGGGATGGACAAGGGTAATCGTAGATCACACTGTTTGATAATTGTTGGCTTGCTGCCATTGGAAAATAACGTCTCAATCAATTATCAAGCATGCAAATCGTATCAGGTGAAGATTCTATTCGATACAAATATTTTTCTTTTTGGCATAAAGGTCATTGATTTGAAATAAACTGTAAAAAAGTTACTAAAGTTTTTTCCTTGAAATTTCCCAACCTTGATGACATTAGAGCATACACATTAATAACTCAAATTATGAAATAACACCAGCCACATCAGCGTCAAGTCAGCTTTAACATTTCACCTTAACATCCTTAAAAAACACCCACATCAATAACATCCCAATAACATCAATAACATTTCATATTTTCAATTTCAACTCCTAAACTAAAACAAGCACTTCATTTATTAAAGTAAACATAACATTAAATTTGAAAACATATTACAATACGAAATTATAAAAATACATCGAAAAAAAAAGTTACAACGAAATAAAAAAACACACCGAAAAAAAATAACAAAAAATAGCAAATACTTATTCATCACGCCTTCGTTGTTGGTCCATGTCGCTCAAGATTCTTCTCCAAACATGCTCCATAAGGTCCCTGTTGGAGTGGGTATCGCTATTTGGTCAGCTGTATTTCTTTTGCTTTACGACCGTGAGTATCACATCTTTCAACCCATCTTCATTCTCAAATTTTCGTGACGGATCCACCCACAATTGTTATAGTCACGTAATGCAAATTTTTATCTTTTATAATCATGTTATGCAAAATAATGCAAGAATACATGATTCTACGTGATCGGCAATTTCCATTGACGCGTCGGTTGTTGTAGTATACCCCAACGGCCTTGAAGCACAACCAAGCACGCTCAATATCCTTTCGGCACTTTCTTGTCTCCTTTTAAAGACGATGTTTTCGCCGCTTGTTGCCGAAGGATTTGACTAAAGTTGCCCACTGGATAAATTCCATCACCAAGTAATACCCCTCGCTCATACCTAGCCCATTGACCATATAAGGTGCTCTTGGGGCAATGTTATTAAGAATTTCGCGAACAACGAGACCGGTCTAAAACATTAATATCGTTATTCGCCCGTCATCTCAAAAATGCATGTCGATCCATAAATCTTGAGAAGCAACAACTTCAAGCATAATTTCGGTATTTTTATCACCCCTAGCAAAATGCCCTTGCCTTTCCATCGACAATTTTTCCATTCCCACCATATAAATAATGGTACCAAGCATTCCCGAAAACCATGTTTTTCTTCATGTTGTTGAGTTTTTGAATGTCGCCCATGTTGGTTTTCTTAAACTGGCATACAAAACAAATCAATAATGCATTTGTTAAAATTATCAAGACATAATTTTGAAGTACTCTATAAGATGTCATGTCAACAGATCATACAAGTTGTATACTCTCTTCAATAATCAAGCTTTTTTGTTGTTGAAATAGATGGTAATATACAAATATTTCTCCTCCATCCGTAAAGATTAGCGAAAATAGCTATACCGTGGAAAAAACCCATGGTGATTAATAAGTAAACTACTATAGAATATATTTATGTTGTTGCATGCTATGATTCTATTCAAGTAAATGGTGATTTGTATTATGTTCTATTGTTATTGTATAAGAGCATGTTTTCCTACACAAAACGTGATAGGACAGGGTTAAACAGCAGACATCGTAATTGGTAACAACCACATTCTTGAAGTCGATAAATGTATATTGTGTATTCTTTATATTTATATCCATATTATAAGGAGAAGGGTTATTTTACATACCAAACTTTCTTCACATATCAAGGAGCCCATCCTCACCTTTCATCTAGAAAGAAATCAATGGCCGAGATCAAAATCATTTTAATATTTCACTTATTTTTTATAATTTAAATAAATTATCTTCTCACGTTTTTTCGTTTTTTTTTTCCGATTTTTTTCAAAACTTAAATTTGCATGAAAAATGTGAAAAATCACATGTGATATTAGTGTTAACTCACATATGATATGTAAAGTGTTACATATCATATGTGATTTAACACTAATATCACACAAGGTTATAAAAATCGCTAGGCGCTAGTGAGGCGGTTGGGTAGGGCCTAGCGATTAATCGGTTAGGCGGTGATTAATCGGGGATTAATCGGATTGGAATTTTTATGCAAAAAAATGTAATTTTAGATATTATATTATTTTATATGCATGGAATAAACGTATTGCATCAAAGTTAAAATATTTCAAATGTTCAAATATAGACATAATACATAATTCTTTAAAGTTCAAAGTCAAACATAAATATTATTCGGTTTGTTGACCATTTTTAAGCGACTTTTGACTGATTTTGTCCGATTGATCGGTTTGTTGACCGATTTTTAAGTGATTTTGTCCGATTTTTAAGCGATTTTGTTGACGAATTTTTAAGTGCTTTTGTCCGATTAATCCGATTAGACCGATTTTGTCCGATTAATCGGTTTGTTGACCGATTTTTAAGCAATCTTTGACCAAACCGATTAAATAGGCCGATTATGATAAATCAAGGCGCTCAGTGAGCGATCAGCGATTATGCGAGGATTAATCAGCCGCCTGGACCGATTTTTACAACAGAGATATCACATGTGATATTAAAATTAGTATTTAATCGCATGTGATTTTTTCATGCAAATTTCAGTTACGTAAAAAAACGAAAAAGAAAAAAGTAAAACTACGCGAAAAACACGAAAATTTTTTTTTATCGCAAGTATATGAAAGTGTCTATCTATAGAAAGATAATTAAATGCTCGTTGTAATGGTATTTTTTTTCCGCTTAACGATTAACGCTTTGAAAGATGATAAAAAAAATAAAATAAAAAATAATCATAAAATGAAATGAGTTTTTTAAATTGCTAAGATTAATCACATCATTAGATCAAATTAAAATAAAAGATGGAGACCTTTGATATGTTAAAAAATGTTGGTATGCAAATGATCTTTACTGATACTATATAGCACAAATAACTAATCTTTAAAATTTAAAAATCTTAAAAATAAGTAATGTCTTATAATTAAAGTACTTTTTAAAATTAATTGTTTTTACATACCTTTAATTAAAAATGGTAACAATATCTAATAATAATTTAATAGTAATATTATTTAATCCTCAAACTTTTATATTTTTCTTTGAGTTAATTACATGAATGGTCCCTGTGGTTTGTCAAAAATTACGGGTTTGGTCCCTAAACATTTTGTTTTGCGGATTTGGTCCCTATGGTTTTGATTCGTTACGGATTTGGTCTCTTGACCAAATTTTCTGTTAGTTGACCATCAATTGGGGTGTTTGAAAGGCTGAAATGACAAAAATACCCTCGTATGTGTTTCATAAATGGTCCTTATGGTTTGTAGGTTATCATGAATTAGTCCCTTATTTTTATTTTATTTTTCTATAAAAACATTTTGTCAAAAATTTATAAAAAAATTCGGAAAATTTTATAAAAAAATCTATAAAAATTTCCAAAAATTTTATAACAAATTCCGAAAATTTTATAATTTTTTTTTTTAAATCCCGAAAATTTTATAAAAAATTCCAAAATTTTATAAAAAATTCGAAATTTTATAAAAAGTATATTAAAAATTCGAAAATTTTATGAAAAATTTCTAAAAATTCCAAAATTTTATAAAATTCGAAAATTTTATAAAAATTCGATAAATTTTATAAAATCTTATAAAACATTCCGTCAAAAAATTTGGGAAAAATTTTTGATTTTTTTTTTCTTTTTTGAATACTTTTTGTCGCAATTTTTTATAAAATCTTGCCCAAAATTTTATGAAATTTTTGACAGATTTTTTTTGACAATTTTATCAAATTTTATAAAAAAATTTTATAAAAAATTCAGGGATTTTTTACAAAAAATTTTTTACGATATTTTTTTAATAAATTTTTTTGACAAAAAAAGTTGACATCATTACTGTAAAAGTTTTGACATAATCTGTTAAAAAATTATAAAAAGAAATTTATAAATTTTTTTTCGAGATTTTAGTTCAAAATTATAAATTTTTAATTTGTTAAAATTTAAAAAAAACAAATTAAAATATTAAATTAAAAAAATTGTTAAATCATTAGATTTTTAATTTGTTAAAAAAATTGCTAAAAAATTATAGTTTTAAAGTTTTGACATAACTATTTAAAAAATTAAAAGTTTTAAATTTTAAAGGTTTGACATAGGTTTTTAAAATTTAAGAAAATATTGTGTTATTAGATTTTTAAAGTTTTTAAAGTTTTAAAGGTTTGACATAGGTTTTAAAAGTAAAAAATAAAAAAAAAATATAAAAAATAAAAAAACTTTTTTTTATTTTAGAAAATTTTGACTCAATATGTGATAAGAAATAAAAATAAAAATTTACAAAAAAAATGAATTAAAAATTTAATACTAATTTAAAAAAAAAAAAAAACCCGAGGGACTAAACCTGTTATAATGAGACAAACCACGAGTGACTAAGACAACCGAGGGTATAAGTGTCATTTTATTCATACTTGACGGTCAAACTAACCGAAAAGTTGGTCAAGGGACCAAACCCATAGAACGGGTCAATACTATAGGGATGAGATCCGCAAATAAAAAAGTATATGGACTAAATCCGTAAAATCCGACAAACCACAGGGACCATTTATGTAATTAACTCTTTTTCTTTTTTAACCATCAATTTTTTTTCTCGCAATTACTACAAGTTGAATCCACAAAAGTCACACCAAAACTACAAGTTTGCATGTATAAATATTTTCCGCTATACATTTTTGCTTAGCACGTTATTCGTCTAGTTATCTAGTATTATCTAATTTTATCTACATCAAATGACTTGTGTCCCGATGGTACTCCGTATTATGTGAGAAGCTTCTCAACTAAATAGTTATGGGTTCAAGTCCTACTCAGAACATGTGCAATTGATTTATAATGTAAATATTGTTAAATAGTAAAAAAAAAATGGCGTGCTAATTTTATGTATGTCTCTCATCTATTTCATAAAACAAAAAAGTGTGTTTCCCAAATGAAACCGAGTGTTTGACTATGACGGCAAGCGATTAACCGATTGTATCTATTGGAAGAACTATTTTGAGAAAGGTATCCATGATTATTAACGAAAAGATTAGGTTTGTCCGTATTTTATAATCGAACACTGTAAATTTACAAGGCCAACCTATGGTGTACCGGTTGTTATGCCAATAGCAACATTTTTTATGCGGGTTACTTCCTTTGTTCAAATGCTCTGAGGTTACGCTTTTTGAGGGCTTCACTCAGAGCTTGAATCCGTGAACTCAGAGAAAATCAAGCTTTGCTAAAGCAAGAAACCTTAGGAAACTTGCTTTTATCTGCTTCCTACTATTAAGGTTAAGCATTTTTTATGCGGGTCCTTTCCCTTGGTTCAAATTAGGGGTGAGCGAAAAAACCGAAAAGACCGAATAAACCGAAAACCGAAACCGAACCAAACCGAAAATAACCGAACCGAACAAATAACCGAACCGAATTTGCTAAAACCGAACCAGACCGAATTACTAATTCGGTTCTCAGTTTGGTTATAGGTTTGGCAGTTTGAACCGAAAACCGAACCGAAAACCGAATTCATATAAATATATATTTTTTTTATATATTTATATATATATTTATATATTTTTAAGTATATTTATATATAAATAAATACTATTAAAAGGTTATCATAATATAATAAAATACTTTTTAAGCTTGAAATATATTTTTTTGCTACATATCTATCTAATTGTTAATTTTTTTAAAAAAATAATGAAATTCGGGTTATTCGGGTCAACCAAACCGAACCAATTAGAATTCAACCAACCAAACCGAAAACCGAATTTGAATTTGGTTCGGTTCGGTTCTCGGATTGACCTAAAAAAATATTTTAACCGAATTAACCGAACCGAACTAACCGAACAACCCGATGACCGAACCGATCAACACCCCTAGTTCAAATGCTTTGAGAATTGTGTTAACAGGCCCCCTATTTAGCCCCTATTTTGACGAAAAACAGGCCCCCTTTTTTTTTGTTTAGCGTGTTCCTATCAGAAAAATTACGATTTCAGAAACTCATGCAACTTTTTATTGTCGGAAGAAAACTGTTAAATAATCATAGGAGGAAATAAATAGCATGGACGAATGGAGGAAAGTTCTAATTAAATAATCAAATGACGAAATAAATAGCATATTGGACGATGAGGAAAGTTCTTTACAGAACACAAATTATCAAAAGATCAAACCATTTGATCTCAACCACCCATCCCACCTCAATCTAATGGTTCACATTAATTAACATTTTAATTTTATTATTTACTTATGGGTATTTTTGTACTTTCACTATCTTTCAGTAACTCATTTCACACCACCACAAACGATTAGATTCACACACACACATTAACCACCCCAAACCACCTTATCAAACCCTAACCCCCAAATTGATGTAAAATTGATCTAAATCATTGTTATTCAATTGACATTCGAGATGAAATAGGATTATCTAAAGGTGATTCGTTGCCCCACTCACCTTCATTGCGAGTTTACGATCGAAATAAGCCTCTAAATGTGGATTCTAGTATGCATCTGATTTTTTTCTTTATCTTATTTTGGCATTTTAATTCGTAGATGTTGCTTATTTTATTGTTTATTTAGCTTTTTAAGTATTTTTTCTTAGTTTGGATATTAGCAATAAGCGTTGCCTATTTTTGTTGCTTATTTTGTCCATTAGCGAGATGTTGGGTTAAGCGGAATGTGTTGCTTCATTGCGAAGTTTCCGGCCGAAGGTTTTGGGTTAAGCGGTAATCTATTTTAGCATTGGTTGAGTTAGTGTCCACGGAAAAGACATTTTTTTGTTAATTCCACAAGTATGTTGTAGTCATATGCTTATCTGTATTATAAGCATCATTTTTTTGCCGTTAGGAGTCACACTGTTGTAACAGCTACATTTGTAACATACATCCATAAGGACATTATTACTCATAGTAAAAAAAAATACTGTAGTAATTTGGTATTGCAGTATAATGAAATAATAGTTTGATAGAATTGTAATGATTGGTGCATTCATTGATCATCGTTTACTTTTAAATAGAATTGTAATGATTGGTATTGTAATATTATGCAGTAGTATGAATCACTATAGTGAATCTAATGGACTTTAATAGTGCCAACCTCAATACTGGTCTCACCATCTTATATAAAGAATGTTTAAGTCATACGAACGAGTTAGATATTACATGTAAGAAATGGAAACAGTAATTTTAGTTCCCATTAAAAATTATATTTTATGAACTCTAATACCGTTTTTCCCTTTTCCGAATTACATTTTGCAGATCTGATAGTTAATGACATCTCAAGGGTAGGGGTGAGCATATGACCCGAACGGACCGGACCGACCGAGACCGGACCGAATGTCCGGTCCGGTCCGCGGTCTCGGTTTTTTGGCTAATTCGGTCCTCGGTCCGGTCCGGACCAAAATCGACGAATTTGGCTTTGTTGGACCGGACCGACCGGACCGACACGGACCGAGACCGGACCGACCACATTCGGTCCGGTCTCGGTCTAGGATTTTCGCCGAACTCGGGTTTCGGTCCGGTCCGGTCTTGGCCGGTCCGGTCCGGTTTTCGGACCGTGCACACCCCTACTCAAGGGTATGGTGTTGACCCACTTGTCGAAGCAAAATTTTCTCCATCTTCGACTCCAGCTGCTGCGCCTGATTCGGTTGTTAAAAGGAGATGAGGGTCTATCACTGAAATAGCTTTTGACACAAAAAGTGAATATTTGGCTTCAGTCAATTCAGTTGGAAGTTCCAACTTGGTACAAGTGCATATGCTTTGTAACCCTTCTTACTTTCAAATTTTAGCTAAAGATGAAATGCTTTGTAACCCTTTTTAGCTTTCAACTTGGAACTGTTGTGATTTGGGACCTCCAACTTGGTACAACAATCCACACTCTTAAGAATATTCACTTGCACAAATCTTCATACACCTAACAGAATCTACAAAATCCCATGGGATTATACAAAATCCCATGGGATTTATACAGATTACCAATGAGATTTTTTACGAATCCCGTGGGATTTTTTTACGAATCCCGTG
Organism: Chrysanthemum makinoi; assembly: GCA_910596185.1. Taxonomy (NCBI): domain Eukaryota; kingdom Viridiplantae; phylum Streptophyta; class Magnoliopsida; order Asterales; family Asteraceae; genus Chrysanthemum; species Chrysanthemum makinoi. Next base: position 150,867,298 of record OU343223.1, on the reverse strand, counting down.
GGATTTTTCTTGACGGAAATTTTGAAAAAAAAAAAGTTCGTTTTTTTACGAATCCCGTGGGATTTTTTTACGAATCCCGTGGAATTTTTTTACGAATCCCGTGAGATTTTTCTGGACGGAAATTTTGAGAAAAAAAGAGTTCGTCTTTTACTTAATCCCGTGGGATTTTTTTACGAATCCCATGGGATTTTCTCGGAATTTTTTTAAAAAGTTCGTCTTTTACGAATCCCGGGATTTTTACTAATCTCGTGGGATTTTCTGGACTAAATTTTGAAAAAAAGTTCAGATTTTTACTAATCCCGTGGGATTTTTTACGAATCCGTGGGATTTTTTCCGACGAAATTTTGAAAAAAAGTTCGTCTTTTACGAATTCGTAGGAATTTTTACTTAATCCGTGGGATTTTTCCGACGAAAATTTTGAAAAAAGTTCGTGAAAGTATATAAAAGTGCATATCAATAGAAAGATGATTTTTTTCTCGTCGCGATGATGTATTTTTTATAGCTTAAAGATTTACCGTTTGCAAGATATGTTGTTTTTTGAAAAAGGGTGGAAAGTGGCTTTTTATAAAATTACATTTTTACCCTTTCTTTGTTAATTTTTGCTTTCATCCCATCCATTGGATGAAAATAAAATGAATGGTTGAGATCTTATGATTTGTTCTTTAGATTAGATGTGTTTTGTATTGATCTCAGAAGGAAAGTTCGATTAGAGAATATTATTTTCTTGCATACGACAAATCTAAATTACCAATTTTATAAAGAAATAAAGAAATTGATTAATTGATATTATTAATTAAAACTCATTTTCATTTCTTTTTTACTTTTTTTTCTTTTTCTTTCTTTTTCAAAGGTATATATTTATAAAAAAAATAAAAAATACTACCTCCGTCTCAAATTATAAGTCCAGTTTAACTTTTTAACTCAAATTTTGACCTTAAATATTTTGGTTTGTATTATATAATACTGGATGCAAAATATATAAATGGATTGTGTTTTAAATGTATTTTCATTTGGTATAATTTTCATCAAGTGTTATATAATATAACCAAAAATATTTAATGTCAAAGTTCAAGTCAAAAAGTCAAATTGGACTTAAATTTTGGGACGGGGGGAGTAAATCGTTAACCTACATAAATTAAACTATCATGACGAGCATTTAATTATTTCGTAATAGAAGAGCACTTTTACACACTTTCGAAAACATTTTTTTTGGGTTTTTTTTATATCTTTTGGTTTTTTCTCTTTGCAGTATTTTACTTGATATATCACATGTGCTATAACAATAGTTTGTAAGTTTAAACAATCAACATGTTTTCATAAAACGGGTATAAATATTTATGTAGAACGTCAAATGATTCATCGTTTTTGAGATTGAAAAATATACGTCCTTAACTTTTCAACAATTTATCAAACATAATTTTTTAACCCCATCAATTCACTTTATTAGCGGAAGTTGGTGAAAATAGAAGATTATTTTTTTAGTCGAACCCAATTGTGATACAACATTAATCTGTAAGTTCGAACAGTTAACATGATATCGTGAAACGAGTATAAGTATTTGTGTAAAAGTTTAAATGAAAACTCGTTTTTGACATTAAAAATACACATCTTTAACTCTCTAACCATATATCAAACATAATTTGTGAACATCTAAATCAATACAGTTTATTCATAGAAGTTGGAGAAAATAGAAGATTTATCTACTTTTTTTGAAAGTCAAACTCACTTGACGTATCACATGTAATATAACATTAATTTGTAAGTTCAAACACTTAACATGCTGTCCTAAAATTAGCATAAGTATTAGTATAAATCTTTAAAAGATTTATCATTTTTTGCATTTAAAACTACACATTTTAAGCTTTGTAACAATAGATCATACATAATAGTTGAACCTCTGAATCAATACAATTAATTCATACAAGTTAGTGAAAATAGAAAACAAAATATATTCAAACTCATTTGATATATTACATGTGATATAACATATACTTATATTTTCTCCAACTTTTATGAATAAACTGTAATAATTTGAAAGTTCAAAAATTTGTGTGACATATAGTTGAAAAACTAAGGATTTGAGTTTTTACATGCAAAAGGCGGTGAATTATTTGGAGTTCTGTACAAATACTTATATCAATTTTACAATATATATGAGTGTTGGAACTTACACATTAGTGTTATATCACATGTGATATACCTTGCAAAATACTGTAGCGAGAAAAAAATGCAAAAAATACCAAAAAAACCAAGAAAAAAAAGTTTGTTGGTAGTATATGAAAGCGTTCATCTATTGAAAGATAATTAGATGCTTGTCATTATTTTTAATTTGTTTTGCCTAATGATTAATAATTTTTGAGATATATTATTTTCAAAAAAGAATAGTGAAAATGAGTTTTAACTAGGGGTGGCAATCAAGTCGTATTTGGGTTGACCTATTCGGGTTCACGAGTTGGCGGGTTAGTATAACATCTATCCATACACGACCCGTTTGTTACTCGTGTCAAGAACTCAACCCTAAACTGGACATGCATATCACATGTAACCCATTTGTGACTTGTTTAACCTCTTTAAGTTAATAGGTCAAGCGGAGAAGAAAGTTGACGATTTGTCGATTCAACAAATTTAAATCCAAAAATGATATAAATAACATGCAAACAACTATACAACCATTTCAATGTTATCCGAGTTATAATCGTAATTCATTTTCATATTTACAACATAACACAATGCATTTAATCCAAATCCAACATAAAATCAAATTTATATATTTATTTTTTAGAGGCACATATACTTAAACGTGTTCACGGATTGACCTGTTTAATACTTGGTCGACCCAAACACGACCCGTTATTAAACGGGTTAGACTTGGTCGACTCAAACTTGTTTAAATTTGTGTCGGATTCGTGTCGTTTAGCGTGTCATGTCAAAAATTGTAATTCAAATGGTGAGAACACAAAATTCTTATTAAAAACTAGTTTTGTGATGTCATTGATTCACATTTATAAGAAACTAATCACCTATCGATATTGTTAATTTCCAAACAGAATCAAATCAGGAAACATACTGAAACCAAAAACCAAATTTACGAAACGCCCCTTAGCTAGAGTCCAAGTTATTTTTTTAAACAATCACCACCATGACTTGAACTACACCAGTTGTTAGGGAACAACTTTTCAGTACTTCGAATCAAATGCATCTTGTTTCACATGAAAAATATAATTATTGCCAAATTACAGACACTAGAGATACTAGCCTAATTAAAAGCACTAATTTAACTTTGCTGACAAAACAAACGAATCATTATCAAATACAATCCAAAAGCAAACGTCAACAAATTCAAAACAAACAATCAAGAGTGTTTGTGAAATTGATAGTCAAAGTCTCCTCTATATTTTAATGATGACAAATATACATTCACAAACATATAAGATCACCAATGATAGCCAAAAACTGAAAACAACACATCATCAGACCTGGCACGCCAGCGCGCTAGAGGCTGGTTAGTGTTTTTTCAAATTTTCCAAGTCGGCTTTCCTCTTATCCGACTAAGGTGAATCTTTCAATGCAGGTTTGTATATGATATTTGTGATGTAAGGTAAACTCGCATTAAGATTTGGAATTAGATAGATGCCCAAAACAAGTCAATGCCAACTTTAAACTTGTTTTTCAAATGCCATTAATCAAGGCAAAAAAATATTTTTCCTCAAACTTAGGTGATTCATACTTTCAATATAACTTCAAATTAAAGTATTTAAGTGACCATAATTCTTACGATTGTCTTTACTAATCACGTAATGAGTTTACTCCCTTATATGATGGAAAGGACTTATCTTACGTGCATCAAGATGACTAGTAAATTTATTAATTGTGGTTTAAACAAGGGATTATCAAACTTGAATATTTGAGTTTAAGTTTTGAAATCTGAATATCCTTTGTATGTGTTTAATTCTTCCACACAAACATTCACTTATACCTCTTACACTTTTTTCCCGTACACCACAACACATACTACTCATCATTCTCTTTGTTTCTTACATTCCTACATTTCATACTTTGCCACCTAAATATTTTCTCCACCAACACAAATCAAACACATCACCAACCCTTAGCCTCTTAGCTTCATCCATTTTTACCTCATAATCTTCTCCTGCATACGTGATCTTGAAATAAGCCAAGACACCTCTTTACCATCTCTACACATTTTCCTCTCACATACAAATTGGAATTATAATATTTATCCTCTTTGTCTCCTACTAACCATCATATCTACCTCATTCCTTCCCCTATATTCACTTATACTCTTCATTTAGATTAAACTTCCACAACAAATATACTCTTCATTTAGATTAAACTTCCACAACAAACCATATCTCACATCCCATAACAAACAAATTTGAATTTGAATTGTGTGGTGTTCCTTCTTACAAGACACACTCTTCTTCCATTTATATGAATTTAAATTAGCCAGCTCACCTTCTTACACATCCTAGCTTCCTTCATAATCCATCTTCTTACAATCACCAACTTCATATCTGAATTTGAATTTCAAATATCCATCTTTACAACTTATCCTATGACACATTTTATGAAAACTCTTCTCTTACACTCAACCATCTCAAAACACCCAACTCATCTATATTGAATTTAAATTTTGAAATTCAAATTTTGAGACACACGGTATTACCCAACATCCAATGTCTAATCATTCTTCTCTTTCATATTAGTTTAAACCCCTAACTATCTAGTTACCACTTCACTAAATGTTTTTAATCATCTAATACTTAGCTAATTGAGTTGGTTGACCTTATCATACTTTGAGTGTTGGAATGAACTTGGAAAGGTTAAATGTGAAGTGCGCTTGGGGGTTTAACAAAAGCGGAGAAATTATAAACAAGCCAAGAGTCGAACCAGGCTGACGCACCAGCACGCCGGGCCAGCGCGCCAGAGGCTGGTCTAGACTTGCTTTGTCTATAAATACCTTCTCTTGTCATTTTCTTTCCTCACCTCTTGCCAAACATTCATTCTCTCTATTTCCTTTTATCTAATCCCTCTAAGTCTACTATCTTATTGTGTTTTAACTTCTTCTCTTATCACCTATTGAAAGAACATTTAATCTGCAAGAAAGACACAAAAGAACTTAACCACTCTTGTGTGTTGTATCAAAGGTCTTCTTCTCTATACATTTTATTCTAGAATCGACTCTCTAAGATAGGTTAGGTTATCTCAAACAAACAATCAATTATAATCATTTGAAGTCTTATCCGGGTTATGGATAAGCAAAGGGTATAAAATCTTGTATCTTGATAATCTAGCCTAGATCGGGTGAAGGTCTAGTTGGGGTTTGATACTTGCAAGGGCAAGCTCTTTGTGGTCTTTGTGAAAATTCGAATAACAAAATTGTTGTGGGTGGTTTCCAAGGGTGTATACCATTGGGAGTAGCTGATGCGTTGTATCTAATCTTTAATTTTATAGTATACCGAATCCTTTAGACAATCACCAACACTTTTGAGATCTCCTTGGAGGCAAAGTTTCATAATTAACTAGAAGACCGCCGCACCTTATGGAAAACCGACGTGCATTTGGAGTTGACCCGAATTGTGTAGTTGACCAAGGGCTCCCGTAACCAGCGTACTTCTGGGAAAACCGGCGCACATCTGAGACTTTAATATAATGCTTTGCTTTATTTTCTACTTGATTCCAAGGCTTCCGTTTCTTTAAGATAAGTGTATCAATCCTGCATTCTTCTAAGATCCTTCAACACATGAACCTGAAATGTAATTTCATACATCGAAAGTTCACAAAAAAAACTAATAAAATATCAAATAAGGCTATGAAATATGTGTGTAAATCGAGCGTGATCATCCATCCTACTTGGGTAATTTAGCTTGATTTCCAGTATTCTTCTACTAGTTGTTGGGGGGGGTGGGGGGGTTGGGATTGGTAGCCTTCAAGCCTCAAACTTAGCAATGCTTGCTAAATGGTGGTGGCGTTTACTTAAACATCAAAACTCACTTTGGAAACGCATGATTATATCTATACATGGTTCATACAGTGTAATTTGTGTTGATAACCATCCGCTAAACACCCTCAAACCGAGCCATTGGAAAACAATTATGAATCGCAACAAACATTTCACAAATGTCAATATAAACCTTCCCTCTATTTTTACTCTTAAAGTCAAAAATAGAAATTCATTCTATTACTAAAACGACCACTGGATTGGAGAGTATGATCTTCGTACGTCTTTTCCTAGATTATATTCGTTGGAGGTTGACAAAAATTGTTCGATTGCATATAGATTCAATCCGTCTGTCAGGCCAGTCACTCATAGTTGGTTTTGGCAAAGGCCCATTCGTAGGGGCCAGAAGCTGTTCAGTTCTATGACCTGCTGAATCTACTTAATGACTTCTTTCCATAATCAGAACTTGATACGTGGGATTGTCTTCTTAATAATTTAAGGAAATACTCTGTTGCATCCCTTCGGGTGAAGATTGACAAAAACCTTTTATCATCCGTTGACAATCAGATTAGATGGAACATGTCCTTGCCTATAAAGTTTAATGTTAGCTCTTTGAGACTCGGTCTTGATCATCTTCTCATACTCGTGGGATCGACATCAACTTAACTCGTTTCCCCGTGTGTAATGATGACCAAGAGACATCACATCATCCCAAAGATCTTCGTAGCCTTATAGCATAGGGAGACACATGAACCTCAACAAAGTAACAAAATCTTGCTTTGATGTAGTTGTTCAAACAACAAATTGGATAATTGCATTTAAAAATTCAAATCCTTGCTAAAATTGTTACAATTTATAAAAATTGCATAAATATCATACTATCTAATTGTAAATGTGTATGATATTATCAACGCTTTTTAAGAAATTTACAACAAGAGACAAAATTGATAGGATTTTGCATGAATCATACCTATTTTTTTAGGCCTTTTGAATTTGGACTTTTAGTCCATGTAAAAGCACGCAAGGAGGTCTCGGATCTGACAGATCTAAGCAGGAGTTGCATGTTCTACGAGGACCGAAAGTCTTATTTCGATAATGCCTAAAAATTGGTCCAAATTTTACAAAGTAGCATGAATTTTGTCTATATCCGTAAATTTCTCTTCTTTTTTCATTATCAGCTTTACTGAAATACCTGTTGTTTCATGCTTATTGCCGTTAAAGACATTTTAGGGACGAACTGGAATAAAAAGATCAACCAAATTTCAAAGGAATGCCAAATATTGACTGTATGGGTGCCAATGAAAACATGCTTCACTGAGTTCGTAGATATCAATAAAGACGGTACACTGAAAGGAGGATTCTCCATAACTATATTCTGCTTAGTTTTACGAGAATTACCTTACAAGATTCAACCTGTTTTTATACCCTTCATAAATGGGTATAATGAAACTTTGGGTTACTACGATCAGCTTGTTCAACAAATTGATGGCAAGGTACGCTAATATTAGTAGAGTTGATTGCTTATATATTTGAATGACTAATCAGATTAACACCATCTATCAAATGAACTTACAATTTCTAGGAATAACTGCTCCCTCAATTACTTGGTTTATATGAATACTTTCATTCATCAAATATTAATAGTTATTGGGTCTACAATGTGATAAATGACATATTATGAGTAATCATCATGGATAATAGTAGTTGTAACCTTACTATCTTTAATCGTGAAGGAGTGTGAAGCCGTTGCAGGAGACATAACTATTTCAGCAAGTAGAACACAGTATGTTGATTTCACGATTCCATATATGAGCTCTGAAGTTTACATGCTTGTGCCCACTGCACAAAGATGGAGCCAAACCGTGCTGACTTTAATAAAACCTTTCTCAAACAGTCTTTGGCTTACAATAGTTGTTGCTTTTATATTTATTGGCATTGCTATTGCCCGTTTGGAATATAGCGTAGGAAACCCTGAACTTGAAGTTACTGTATATCAACAAGTACTTATGGTTATCTGGTTTCCTATTTCAGTACTCTTCTTCTATGAAGGTACATAGCTACATATTTATGGCTTTCAGATACATATGCACTAATTGTTTTTATACTAATTATGAAGAATCAACATACCTAACTAATAAAAAAAGACTAAACTAATGAAACAAAATATCTCGATCTTGATTTTGTAGGAAGAATACACAACAGGTGCACTAAGTTTGTTCTTGTTAGCTAAGTATGATCTTCATAGTGATACAGATATTCACAGCATCATTATCCTCATGGTTGATAGTAAATCAACTGCAACCAAAATTGCCAAATCATTATCATGTAGTTGGATATCAAGATGGTTCTGTTGTCAGAGATTTGGCAGCTGATCGTAAAATATTTCCAGCCGCTATAGATGATTTTAAACCATTATCAAGCATGGAAGAATATAAAACTAATTTAGATAAGCATATTGTGAATGCCATTTTTGATGAGGGTCCTTACATTGACATTTTTCTTGAAACGTATGGAGACAGTTACAGAAAGGTTGGACCACTGCTCGAGTTACCTGGATTTGGTTTTGTAAGTATTTACTCTCCCTCCAAAATTTTATGTCAAATATTTTGTTTAACGATATGGCTTGAGGAGTAATATGTGATTAATCCATGAATGACCATGAAGTTTGTTGCTTAATCAGTTTAAAGGGATAATATTTTCAATACTTTCAGGCTTTTTCCCGTGGATCTAATTTACAACCAGATTTTTCGAGGGCTATTGTAAAGGTTATTGAAAGTCCAGATTATGACCATAAGAAGAAAAAATACCTTCGTATTATAACTTCTACTCAAACACAACTAACTCAGACCCTTCCACAAGGGCTTGATGCTTGAAGTCTCACTTTATTATTCATATTGGTGGCGCTCGCAACTATAATTGCTGTTATATGTTCAGAAATCTCAATTAGACGTAAACCACCTCAAATATTTCCTGAAAATCCCATACATAACAGTTAACACATCTCAAACTATTTCTCCAGATGCAAAAGAGTTTGTTGAATATAATGAATAGATCAACAAGAAATATTTTAGAAAATATGATGGACATGAGACATGTTGCTATGTTTGATGTTTAGACATTGGAAGAAGATCAGAGAACTTATCCCTTTGGTTTATATTAAACTTGGGTGGAGATAATCCATGTCATCTTGTAATAGAAGTTGTCAATTTTCTAAATACTATGTTTCCGAGTGTGTTACTCTTGATGTTTTTTTACGTAAAGAACCTACATAGTTAGTTCGTTAGGTAATATTATGTATCTATCAACGTTTTTGCAATTTTTTTTTATGTAGGTGTCTATATGAATTCTTTCATATTGTAAAGGACCGGGACTTGAGTGTCATGTAGTTTCTGTATTTTAAGTTACAAAACCTAATGGAATACAAACCTTGATGTTACCTAGTAGCTTGTTTCATTGTCAAAGTGAAATTTAACATTACACTCAAATTAGTAACAACAGTCACCAATTACCTTTTATTTTTGTTATTTTATATGTTAAAGGCAAAAATTAACACATCATGTGATGAAAATCCTAATCAGATTTTGCATTTCCTAAAGCTATATTGCCAATAATCTGAGGTATCCTATGATTAGTACCCCACTTGGAGTAGGCTGGTCAGTTGTGTATGCAGATGGACTCTAGAGAATTAAATTTAACAAACTTCCTTATATGGACACCATGCATTTAAATGACATCAATAAGCCTAAACATAAGAAAAGGTAGAAAAATATATCCTTCCCAGTGACGACAATGCGCATATCAAGCAAACAACAAGCCACATTAAGTTTTATGTTTATAATTCCCTTGATTAAAATTTCATAATGTATGCATAAATCATTGACAAAGTATAACTTTAGATGTAAAAGTAACCTAGTTTACGAATCAAAGAATGAATCATGTTTCTTTTCAAGACTTAAACTGAAATAAGTCATCCTTTATCCCGTAGCAAACGCTTGCATAGTTGCATTTGAAATAAATTGGGTTATGTAATTCCAAATATATAGCTTCCACATGATGGTTGTGGTCCAACTACATGATGGAATCTTATTCGTAGTATGAGCTACATTTTGGTGTTATTATTGGAGAAGTTTCGATACTCTTTAAATGATATGAGATATTATATTTCATTAAGATTCTAGTTTTACCAGATCCAAGTCTTTAATTTTCTTCAAAGTGACACTGGCAAATTTAATCTCTTGTCGTTGAACGTGGATCATATGCCCAACATTCAAGAGATTCATATTAACCATGTTTCGAGAGAGCAAGACGAAGTCTTATGACTTCAAAACCACATAAAAAATGCGTAATAATGTTTCGTAAGTCAAAGTCTCTGGTAGGATCAGGGATAGATAAACATGAGCAAAAGAGAAGATCAAGAACACAAAATAGCAACACAAACTCACGTACAAGATCAAAACTTCAGAGGTTAGGAGCAAAAACTGATATTTTTATTATGAAGAGAGTCAAAGATACAAGTTCAGTATTTCTGCTGTTGGTTATATAAGTAGCAAACCGACATATAAAAACTTAACTACAAAGAAACTTATCACTTAAGATACAACCAAAATGACCCAAATACCCTTATGAGGTGAAGTAGAAAAAATCTAACAATCTCCACATCGACTTCAACTCCTAAGTAACACTATATTTCCAATTATCGATATTGAGCAAATCCAAACAGTGACGAAACTTGCTCAAAGGAACCGGTTTGGTAAACACATTTGCAAGATTGTCTTCAGTGCCAATATTTCTCACTTTGATTCTTCTTTCCATATGAATAACGTGATAACGAACATCTGTGTGTTTAGTTCGGTCATGGTATACTTGGTCTTAGCCAAGCAATTAGCACTCATGCTATCACAAAACACAGTTGCTTGATTTTGAGAAAAACCAAGATCTTCAATCAAACCTTTCAACCAAATTCCTTCCTTCGCTGCTTCTGTTAAAGCCATGTACTCGGCTTTGGTAGTAGATAAAGCAACTGATGGTTTTAATGTAGTTTTCCAACTATCAACCGAATTTCCAATAGTGAAAACATAACCTATTAAAGATCTTCTAGCATCAAGATTCGCATCATAATCCAAATCTGATTATCCGGCAACCAAATATTCATGTTCACCACTATAAATGAGGCCAACATCAGATGTCCCTTCCAAATAACGAAAAATGTGTTTCACCGCATTCCAATGCTCGCCATATATCGTGACACAACACTCATCGCTTGAGCTATATCCGGCCTTGTGCAAACCATAACATACATTAAACTTCCAACAAAGACTAGCATAGGGTATTCGGGACATATACTCTATCTCTGCCTCACTTTGAGGTGCACAAGCAGTAGATAAACGGAAATTTGCTGAGAAAGGAGTATTTACCGATTTTTCTAAACTCATGCCAAAACGAGAACTAATCTTCTGGATATAAATTTTCTATGACAAGAAAAGCTTACCATGTTTTCGATCTCATTATTTCCATACCCAAAATCTTTCGAGCTACTCCCAAATCTTTCATATCAAATTTTGTGTTGAGAAAAATATTCATCTTTTTAACCTTGTCTATGTCTTTATCCGCTACAAGCATATCATCAACGTACAAGAGTAAGTAGATAAGTGATCCAGACGATGGCCTTTTATGATAGACACAACAATCATAAGCACTTCTACTAAAACCATGCTTCACTATAAAGCTATCAAATCTCTTGTACCATTGTCTCAGCTACTGTTTCAAACCATGGAGAGATTTTCAAAGCTTGCAAACGTAGTCTTCTTTTCCTTGAACAATTAAACCTTTGGGTTGGCTCATATAAATTTCTTCCTCAGTGTCGCCATGAAGAAATGCGATATTTACATCTAATTGTTTTAACTCCAAGTCGTGATGTGCTGCCAAGGATAGTAACACCCGAATAGATGTATGACGTACCACTGGGGAGAAAATCTCATTGTAATAGATTCCCTCCTTTTGGCTATATCCATTTGCGACCAAACATGCCTTGAACCTAATGATTGTAATAGGTTTTATGTAAATTATAAAAGCAAGTGTATCCTTTGTGAGCCTTATACTTACATTTATGAGAGTGTAGGTGCAAGGTTTGAGACAAATAACCCGCTTACTTGCTTATTATCCATTATTGTTAACTATCATTAAAGTTTTAGTCATAGGTTGTAGGTATTGAAAATAAGTTAATCCAAACACCCCATAATCTTTTTCATAAGTGCATATACGTGGATAAACCCTGATGCTTGAACTTTGTTTGTTCCATTTTATCTCATTAGTTTCTACTACAGCAGGTGAGAATCCGTATCAGGAAAGTTTCCAAACCGTGGGAGGAAAATGCTTTAGGCCAGTCTTGCATCACTATGATGGTCCTAAGCTTAGTTTTGAGCTCTTGATCTGTGAGGTATGTCAATCTTAGCCAATGAATATGTTGCATCACTATGATAAAGTAAGTTTTAGTCCGTGTTTTCTATTTGACCGCTACTTATGGATTCATTTTTTTTACATCGTTAAATTGCATACCCTAGATTTTCTAGATCTTTGTGAAAAAATGGGGTTTAAATATCAGTATTCAATGGCCTGTTCTGAAATATGTATTGATAACCTTGAAAATGAACTTAAAACTAAAAACATTAAGTTGATGAGAATGTATGAGACGCAAGATAAGCATCAAGTTTAATTTACTAAAAAACACTTTGGTGTCTTTTCACCCATTAAACATGTTTATGTTCTACTCCCTTTTAGCCCATTTTAAATACAAAGAGCCCCATTTGACCCATTTATAGGTAAGCGGGTTACATGAATAACTTCTTACTTAATATTTTGTGATAATATCTTTTACTTTTTCATGCTCTTGAAACTTTGGTATGTAAAATAAGCCTCGAGAAAACATACAAAAATTGACCTTCTGAAATTGATTAACGTTGAGACTGAAAGTGAATGATTATTTTTATTCATGTATCGTGTTCAATTTTTGCCGCGAGTATGCACTTTTTAGCGTGATTGTGAAGTGTCTGTGTAATCAATTGCACTTGCATCTCTTTGTGGTAACTTATTCAATTTCAGTTTGTTATGTTTGTTTTTATAATTTGTATGGGTTGTTATTCTGTAGAAACTATAACAACCCGTAAAATTTCGGTTTATTATAATAATATTTATTACGTCAGAAAATTCAAATCGGTTATTTTCTGACATATGTCAATATTTAAATTTAAAAACGAGAGGTCATCCTGTTTCTTTAAAAATAAGATACCGCACACACGATACTTGTTCACTAAGTATCTGTATAGTAAATGGTGGAATTTATTAATGTCCAAGTTAAATTTAAGAATACATAAGCTTAATCCATTGTTTCGGGAAGTTATCCGGCACACTGCAGCACGCAGTAACATACATAACTAAAAAGTAAATACTTAAATAAGGGAAATATACATTTTTATCATTCATTGATAATCTAAGAAAGAAATCGAGAGGTTATATCGTAAATTCAGAAAAGCACGGCACCGCACGCATACCGACACCAATAAAATAATGACAAATAGTTATAATCAAACTTCTACATAATAATGATGCCATAATACCACGCTTGCAAAAGCGTTTCTAAAAATATAATTTATATATTTTTCGGGTGCCGGAAAGGTATATTTACCCGTAGATTCGTCAAAACACGGAGTACAAATTGTACTGTATCTAATAATACGACAAATCAAAAATACAAATTCCTATCCTACCCTAACTATTTCTACTCTACTGCTTATCTCTTTTCGCCTCTCTCTCTCTCCCATGTGTATAATCACCAAGACAGGTAAAAGTTCATCTTCTTAGGAGTAAAACCTAGGAACTATCCTTGTCATCTCCTCTAAATAGATACCTAACCATCTAAGACAACTCTACCTTGAGTTGAAAGGGCGGCTATGGAACAAGTCATGAGCCAAGAATGGTGACACCACATAACCAAGAAGAGAAAGAAGGTTTAAGACATTCCCTTTGTACATCTATAAAAAGGTTGTTTTTTTTTTCAGTCGAAGTCTCCATCCATTCCTCAAAATAAATCCGAAAAATTAGGGTTTCTATAAATCAAAGGGGTTTTTGAAATTAAGTTGGGGGTTTCGTTATTGGATGCATAAGGGAGGCTTTCCAAGTGATTAATTGTTCCAGTCCATCTCGAGTCCTCTCCAATTGAGGTTCCTTGTTTCAGTGTTCATGGGCAAATCGACCCATCTTCATTGTAAGAATGATTTTTGTCTTTAATTAAAGTTCTTGACATTTAAGTAACTATTTTGTAACTTGTTATTTTCCATTCGAATGGTATACAATTCGGGATTTAAAAGGAATATTGTAATCTTATTAAGAATGTTGTTGTTGTTAAGTGTGGTAAAAACTTAATAAAATCATTTGAAAACCTTCTGTTTGGCTTAAGTGGTATTCGGCTTATTCAAATGCTTAATCGAGGTCTTATTCGACCCATTTTCTCACGATTATCAGAGTCATATTTATTAAATTCATTTGATTATTAATGTTGCCTCGACTGAGGATAGTCTCACTCAAGGAGTGGTGTTTCTTTTCATTCGTTGTGATGACTCGACAGCCAACACAAAACCCGTAAGGGTAATGTTATTGTTAAGTCTAATTCGGATCGAGTTGTACTCGATAGACACGAGCTTAGCGTAGCCACTATCCTTATGGTATCTTCTTAAAGTATATACTTGCATTATATTTTGATCCCTGGTTGTTAGAATTTGTCATGAGTGGTCGTTGTTGTGTGAATGGGAACTCTGACCAATGGTAGTAACTAGGACGTTCGAGTCATCAAGTGAATGTCCAGAGAGTGTTGTTACTTCATATAGGCCTAGGCGTGTTCACAATGCTCGGAGTCTTAAGTATCTTATGTTTCGAGTTCATGTTTTCCCTGTGTTAAAGCCGCACACCCAGTTTGTAACTGGGGCTCAGTGGCGGGTTAAACTTTTTGTGTTTGTTATTATTGTTTTGGGTTCAAGAGGACCCCAAAAGGGGAGGGTGCTGTTTTAGTTTCAAGTCACAAGGAAAAACATCCCGAAGGATTTTTGTTACCCACTGTACTAAGGTCACGAGGTGATCATGAAAGACTCGTGTTAGTCATGAGTATGTTTACTAAACCAAAAGGAGTATCGTTGTTCTTGCAATTCGACCCTCTTCCCATATCGCGTATAACTGTTAATCAAATGGTATACCAAAATCTGTTCTTACAAATTCAAACACTAGTTGGGCCTAAAGTTGATTTGAGGTATTGTTATGGGTCACGAAGCCCAACAACAGCCCAATTAGAGTCCGTAGGTGTGCTAGCTATCCAGACCAGCCCAATTCAAAAAACAAAAGAGTGTGGTGTTGGGGCGAAGCCCAGTTCACTTAGGCTTGTTTAGTTTGGTCACAGCCACTCGGGCACTAGTGTTCGTGTAATCTCGAGTCTCAAATACCGCCTCTTCGAATCTTCTCTCATCTCATTCCAACATATATCCCATTGCGGCATGACATGAAGTGAGCACGTCACAATTAAACATCCACATGGACATATAATGCTAATGTTAAGCGATAAACTAAATAGACTTATGACATAAATAAGGAGTCTTGAAATAAGAAGATTAAAATAAATTTCATTATCACTACTTATGGTTTCAGTTATTAACAATTGGACATTTAACTTAATGAAACTTGTTTAAATAAAATATACATTCTCGCCTATTAAACCGGAGGTTAGACTTGGTAAAATGAGACATATAGTTGGGTCATGCCCTATATTTTTTGCCAAGATGTATATATAAACTTATCAGTTTATTTGTATACATGGGTTATGCCCAACTTTCGTCAAAATGTAATTAACTTGTTATATTTTATAATAACCAATATAACTTATTCTATTTTTATATAATAACCATTAGTGAGGAGATTTATTCATAACTTGCACCCATCAAATTTTGCACCCATCAAATTATTTAAATACAAAGATATTAAGTAAGGCTATTACTTAAATATTTGAATACTCCTATGTTAACCACTAAATGTGATACATAGAGATATTTGTGCATGTATGCACGCTTAGTAAAGTATATACCTTTGAAATAATGATTACATAATCCATTAACGTCTAAAATCATATGTAATTATTTTCGTACATCGTCATTCGGTTATCATCAAACCAAAGTCTCGTTCATCCTTGATATCCTCTTCTGCGTATACCCTTCCAAGAGCCAATACTACAAACATTTAGAAATATATTCTAAATTTAACCAATGCCACACAAGCAACAACAACAACAACAACATAAACATTTAAAACTTATAAAGTTTTGTCAAACATTATCGAGTCTTAGACATGAATTAAAGACTAAATTGCCGTACTAAATTAGGTTGCGTGTCGGAGCCGTACACTACCACTAATTGATTTATCTTCCTTTGGACTACTAATTGCCAAGGTGAGTTTCATAACCCCTACTTTTAAACTGTTTTATACTTGTTTTGGGGGAAGATACATGCTCATTTTACTTAAATAATTTTAATTACTAAAATTGTGCATTTCCATGCATACTATGCTTTATGATTGATATGTTTAAAGTTACATCACACATAGATGTTTTATGGACCATACCAAAGTGCTTGACTTAAAATATTACGCAGCTTAGCCTAAGTCCTTAGATCCCAAATTGCCCTCCTCATGAACCGTCAATTCCTGCTGGGAAGCGCGAATGTTATAAATAGATCTATTGGGGGTGACTCTCCTGTTCGGTTGACCCCGCATGGGTCAAGGCGAAACATATAGCATGTCGGAACCGATTGTATTGGGATAAACACTCGCCATGGGCTCTTTATTTGTATGACTACATTTTGCATACAGAAACTGTCGTAGCTTCGGTTGCATGAACTTAGTGCTAGCGTAATAGATTTAATATATGACATTATATTCGTTGTAATGTGCATATACCCTACTTATGGTCCACTAATAAAATTCTTTTATCTAAGGTAAACATAAACTTTTATGACATTATGCAAGATGTAATGATCATCAAATCTGAATGTTAAATGGTATACTGTAGTGCCATTTAAACAAACCTAAGAACTCACCAACTTCGTGTTGACACTTTTTAGCATGTATCTTCAGGTTTTGAGGTGATAGCTTATCTTTGAAGGCGCAAGGCAAATGCATGGCATGGTCATAGACGACTCTGATTTATGTATTGGGACCACATTTTGATAATGGGCCATTTTCCGCACTAATCAATAATGTAAACATTATTTTCAAGAATGAATAAAAGTTTCTTTATGAAAATCAGTTGTTCTGTGCTTATGTTGTGATGACAATTTAGTAGCACCCCAAGTGTTATATGTGCTTCCACTGAGCCATTTTGGGGGTGTTACAGAAACAAACTGGCGAAAGCGAAGGAGCCAACTGTGAAGAAAACTAAAAAGGAGAGGGATGCAAGCAAGCTTAAAAGGTCACCAACTGCTCTCTTTCTATTCATGTAAGTATATAACTTTGTATAAATATTTGAAACATGGGTTTTTATGAGATTGCTTATTAGGATTGCTTATTGCTTTTTGATACAACATATAAGCATTTTTGAGGGGATTAGAGTTTTATTATCTAAATTGCTTATTATATTAATATGGGAAGAAAATTTTGCAGCCTATGCATTTGCATCAGCTATCCTGGTCACTCCTCTTGGGTCTATCAACATCATAACCAGGCAAGATAGAAATCAAAATGTATATTTCAGTTGATTGTTTTGCATTCAACAAATGTAGGACGGTTAATGGGTCAAGATAGAACAATACCCATTTAATGTAAGATTAACATCTCAGCTATGTGTCAAAACGTATGTCAGTTAGTAGGTTAAGTGTTCGTTATACTTTTTAACCATCTTTACAAAGGTTTGGTTTATGAATACTCCCATAATTAGAAAGAATACAGGTGAGTCTAAGAACAAATGGATTAGCTTCTAGAAGGGGTTATTCTAAGGGTCAAATCACTGACTAATATATGTGCATTTAATCAATGTTATGGGGTCTGTAATAACATTCTTGGATCCCTTTATTCAATACTTTATCCTTAAATGATAACAATAGTTCTGTATCAAGTGGTTTATATATGTTATGTGCAATGTTTGTAAATCATAAAACCAAGTTTATCCTCTATGTTCAATTGTGGTTTTGCCATATTTTACATTTGTCAATGGTCAGTATAATTATTACACATAAATTATTGACTTGCACTATTATATGAAAGCTTTGGCTAAAACATTATCATAGAAGTTTAAAACTGTATAATTGATGTAAGCCGAAATACTCAAATTGTTATGCAAGTGTATGTTATACTAGAAATAAGACTTGCGAGGCATGTCTAGTAGCGAGTCAAAACATGTAAACTTTGTTGATAATGTTGCTCATTCTTTTTGGTTACTTGACAGGGATGAGGATGTGGCTGTAGTACAGAAAGTTTGCTGTCATTAACTCTTGGACTCGCAGGATGTCGATTGGTAATTCACGTCTAGCTAAAAAGCTTGAAGGCTACCAGGTTGTTTCGTTACAAGATTATAAGTTCTACTTAAAAACATTAGTCACTTATTGTATAGAATTTATGGAACATTAAATATATTACAGTCTTTTTGGTTCTTGCGTACAGATATAAATGCTTATAGAATACAGTTTGACATTGTTTAAGTTGTTTTCGACATTGTATTGGTCTGCAAGTGTAATCACAAATTGATTGGTGTTACTGTTTTGACTATAAAATAAAAGGTTCCCCGCGGCAACGCGCGGGTTAACTTTCTCGTTTGATCTAATTGTGATGATTTAATCTAATATTTAATTAGTTAAACCTCTTTTCTTGTCTTTCATGTTTTTTCTTTTCTTTCTTATTTTCTTGTTTTTCTTATTAATTCACGTATATAATAAAAAAAAAAATTAAACGGCAAATAACTATGTTACAATAAAAACATTTTCTTGTTTTTATACGTTTTCATTTGTTTTTATACGTTTCGTCCGTTTTCATACGTTTTCGTCCACTTTCAGATGTTTTGTACGTGTTGGGTTTTAGGTTCCACTGAAAGGAATTATTCTAAGTACGGAACCACTGCTAGAGCAAAAGAAACCACGGCTAGAAGAAAGGAATCCACTGCTATGTTAAACCACGGCTAGTAGTATTGTGTAACCACTGCTAATGTTTTGTAAGCACTGCTAGTTTGTTAAGTCGGTTTAATATTTTGTATTTGATAAACATGGAAAATATATTTATCTTGTAGGTTACGTATTATATATTGTAAATGACTCTTTAGCCTATAAAAGGAGGTCCTAGGTTAAAGTTAGATATACGTGTGTTAGATATATCTAAAGTTGATACACTTCAATGTTGTAAAACCCTAATACTATTCAGAGTATTCGTTATTAATATAATTGAGCTGTTTAGTGATTTCTGTTGTTCTTCTTCTTAAGATTAAACATTATATTCCGCATAGTGTTTAATAAAATATTGTTTAAGTCAGTTTCTATATAGGATCGTTTGCTCAATTGGGATCAACAAGTGGTATCAGAGCTTGTGATCTAGAAACTGTAATCAAGAAGAAGTCGTTTTTGCTCTAATCTGTTTTATTCAAGAAATTCAAGATATCTGATGAAACTCATATGGTTACTGCATCAAGGGTACCCATGCTGAAGCATGGTGAGTTTCAAGTGTGGAGAATGCGAATGAGGCAATACATTCGTATGATTGACTACACCATCTGGGAAGTTGTAGAGAATGGTGATACTCTACCTAAGAGGGGTGATTATGGAAAGCTTATCAGTATTGTCAGTGAAGTTGACAAGGCAAAAAGGAAGTTGGAGATAAAAGCTCACAGTATTCTCAGTATGGGAATACCTAATGAATTTGCTTTGGACTTTCAAGAATATGAGACTGCAAAGGAACTTATGGATGCTCTTGAAACAAGATTTGCTGGTAATGATGCTACCAAGAAATCCAGGAAGAATATGCTTAAACATCAACTTGAAAACTTCACCCCGCCCTTAATGGAGAGAATCTTGATGGAACCTACAACAGATTGCAAAAGCTCATAAGTCAACTCAAATTGGTTGACTACAAAATAGCTCAAGAAGATGTCAATCTTAAGTTTATCAGAAGCCTGTCACCAGACTGGGCTGTGCATACAGTTGTGTGGAGAAATAAAGACGATTTTGAAAAGATGACTCTTGAAAATCTCTACAATAACTTAAAGGTTTATGACTCTGAAAAGAACATTGATGGCTCATCCTGTTCTTCACAGAATATTGCTTTTGTGTCTAAAAATCATAAAAGCTCTCAGGAAGCATCCACTGCTGCTTATGAAGTTTCCACTACTATTGCTAACAATACCACTGTTAGTGATAACATTAGTGATGGTGCTATCTGTGCATTTTTGGCTGATCTTACATCAAGTGTTACAGTGCTAAATCAGGATTTGGATCAAATAGATCCTGATGATCTTGAAGAAATCAATCTTCAGTGGAAAATGGCAATGTTAACACTACAAGCTAGGAAGTTCTTGAGGAGGACTGGTAGAAAAGTTAAGTATGATGGTCAAAGAAGAGCTGGGTTTGACAAAAATAAGATGGAGTGTTTCAACTGCAAGAAGAAGGGGCATTTTGCTAGGGAATGTAGAGCTCCTAAGAGAACTGGTGAAGGCTACAAGAAGCCTACTGAAGAACAATTTTCTTCTTCTGCTTTGGTTGCTCAGGATGGATGATCGCTTCCAAACAGTCAAGAAATATTGACCAAAGGTTTTAGTCAACAAAAGTCAACTATTATGGACTCAATACAATTTCCCTTGGAATTTAGTGGATTCCCGGGTCGTTAAGTCCCACGGAGGTTGAATGGTGTGTGAAAACGTTCAGAAGTAGAATGATCACTAAGGATAATGATCTATAAGGCTTTTGGTTGATAATTACACTACTGATCGTTTGGAATTGTATTTGGATACAGAGCTATAAAGCACAACAATCAGATTAAACAAACGTGTCTAGCAAGTAAATAAAAATGTAAATTCAAAAACTACAGGGACTTAAAATGACAAGTTTAAAACTAAAGGGTATAAAATGAAAATTTAAAACTTTTTAAACTTAAAGAAAATTAAAATCTAAAAAGAAAATATTTTACTAATATTATATTAATTTAATATTAATTAATTAATTAAAACAATTTTAAACTTATTTAAAATTTAGTTTAATTAATCTAAAAAGGATTTATAATACAAAACTAACTAAGAAAATCACAAATTTATTTTCTAAAAATCTAGAACAACTTAAAAGATTTATAAAAATTAAAAACAAATATTTTTGTCTTTTAGCTAAGGTTTTATAAATTAAAAACTTAATTAATAATTTAAATCTAATTAAACTAATTAAAGGATTAAAATTAGAAAATAAAAAGGGAAAATTATAAGATTAATTTTTATAGGTTCTAATTAAGTTAACAAAGCTAGGAAAAATATAAAAACATGGTTTTACTTAATAAAAATTAATTTTACTACTTAATACTTTAATATTAATTAATTATTAAAACTATTATTAATTATTAAAAATACTAGATGACAAAGGAAAAATCTGAGAAAATTCCTAAAAATACTTTAATATGACAGAAACTTAAGAAAAATATAAAAACATATAAGTGCTTAATAATAAGCTGAAAAGAAAATTTAAAAAGCTAATTTATATTAAATAAACGCTATCACTATTTTTAAAGTTGATGTTTTTGTGTTTTTTATTGTTTAAACCTATTTAACTACTGATAAGACAAACTTTTAATGAAAACAAAAATTTTAAAACTTAAAAATAAGCAGAACAAAAGCTTATTAGCTTAACAGTTTGGGCTTTTGAGCTTAAATTGATTTTAAAGCTCAAACAAGCTTGAAATAAGCTTCACAGTTGGAACCAAAGGTAAAATAAGATGCAAACAAGCTAAAGGTACTTAAATTAAGCTAAAAATCACAAAGAATCACACTAATAAGCTTAAAATAAGCAAATAAGCACTTCGAAAATACCCTGTGAACCAAACAGGCCTGCAGGGATCTTTAAGGTCTGATTAAGCTAGGTGCAAAAGCTCCAAAGCTCAAAATGAGCACTGACACAACAAGCTTGTTAGGTGAGCTTCTCATAAAACCAAAGTATACAAGGTGGGACCCACTATTAAGCTCTGTGTGAGCTTGTGAAAGTGGCTCAAGTACACTGATTGAGCAGTGTACTGAGTGAATTGGGACAAGGTAAAAGCTACTTGCAGCCCTAACAAATAAGCTGCAGAGTGGAAATTAAGCACTGAACCTTTGAGATGGGTTGGTGAGCTACACAAAAAGCTAAAGAACACAAGCTGGGGTTAACTAATGAACAAGATACAAGCTTATGAAATAAGCTTACTCAGCTGTGCACATGACACTTTTTCAGAAAATTGCTTAAAAGAAGCTAAGAAATAAGCAGTTTAACAAGCTAACTAAAAATTATGAAAAATACTATGATGAAGATGAGCAGCTAAATATTATAACCCTAAAAGCTCAAATCTTGAAAGCTAATATTAAGTCCTATAGAAAATTATCTAGTTTATTCAAAAACTGACCAAATGAGAATTTGACTTTTTGAGTAAAACCAAATAGTTGACTAATATGAACTTATGATTGATTCTACTTACTGATTATGTTATATTAAGCTAAATTAAGACTAGATTAATCAATACTAACAACTTATAAACATGATAGCATGATTATGGAACATAGAAATCCAACAGTCAATAAACAAGATGTGATCACAAGCTATTTTGACTTTTCACTGAATAAACTCTGGTTTTAATGACTTGACTTAGTTAATAGGACTTAGTATGACAGATAACAACCATAAACAACAACAATAACTCAGTGCAACTCAAATAAACAGCTTGATCCAAACAACCCTTTAGAAAACTGTTTTAAAGCTTTAGGTACTAAAATAGTTTTTTAAACCAAGAAATCTATTGATTAACTTAAATTACTATAATAAGACAGGATTAAGCTAAAACTAACAAGGTTGAGATGCTTATACTAAGAAATGCAAATTTTGAAGAAATTTCTTACAAATTGTGTTTATGCACAAATCTGAGAACCAAGAACCAAGAACACTTCCTATAGCTTCCCAAGAAGCATCTAAACCCAAGGCAATCCAGAATTCACCTTGCTCCATGCAGTTTTCTTCATTTCTTTTGATTTTTGATTTATAACTAATTTTTTTGTATTTTTGATTTTTAACTCTAAACTGAGTTTTAAAGTTTCTAATAGCTTACACAAGCTATATAAGGAGCTTATATGAGCTTATGAGTCCAAAACAACAACTAATAACAACATTCAAACATATTGAGAATTTAAGCTTGAAAATGGTATAAACTGAATTTGTACTTAAAACTTTAAATTGATTACTGAAAAAGGTTTATAATACACTAAAATAACTTAACAAAGTACTTGAAAGCTTTAAGATACACTGGAAATTACAAACTAAATAAAACGAGCTAAGCAAAATTAAATTACACTAGATACTATCCACATTGCTCCCTTTCTTCCTTTATATTGATCTTTTTGAGCTCCTTGTCGACCTCTGAATGTTTCCCACTTCATTTCAACCCTTGGATCCTTCGAATTCATCAGAACCGTACATTTGGCATTTTGGAGCCAAAAAGTCATTTGAGTGGGAGTAGCAAGTTTTTGTAATTAAAGAGTTTTGGGAGGATGTGGAGGTGGAAGGAGAGTGGGTAGATAGCTGGGGTTGAGGTGGATGTAAGTGGTGGACAGGTGGTGGTGAAAACCAGGGTGGTTTGGGTTTGCAGTTGTGGGTGAGGGAGATGAACAGGGAAGATGGTTTGTGGGAGGGAAATGGGTTTGACCGGGGTTTGACCGGGTTTTATATTAATTTGGCTGGGGGTTCAAGTTTGAGGGGGGGTCACAGGATATTGACAAGGGGTTCTTTTGGGTTTGGCTGGGGTTAATAATACACAAAGGGTCCGGTTTGGTTTTGGATTTGGAATTAATAACACAAGGACCATTCTTGTAATTTCTGCTAAGTTGAGGGTTTAAACCTGCAATTTTTCCAAGGTTAACACAAGGACCGATTATGCCATTTATGAATAGTACAAGGTTTACTTTTGATTATTTTCACTTTTTGAATTTACCAAGGACTATTTTTGACAATTTTTAAACTTTAGGGACTAAAGTTGTCATTTTGTAATTTTTAAACTTTGAAGGGTTTGTTTTGACAAATTTTGAATCCCATGGACCTTAAATGATAATTTGCTTTATTTTGATTTACCAGGGACTAGTTTTGACAACTTTTGAAACTTGGGGGACTAAAACTGCCAATTATGCAAACTTGATACGTTTTTCACCTGCTTTTGGTATTTTTGCATTTGAAACACATAAAACACTTATTTGTGATATTTTTATCATTTTGATGCTTTGACAGGTGTTTTTGAATGTTTTTGGCAGTCTAAAAGGTACAAGAATGATGAGTATTTGCATACTCATCAATGGACTTGGTGATTATGACTGGAGTGATCAAATTGAAGAAGGACCCAATGCTGCCTTCCTTGCTAGTGAAGCTTCAAAAGAGCATAATTTTGCTCTTATGGCCTATGCTTCATCCTCTGTTTCTGATTCTGAGGTATCTAATGATTCAAAGAGTTCTACTTGTTTTTTTAAATCTTGTCAGGATAATTTAGAATCACTTAAAGCTATTAATGAGAGTTTGAGAAAAGAGGTAGATAGACTTGCTTTAGATAACCTAGGTTACAAAGTTGGTCTTGAGAATGTAGAAGAGAAACTTAACTTTTGCATTAAATGTGAAATTGAGTATGTAGATAAGATAAACATACTAGGTGGTGAAATTGAACTTAAGGATAAAGAAATTAAGATGCTTAAACGTAAAACTAGAAGAATCAGAGAGTGTAAAATAAGAACCCCTATAAGATAAAGAGAAACATGTAGTCAGGGTTGCTAAAACACAATTTGCTTCTGATCTGGTTCATAAATCTATAGGGTGTCTCATGAGTGTCTAAAATACTCATCATTTTTGTACCATTTAAACTGTAAAAACATCTGAAAACACTCAGAAATGCATCAAAATGATAAAAATATCACAAATAAGTGTTTTATGTGTTTTAAATGCAAAAATATCAAAATCAGATGAAAAACATATCAAGTTTGCATAATTGGCAGTTTTAGTCCCCCAAGTTTAAAAAGTTGTCAAATCTAGTCCCTGGAATCTAAAAATATGGAGTTTTGTCATTCAAGGTCCCTAAAATATTCTAAGTTGTCAAAAATGGTCCTTGAATGAATCTTTGGTCAAATGGCAGAAAAGGTCCCTCAAGTTTAAAAAGTGTCATTAATAGTCCTTGGAAATATAAAAATGGAAAATAATCAACTATGGTCCTTGTACTATTAAAGTTTGGCAGAATTGATCCTTTTTATAACTTTGGAAAATTGACAGGTTTGGTCCCTTCATTTTCAGAATTTACATTTATGGTCCTTGTGTATTAAACAAACCAAACGGACCCCTTTTGTAATTTTAAACCCAGCCAAACCAATAGACCCCAGTCAAATAAACCTGTGACCCCCCTTTTTGAACCCCCCTACTTATTAATATCTCGGTCAAAAAGTCAAAACGCGCCAAAACCATGTCTACTGTTCATCTCCCTCTTCCACGCCTGCAATCCCAAAACCAGGTGGTTTTCCCCACCTCTCCACCTCACCACCACCTGTTATACACTTGTCTAACAACTCCCCTCCACCTCCACATCTTCCCAAATTGCATTAAATGCAATAAACCTGCTCAAACACCTTTTGCCGCCAAAACTACAAATGGACGATTATGATGATTTAGAGAGATTCAATGGCCAAGATGAGCTGGGAAAGATTCAGAGATGTCGACAAGTCTCTAAAAGATCTCTATAAAGAAGAATGGTGCAATGTAGATAGATATCAAGTGTAATTTAATTTACTTTATGTCGTTTTAGTTAATTTTAAATTTCCAGTGTTATTTAAAGCTTTCAAGTACTCTTTTAAGTATTCTCAGTGTAATTTAAATCTTTTTCAATAAGTAATTTCAGTGTTAAGTTCCATTTTCAAGTTTATGCAATTTTAAGTTCAAAAATCTCATGTTAATCAAATGTTGTTGTTAGTTGTTGTTAAGGACTGAATAAGCCCATATAAGCTCCTAGAAAGCTTATTAAAGCTTTTAGTAACCTTAAAATTCAGTTTAGAAGCAAAAAGCAAAAATTCATAAAAATCAAGAAAAATTAGTTAAAAATCAAAAATCCTTGAAGATGGTGCAAAAGACTGAAGCAGGGTAATCTCTGGAATTCTCTTGGGTTATAAGCTTTGTGGAAAGCTATTAAGAGTGGTTCTTGTTCTTGGTTCTGTATTCTCAGTGGGATAATCTCTTGTAAGCTATTTTCTCAAAATTTGCATATTCTAGTATAAGTGTTTTAATCCTGTTAATTTTGGCTTAATCCTGTTTAAATATAGTTATTACAAGTTAATAAGTAGATTTATTAGTTTAAAAACTTGTTTTAGTGCTTAATGCTTCACAACAGTCCACATAAGGGGTGTTTGAATCTGCTTGTTAATCTGTGTTAGAGGTTAGTTTACTAGTTGAAAATAGTTGGTCTAGGTTTGTTTAGCTATAATTAACTCATATCAGTCATTTGTTTGCATCTAAATACCATAAAAGTCAAAATTACCTAAATTCTGTCTTAAACTCATAACTGTTAGGATTTTTGATTGCATAATCATGCATTCTGGTTTAAAAGTTGTTTATATAGCCTAATTCAGTCTCATAATAGCTTAATATAACATATTTAGAAGCCTAGGATCATTAGAATCTCAAATAAGTCAAAACTGCATGTTCTATTAAAAAGTCAAAATTTCTCAATATCAGTTTTTGAATTAAATTAAGAATTTTAGTGTGTGCTCATTATTAAGATTTAGCTTAAACTCTTTTAGGATATTAAAGTTTAGCTGCTTAACTTAATTAGAAAAATATTAGTTCACTTCTCATCAGCTTATAAAGTGCTTATTTCCTAGCTTACTTTAAACACTTTTTCAAAAACTGCCCTGTGCACCAGTTTTACAAGCTTATTCTCAAGCTCATTCAGAGCTCATTAGCTAGCTTAAACTTATGAACCTTAGCTTTTTGAGAAGCTCACCTAGTTGTGTCTCTAGTCCAAAGCTTATTTTTCTATTTTTAGCTTATTTAATAGGTCTGCTCTTTGCTTTTAATTTTGTCCATTTTATTTAATACACCAATAAGTCAGTGGTTATCAGCTTTTTCAAAAGCTTCTCCCAAGCTTATTAGTGAAAGCCAAACTTTGTAATTTAGCTTTTTGGATAGCTTAGTTGATAATCTTGTTAAGTCCAGTCTTTATTTTCAATTCCAAGCTCATTTAAGTGCTTAAAATTAAGCTAGAAGGTGCCTAGAAAACCATTAAGTATCCTGTTTACCAGTTTAAGCTTGTGCTTATTTTGGCTTATTCAGTGCTTATTCTTAAGTCAATTTGCTTTTTCAGTTGTCAAACTAGCTTATTATCAGTATTTAGCTTATTTCCATTTTACATTTTGCTTATTGAGTAGCTTATAAGCCATTTGGCTTAATCCTTGTGCTTATTCAGTCTTATTGCTAACTGTTAAGAAATCATAAGCCAAATCAGAGCTTATTAGTGTTTTTCATAAAAAGTTGTAGTTTTAACATTTGCTTATTTCCTTGTTCTTAATAAGTTTCAAAAAGAAAAATCAAAAAAATAAATATTTTGCAAAAAGTCATTGCTGGGATTCAACCCTCGCCACCCAAATTCACCACACACACACCATACCAACTGCCCTTAGGTCTTTGACTGGTTATGGTTTGCATTGTTTATTACTTAACCCTTCTTTGTTCATTTAGCTTAAACATGTAAATTAGCTTATTTTCAGCTTATTTAAATAAGATTTCACAAGTTTTATATTTTTCTCAGCTTCATAATAGTACTTAGTATTTTGTAAAAAAGTTTCAGATTTTTCTGAATAGTTTTAGTATTTTTAATCATTTAATTAGTGTAAAATAGTATTTAATTCATAATAAAAAATATAAAAGTCTAAAAAATATAAATCTTTTTTCTAAAATTTTATTTTGTCATATAGTAAGTAAGAAAATTGTTTTTACACTCGTAGGACTTTTATTTTACAAATTTTACGTTTTTACTTGCGCACTCGCGTAATTTTTACATACAACGCACGTTTTCATTTTAGGTCACATTTTTAGATAATTTAAGTTTACATTTTAGTTAAAATAGTTTATTTAAGTTATTTTGTTTTATAAATCAAGAAAAACATCATTTTAAAAATAGTGATAGCGTTTATTTAATATATTTTAGCTTTTTAATTTTCTTTAATTTGCATTTAAGCCCCTGTAATTTACAAACTTTCTCTTTAGGTGTAATTATCATTCACAATCCTTAATGATCACTATCCTTAGTGATTATTCGACATCTGAAAGTGTTAAACACCATTAATCCTCCGTGGGACTTAACGACCTGAGGTAACACTATACTCTCCAGATCTTAATTGTATTGTTTCTGAGCTGTTTGAAGGTTATTACGGTTGACCATTCACAAGTGGTTAGCTTGTGTGATAAAACTTGACGGTTCAGACGCGATCAAATTTTGGCGCCGCTGCCGGGGAGGCTGTAAGCGTGTTTTAAGCATTCTCAGACCCGTACTTGCACATATACCACCATTTGTAAACAGTTTTTTGTAAAGTTATAAGAAATTAAAAAGTCATTAACACTTTTCCTAAAGTGTTAACAACACCAAACAAAATATAAAACAACAAAACAATCGTAACGTTTTCTAGCTTGTGTTTCCTTTAAGGTGATTCTTAAAGAGATACGATTTGGTTAAACGAGACGATACCAAAAATATTTTCCAAAAGTTTTTAAACCATTAGCACAAATCCATACCTACGTCTTTTCAGTGGTACTTAAATACATAAAAATCAACCACCGCAAATCAAGGCAGTACACCTACCAACTAGGGGTGTGACCATAATAAGTTCCCGAACCAAAGATTTAAAACTTGCCTTTGTGTCCTTGTGATTTGGTGTACCTTTTCAAAGAAGCCATTTCATTTGTGATTATTGGTTAAGTTCACTTGTCGTTTTGCCTCGCATTTGTTTTGAAAATTGATTTTTAAACTTAGTGCATGCGCACTCGTTCTTCCAGCTCTACAAGTCCACTTTCTGAGCTTGCAAATATTCCTCGTAGGCGTAGAGGACGTTCTGCTCCTTCAGCCGTGATTGAGGAACGTCTAACACCACCACACCCTGTCGTAATGGCAAAAGACAAGCCGATGAATGAGCTTCTCCAAGCACCCATCGAGGGTTACGGAGATGCCATTATTGTCCCAGCCATCGTGGCTGATACCTTTGAGCTCAAAACCGGGTTGCTTAATCTGGTAACCCAAAGCCAATTTTATGGTTTTGAGCGGGATGATCCTCATGCACATATTCGATGGTTTAACAAGATTGCATCTACCATCAAATACAAGAATGTCCCACATGAAGCAATTAAGCTTCTTCTGTTCCCATTCTCTCTAGAGGGACAAGCCCGGAATTGGCTTGAGAAACAACCCCCTCATTCTATTGAGACATGGGAGGACTTAGTCACCAAATTTGTTAACGAATTCTATCCTCCATCCCGAACTACAAGTCTTAAGAATGAGATAATGAAATTTTCTCAAAGATTTGATGAATCATTCGGGGAGGCATGGGATCGTTACAAAGAATTGCTCCGAAAGTGTCCACATCATGGTTTTACCGAGTTAATGCAAATGGATACTTTCTACAATGGTCTAAACCAGACTAACCAAGACTCTTTAAATGCCTCCGCGGGAGGTAATTTCCTGAGCAAGACCACCAAAGAAGCCTTGCAAATCATTGAAAACAAGTCCTAGGTCCGCCCTTTCCGAACAAAGACATATCAGACTCAGTCTAATGCAGGACCTTCTACTTCATCTCACGTGAGTACATCTAGCACCGATGCTAAGATTGACAAACTCACGGATATTGTTCAGGCCTTGGTTCTTGCTAACCAAAATAAAGTCACTTTCACACAGACACCATCACATGGTGAAGTGAAGAAAGTTGAAGTCTGTGTTACTTGTGGTGGCCCTCATGCATACTACAACTGTACTGCCATCGATGGTAGTCCGTTTGAAGCCAATGCCATAGCCGGTACTTCACATCAAGGAGGTAATCAATACCGTCCTCAAAATGAGCCAAACTACCGTGCTAACACTTATCAGGGACCACCCGGTTTTAGCCAGAATCCTAACATGCAAAACCGGAATCAGAACCAACCTAAAATGAACCAAGGTTATCAAAACCAAGGTAATTTCTATCCTGGACCAAATCAAGGTTTCCAACATCAAGGTAACCTTAATCAAAACAATTTCAATCGAGGAAATCAATTTCAGGGAAATGTGAAGCCTAACCAAGGGAATTTTCAACAACAATGTCATAATCAAAACATACGACCTCAAAATTTCCCTCCACCTCCTCCAGTATCAACATCTGATGAGCTTTTAAAGCAATTCATGAAGTCTCAAGAGGAGAAAAACAGAGTGTTGGTCACCGATCGCTGAACTCAAGAAATCTTTAAATGATCAACCCTCGGGCTCAGGAAAACTTCCGAGCAACACGATCGCTAACCCGAGGGGCGATGCTAAGGCGATCACAACCAGAAGTGGTGTTTCATACGATGGACCCGCTATTCCTACTACCTTTTCTTCTTCTCTCCCGAAGGTAGTGGAAAGTGAACCTGAGGCAAAAAAGGACAAGGAACTTCCTACTAATAACGGAGGTACCAAAGATGTCCATCCTCAAGTTGTCCCGAAACCCAAATCCAATCCAGGAGTTGTTTTTGAACCTCCAGTAGCTCCCGTTGAAAACCCCAAATCCAAATCTTCTATTCCTTACCCATCACGTTTGAATGAGCAAAAGCTCCGTGAAAAAGCCAGTCATCAAATGGACAAATTTTTTCAAATTTTCCAAGAACTACATTTTGACATAAGCTTTGCGGATGCTATCATGCTGATGCCCAAGTTTGCATCAACTCTCAAACACATGTTAAGCAACAAGGAAAAGCTGTTTGAAATGGCAAAAACTCCTCTGAACGAAAACTGCTCAGCAGTTATCTTGAAGAAGCTTCCGAAAGCTTGGAGATCCCGAAAATTTCTCTTACCTTGTGTATTTCCATGGATGGTTGAATGCTTTGCCTTAGCAGATCTTGGTGCAAGCATCAATCTGATGCCTCATTCAAGATGGAAGAAACTTTCTCTTCCGGACCTTATTCCTACATGCATGACTCTCGAGCTTGCAGATCGTACAATATCCCGTCCACTTGGCATTGCCGAGGACGTATTTGTGAAAGTAGGAAAGTTCCATTTTCCAGCTGACTTTGTAGTTATTGATTTCGATGCCGATCCACGGAGTTCCTCTAATTGTTGGACGAGGATTCCTGAGAATGGGCCGTGCTCTCATTGATGTATTTGAGCAAGAAGTCACACTATGTGGGTAATGAAGCTGTCACCTTTAACCTTGATCAAACTTCGAGGTACTCCGCAAACTATGATTCTGAGTCGGTTAACCGAATAGATATCATTGATGTTGCTTCTGAAGAGTACTCTCAAGAAGTTCTTGGTTATGATCATAATTCTTCGAGTGATAATCTCACTCATTCATCTCAACCCATCATCGCCAATTCTACTCCTTCTCTCACTCCATTTGAGGAAAGTGACTTCATCTTGGAAGAGATTGAAGCATACTTGTCTAGTGATTCAGTTCCATGGGAAATTGATCACGCTCCCATCGACATCGAGGGAGATATTCTTCTCATTGAGAAGTTGCTTAATGATGATCCATCATCACTCCCTCCCGTCGAGCTTCATAACAAGGAAGTCAATTCAGTTGAGAAAACTGAAGAATTTCCTGAGGTAGAACTTAAGGACTTACCTCCTCATCTCGAATATGCATTTCTTGAAGGTGATGATAAATTACCAGTCATTATTGCTCGAGATTTGAGTAAAGATGAAAAGCTGCTCTCATAAAGGTCTTGAAGTCACACAAGCAAGCAATTGCTTGGAAACTCTCCGACATTAAGGGTATCAACCCTGAGTTTTGTACTCACAAAATCTTGATGGAGGATGACTTCAATCCAGCAGTTCAACATCGAGAGAAGGTGAATCCAAAAATCCATGATGTTATTAAACAAGAGGTTCTCAAACTTCTTGATGCAGGATTAATTTACCCGATCTCTGATAGTCCTTGGGTTAGCCCAATTCATTGTGTTCCGAAAAAGGGTGGCATAACCGTTGTCACAAATGAAGATAACGAGTTAATTCCAACTCGGCTGGTAACGAGATGGCGTGTTTGCATTGACTATCGCAAGTTGAATGACGCCAACCGAAAAGACCATTTTCCTCTACCCTTCATGGACCAAATGCTTGAGAGATTAGCAGGGAACAAATACTATTGTTTCCTTGATGGTTTCTCGAGTTATTTTCAGATTCCCATTGATCCACAGGATCAAGAAAAGACCACATTCACCTGCCCATACGGAACTTTTGCCTACAGACGTATGCCTTTTGGCCTATGTAATGCGACTGGCACGTTCCAACGATGTATGATGGCCATTTTCCACGACATGATCGGGGAAACAATGGAGGTGTTTATGGATGACTTCTCGGTCATTGGGGACTCGTTTCAAACATGTCTCTCCCATTTAGAAAAAATGCTCCAACGGTGTGAAGACACCAATCTTTGTCTAAATTGGGAGAAGAGCCACTTTATGGTCAAAGAAGGCATAGTCCTTGGCCATAAGATTTCAAAAAACGGGATTGAGGTAGATAGAGCAAAAGTCGATGTTATTGCTAAATTGCCTCATCCTACTACCGTCAAAGGTATTAGGAGTTTTTTAGGTCATGCCGGTTTTTATCGCAGATTCATACAAGATTTTTCTAAAATCGCCCGGCCTATGACCCATCTTCTTGAAAAAGATGCTCCTTTTATCTTCTCACCCGAGTGCATCGAAGCTTTTGAAACATTAAAGAAAAAGCTTACTGAAGCACCCATTCTCGTTGCTCCCGACTAGGATTTACCTTTTGAGCTCATGTGCGATGCAAGTGATTTTGCTATCGGTGCAGTCTTAGGGCAACGTAGATCTAAGCATTTTCAGCCTATCCACTACGCAAGTAAAACAATGACTGAAGCTCAAACTCATTACACCACCACAGAAAAAGAGCTACTAGCCGTGGTGTATGCATTTGAGAAATTTCGGCCATACCTAATCTTGACCAAATGCGTGGTGTATACGGATCACTCGGCTCTCAAATATCTCTTTGCAAAACAAGACGCAAAACCGAGATTGCTCGTTGGGTTCTCCTCCTACAAGAATTTGATATCATCATACGTGATAAAAAAGGAGCTGAGAACCTGGCTGCTGATCATCTGTCACGTCTAGAAAACCCTCACCAAGATGTTTTCGAGAAAAAATAAATAAATGAAACATTTCCTCTCGAGACACTCAATGCGGTTTCTTTTCGTGGAAACTCTACCACCCCATGGTTTGCTGACTTCGCAAATTACCATGCGGGTAACTTCATAGTGAAAGGGATGTCGATCCAACAGAAGAACAAATTCTTCAAGGATGTTAAACATTACTTCTGGGACGACCCCTACTTATTCAAAATCTGTGCGGATCAAGTCATCCGACGGTGTGTTTATGGACAACAAGCTATGGACATTCTCAAAGCTTGCCATGCTGGACCCACCGGGGGCCATCATAGTCCAAACTACACCGCCAAAAAGGTGTTTGATTCCGGGTTTTATTGGCCCACGATTTACAAGGATGCCCACGAATTTGTCAAAGCCTGTGACGCTTGTCAACGTCACGGGAATATCTCACAAAGAAATGAAATGCCGCAAAATGCCATTCAAGTTTGTGAGATCTTTGACATCTGGGGCATTGACTTTATGGGGCCATTTCCATCATCTCGAGGTAACAAATACATACTCGTGGCCGTTGACTATTTGTCAAAATGGGTTGAAGCGAAAGCTTTACCTACCAATGATGCCCGAGTTGTTGTAAAATTCTTAAAATCTCTTTTTGCTAGGTTTGGAACTCCACGAGCTATAATCAGTGATCGTGGTACACATTTCTGCAATGACCAATTTGATCGTGTCATGCAAAAATATGGTGTAACTCATCGTCTCTCTACTGCATACCACCCACAAACAAGTGGGCAAGTGGAAGTTTCTAACCGAGGTATTAAAAGAATTCTTGAAAGGACAGTTGGCAAAAACCGTGCCTCTTGGTCGGACAAACTAGATGACGCACTCTGGGCCTTCCGTACAGCTTATAAAACACCAATCGGGTGTACTCCATACAAGCTAGTATACGGAAAGGCATGTTATCTGCCGATTGAGCTTGAGCACAAAGCATACTGGGCCTTGAAACATGCAAACTTCGATATTCAGACAGCTGGTGATCACCGGAAAGTTCAAATGAATGAATTAAATGAACTCCGTGATCAAGCATACGAGAACTCTTTGATCTACAAACAAAAGACAAAGAAGATTCATGACTCTAAAATCAAGAACCGCGTTTTCAACGTTGGTGATCGAGTCCTTCTTTTCAATTATAGATTGAAGATTTTCTCGGGAAAGCTTAAGTCCCGTTGGTCTGGTCCATTTACTATTGCTAAGGTTTATCCTTATGGTACCATTGAGTTATCTCAACCCGATGGTCCAAATTTTAAAGTGAATGGTCATCGATTAAAGCACTATTTTGGAGAGGACATTCCGCCTGTGGTTGTCCCGGATCTACAAACTTTCCCCATGAACCAATGAATGCGGGGATCGAGTCAAGCTAGTGACTCGGGAATCAAAAACAGTAGCACACACCATATGGGTTTTCACCCATATTTCTGACTTCTTTCTACTTTCTACCACCCTAGTGTGGGGGATTTGCCCCCCGCTGTTGTATAATAATCTCTAAAAAATTAAAAAAAAAAAAAATGTGTATATATCAAAAACAAAATAATGGCCGTAGTATTTCTCTTTTATGTTCTATGTTTCGGCATAACAGCCGGTACTTTGAATATTGAGGGCAATATTCATTTCTAGTGTGGGGGGGAATTCTCACGAATTTTATCATGTAATTATACCACCCAATTCCCCCATTTTTGGCCAAAATTTTTTTGGAGTAAGTGTTTTTCACTTACTCAGCAAATGGTAATCAGTCCACCATGTCTAACACACATAAAGATTGGCTAATCCAGAGCAAACGCTCTTGGTAAAGATATCTCAAATCCGTTTATGGCTTGCAATTTGCCTAAAATTGTATGGTGTTCAGCTCACCATATCTTTAGCTAGTGAAGAGTTGGCTAGCCCGCAAGTTTATGGCTTGTGGTAAAGGCAGTTGGAAAACCATAATTGGTAATCGGCTCACCAAAGATAATATTGATAATTTATCTAAGAGTTGGCTAGAAGCAAACGGCTTCCGGTAAAGACAAATCAAAACCGTTGAAAGCTGGTGATTTGCTCAAAATCATTTGGTTATCATTGTACCAAAGTTCTTACTTGAACTAAAACATTTGGCTACTCCAGAAGTAATGGCTTTTGGTAAAGAGATGAAATCCATTAATTTTTCTTAAAACATTGCTAGGGACTAGCAATATCTTAGTGTGGGGGATTGATGAGTGTCTAAATACTCATCATTTTTGTACCATTTAAACTGCAAAAGCATCTGAAAACACTCAGAAATGCATCAAAATGATAAAAATATCACAAATAAGTGTTTTATGTGTTTTAAATGCAAAAATATCAAAATCAGATGAAAAACATATCAAGTTTGCATAATTGGCAGTTTTAGTCCCCCAAGTTTAAAAAGTTGTCAAATCTAGTCCCTGGAATCTAAAAATATGGAGTTTTGTCATTCAAGGTCCCTGAAATATTCTAAGTTGTCAAAAATGGTCCTTGAATGAATCTTTGGTCAAATGGCAGAAAAGGTCCCTCAAGTTTAAAAAGTGTCATTAATAGTCCTTGGAAATATAAAAATGGAAAATAATCAACTATGGTCCTTGTACTATTAAAGTTTGGCAGAATTGATCCTTTTTATAACTTTGGAAAATTGACAGGTTTGGTCCCTTCATTTTCAGAATTTACATTTATGGTCCTTGTGTATTAAACAAACCAAACGGACCCATTTTGTAATTTTAAACCCAGCCAAACCAATAGACCCCAGTCAAATAAACCTGTGACCCCCCCTTTTTGAACCCCCCTACTTATTAATATCTCGGTCAAAAAGTCAAAACGCGCCAAAACCATGTCTACTGTTCATCTCCCTCTTCCACGCCTGTAATCCCAAAACCAGGTGGTTTTCCCCACCTCTCCACCTCACCACCACCTGTTATACACTTGTCTAACAACTCCCCCCCACCTCCACATCTTCCCAAATTGTATTAAATGCAATAAACCTGCTCAAACACCTTTTGCCGCCAAAACTACAAATGGACGATTACGATGATTTAGAGAGATTCAATGGCCAAGATGAGCTGGGAATGATTCAGAGATGTCGACAAGTCTCTAAAAGATCTCTATAAAGAAGAATGGTGCAATGTAGATAGATAACTAGTGTAATTTAATTTACTTTATGTCGTTTTAGTTAATTTTGAATTTCCAGTGTTATTTAAAGCTTTCAAGTACTCTTTTAAGTATTCTCAGTGTAATTTAAATCTTTTTCAATAAGTAATTTCAGTGTTAAGTTCCATTTTCAAGTTTATGCAATTTTAAGTTCAAAAATCTCATGTTAATCAAATGTTGTTGTTGGTTGTTGTTAAGGACTAATAAGCCATATAAGCTCCTAGAAAGCTTATTAAAGCTTTTAGTAACCTTAAAATTCAGTTTAGAAGCAAAAAGCAAAAATTCATAAAAATCAAGAAAAAATTAGTTAAAAATCAAAAATCCTTGAAGATGGTGCAAAAGACTGAAGCAGGGTAATCTCTGGAATTCTCTTGGGTTATAAGCTTTGTGGAAAGCTATTAAGAGTGGTTCTTGTTCTTGGTTCTGTATTCTCAGTGGGATAATCTCTTGTAAGCTATTTTCTCAAAATTTGCATATTCTAGTATAAGTGTTTTAATCCTGTTAATTTTGGCTTAATCCTGTTTAAATATAGTTATTACAAGTTAATAAGTAGATTTATTAGTTTAAAAACTTGTTTTAGTGCTTAATGCTTCACAACAGTCCACATAAGGGGTGTTTGAATCTGCTTGTTAATCTGTGTTAGAGGTTAGTTTACTAGTTGAAAATAGTTGGTCTAGGTTTGTTTAGCTATAATTAACTCATATCAGTCATTTGTTTGCATCTATATACCATAAAAGTCAAAATTACCTAAATTCTGTCTTAAACTCATAACTGTTAGGATTTTTGATTGCATAATCATGCATTCTGTTTTAAAAGTTGTTTATATAGCCTAATTCAATCTCATAATAGCTTAATATAACATATTTAGAAGCCTAGGATCATTAGAATCTCAAATAAGTCAAAACTGCATGTTCTATTAAAAAGTCAAAATTTCTCAATATCAGTTTTTGAATTAAATTAAGAATTTTAGTGTGTGCTCATTATTAAGATTTAGCTTAAACTCTTTTAGGATATTAAAGTTTAGCTGCTTAACTTAATTAGAAAAATATTAGTTCACTTCTCATCAGCTTATAAAGTGCTTATTACTTAGCCTCTTTTGAACCCCTTTTCTGAAAACTGCCCTGTGCACCAGTTTTACAAGCTTATTCTCAAGCTCATTCAGAGCTCATTAGCTAGATTAAACTTATGAACCTTAGCTTTTTGAGAAGCTCACCTAGTTGTGTCTCTAGCCCAAAGCTTATTTTTCTATTTTTAGCTTATTTAATAGGTCTGCTCTTTGCTTTTAATTTTGTCCATTTTATTTAATACACCAATAAGTCAGTGGTTATCAGCTTTTTCAAAAGCTTCTCCCAAGCTTATTAGTGAAAGCCAAACTTTGTAATTTAGCTTTTTGGATAGCTTAGTTGATAATCTTGTTAAGTCCAGTCTTTATTTTCAATTCCAAGCTCATTTAAGTGCTTAAAATTAAGCTAGAAGGTGCCTAGAAAACCATTAAGTATACTGTTTACCAGTTTAAGCTTGTGCTTATTTTGGCTTATTCAGTGCTTATTCTTAAGTCAATTTGCTTTTTCAGTTGTCAAACTAGCTTATTATCAGTATTTAGCTTATTTCCATTTTACATTTTGCTTATTGAGTAGCTTATAAGCCATTTGGCTTAATCCTTGTGCTTATTCAGTCTTATTGCTAACTGTTAAGAAATCATAAGCCAAATCAGAGCTTATTAGTGTTTTTCATAAAAAGTTGTAGTTTTAACATTTGCTTATTTCCTTGTTCTTAATAAGTTTCAAAAAGAAAAATCAAAAAAATAAATATTTTGCAAAAAAAGTCATTGCTGGGATTCGAACCCTGGCCACCCAGCTCACCACACACACACCATACCAACTGCCCTTAGGTCTTTGACTGGTTATGGTTTGCATTGTTTATTACTTAACCCTTTTTTGTTCATTTAGCTTAAACGTGTAAATTAGCATATTTTCAGCTTATTTAAATAAGCTTTCACAAGTTTTATATTTTTCTCAGCTTCATAATAGTACTTAGTATTTTGTAAAAAAGTTTTAGATTTTTCTGAATAGTTTTAGTATTTTTAATCATTTAATTAGTGTAAAATAGTATTTAATTCATAATAAAAAATATAAAAGTCTAAAAAATATAAATCTTTTTTCTAAAATTTTATTTTGTCATATAGTAAGTAAGAAAATTGTTTTTACACTCGTAGGACTTTTATTTTACAAATTTTACGTTTTTACTTGCGCACTCGCGTAATTTTTACATACAACGCACGTTTTCATTTTAGGTCACATTTTTAGATAATTTAAGTTTACGTTTTAGTTAAAATAGTTTATTTAAGTTATTTTGTTTTATAAATCAAGAAAAACATCATTTTAAAAATAGTGATAGCGTTTATTTAATATATTTTAGCTTTTTAATTTTCTTTAATTTGCATTTAAGCCCCTGTAATTTACAAACTTTCTCTTGAGGTGTAATTACCATTCACAATCCTTACTGATCACTATCCTTAGTGATTATTCGACATCTGAAAGTGTTAAACACCATTAATCCTCCGTGGGACTTAACGACCTGAGGTAACACTATACTCTCCAGATCTTAATTGTATTGTTTCTGAGCTGTTTGAAGGTTATTACGGTTGACCATTCACAAGTGGTTAGCTTGTGTGATAAAACTTGACGGTTCAGACGCGATCAGTGTCAATTAATGAAAAAAGGTTCTGGGATTGGATACAATAATGTGCCACCACCCTCTCTAATGAAACATGCACCACCTGGCACTGAATTGTCATTTAGTAGTGAGTTTAGTTTCAACAAACCTGTAGGTAAGATTAGTAAGTCTGAATCACCTAAGATAGGTTCTGATAAGTCATCTTATGGTTCAATTATTGAAGATTGGGAATCAGATTCTGAGGAAGATAGGTCTGAATCAACACAGTCTGAGAAATTAGAAAATGTTAAGTCTGTTGATTCTAAACAAGCCAACCTTATGCCTAGATTTGGAGCACCAATTTCTAGGAAGGTAGTTGACTATAATGAGATTCCTAGGGAACAGATGAAAAGATACATACCTAGGGGTCATCAAAGAAACTTCAATGGCATAATTTCAAACTGACTAGGAAGTGAGTTTCAATGTGTGAAAAATTCTTGTTTTAAATGTGGTAGTTTTGAGCATCTACAAAGAAACTGTTTTAATAATCAACCACAAGTCTGGAATCATTGGAGAAGGGTGAACCACAAAAAATTTTCAAAGAACACCATCCCTCACCCAAACAAAAACATGGTTCCTAAAGCAGTGCTAATGAAAAATGGTAAAACAAAGTCTATAATCACTGCTGCAACCAAATGGGTTCCAACCACTGCTAAGCCAAATGTAAACACTGGTAAGCAAAATGTTTCTCTGATAAGCGAATATCACCACAAAACAATAGAAGTTTTAACTATTCCAAAGGTGATAACTGACACAGTGGTTGGGAGCCATTTCTATGTCAGAAAGGCCTCAGCTAGCTGGCAATGGAAGCCTAAGACCAAGGTTTTACATAATGCCAGTAGTGCATCAATGGGCCTAGAGAAATTTGATTATGTTGATGCACAGGGCAGACCCAAGTCAGTATTGGCTTGGGTCCACAAAAAGAACTAACTTGTTTAAATTCATGTGCAGGGCAATCTACAAGATGAGCTACAAGACAAAGGAATTTTTTATAGTGGTTGCTCTGGGCACATGACATGGGATGGGAGCAACCTTGAGGATTTTGAAGCTTTTGATGGAGGTCATGTGGTGTTGGGTTTTTGGTTCCTTGAATCATGAATTACTTTAAGTTCTGGAACCACGGACAGGTTTGATATAACCACGGACAGAAGAATGTAACCGCTGATGAAGATAACCACGGTTAGTAGTAGTGTGTAACCACGGACAATATATTGTAACCACTGCTAGTGTTTTGTATAGTCGGTTTAGTTTATTGTATTAGATAAATATGGAAAAGATATTTTTCTTGTAGGTTACGTATTGTATTATGTAAAGGACTCCTTAGTCTATAAAAGGAGGTCCTAGGTTAGATTAGATATACGAGTAAGTTTTATATCTAA
Source organism: Chrysanthemum makinoi (assembly GCA_910596185.1). Classification (NCBI taxonomy): domain Eukaryota; kingdom Viridiplantae; phylum Streptophyta; class Magnoliopsida; order Asterales; family Asteraceae; genus Chrysanthemum; species Chrysanthemum makinoi. The sequence continues at coordinate 150,826,473 of OU343223.1, read as the reverse complement.
GGTCGATACACTTCAAGGTTGCAAAACCCTAATACTGTAAGAGTATTCGTATTAATAAATAATATTGAGGTGTTGAATGTTAACTGTTCTTCTTCTTAAGATTAAGTGTTAAATTCCGCGTAATACTTAATAAGATTTTATTCTAAGTCAGTCTCTATATTAGATCGTTTGCTCAACTGGGATCAACAAGTGGTATCAGAGCTTGTGATCTAGAAACTGTAACCAAGAAGAAGTCTGTTAATCTTTATTCAACTAAGTTAAGATGTCTGACGAAACTCACATGGTGACTGCTTCAAAGGTACCCATGCTCAAGCATGGTGAGTATCAAATCTGGAGAATGCGAATGAGGCAATACATTCGTATGATTGATTATGCTCTCTGGGATGTCGTTGAAAAAGGAGACACTCTTCCTAAGAAGGGTGAGGATGGACTAGAGATAGCTATTGTTAATGAACCTGATAAAGCTAAAAGGAAAATGGAGATCAAAGCTCACATTATTCTTTCTATGGGAATACCTAATGAGTTTTCATTGGACTTTGATCAATATGAGTCTGCTAAAGATTTATTGGATGCTCTTGAATTACGGTTTGCTGGTAATGAAGCTACTAAGAAGTCAAGGATGAATATGCTCAAGCATCAATTTGAAACCTTCACTGCTCTTAGTGGAGAAAAGATTGATGGCACATACAATAGACTTCAAAAACTTATCAGCCAACTGAAGTCAGTGAATTACAAGTTTCTTCAAGAAGATATTAATTTGAAGTTCATTAGAAGTTTATCATCTGAATGGGCTATTCATACAATTGTGTGGAGAAATAAGGAGGATTTTCCTACTATGACTCTAGACAATCTCTTCAACAACTTGAAGGTTTATGAGTCTGAGAATAACTTTGCTCACTCATCTTCTGCTAATCAAAACATTGCTTTTGTATCCACTAATCACAAAAGCCCACAAGATGTATCCACTGCTGCCTATGGTATAACCACGGCTATTGCAAACAATACCACTGTTAGTGATAATGTCAGTGATGGTGCAATTTGTGCTTTTCTGGCTGATTTAACTACCAGTGTTACTGTGCTGAATCAAGATCTGGATCAAATTGATCCTGATGATCTTGAAGAGATTAATCTTCAATGGCAAATGGCAATGTTGACTCTCCAAGCAAGAAAGTTTCTGAGGAGGACTGGAAGACAGGTTAAGTATGATGGTCAAAGGAGAGCTGGATTCGACAAAATCAAGATGGAGTGCTTTAACTGCAAAAAGAAAGGTCACTTTGCTAGGGAATGTCGAGCTCCTAAAAGAATTGAAGGCATTAAGAAGACAACAGAAGAGCCTGCCGCTTCTTCACTTTGGTTGCTCAGATGGATTGGTGATTATGATTTGAGTGATCAGATTGAAGAAGGTCCAAATGCAGCTTTTCTTGCTAGTGAAGCTTCAAAAGAGCATAACTTTGCTCTAATGGCCTATGCTTCATCATCTGGTTCAGATTCTGAGGTATCTAATGATTCTAAAACATCTACTTGTTCTTTTAAATCATGTTATGATAACTTAGAATCTCAAAAAGCTATCACTGAGAGCATGAGAAAAGAAGTAGAAAGATTGACTCTAGATAACTTAGGTTATAGAGTTGGTCTAGAGGGTGTGGAAGAGAAGCTAAAATTCTGTATTAAATGTGAGTTTGAGTATGTAGAAAAGATCAATATACTTGGTGGTGAAATTGATCTTAAAAATAGAAAGATTAAAATGCTTAAAGATAAACTAGCAGAGGCAGAGAGTGTAAAACAAGAAGCCCTAGATGAAAAAGAAAAACATGTTGTTAGGGTTGCCAAAACACAATATGCTTCTGATCTAGTAAATAAGCCAATAGGTCAAAAACTGTTCAAAGATGGTACTGGTCTTGGATACAATAATATGCCACCACCCTCTTTGATGAAACATGGACCACCTGCTAAAGAACTGTCATTTAGTAGTGAATTCAGCTTTAACAAACCTGTAGAAGGATTAAGTAAAACTGAAACACCTAAGATAAGTTCTGATAAGTCATCTGATGCTCCCATAATTGAAGATTGGGAATTAGATTCTGAGGAAGATAGTAAAGTATCAACACATCCTGAAAAGTTAGAACCTCTTAAGAAAGTTGATACTAGACAAGCCAATCTTGTACCTAGATTTGGAGCTCAAATTACTAAGAAAGTGGTAGAATACAAGGAAGTACCTAGGGAACAGATGAAAAGATATATACCCAGGGGCAATCAGAGAAACTTTAATGGCCTAATATCTAATAGGTTAGGTAATGAGTTTCAATGTGTCAAGAAAGCTTGTTATAACTGTGGTAGTTTTGAGCACTTACAGAGAAATTGTTATAAAAACAGACCACAAGTGTGGAATCATTGGAGGAGGGTAAATCACCAAAACTTTTCAAAGAAAACAAACCCTCATCCTAACAGAAACATGATTCCTAGAGCAGTGTTAATGAGGAATGGGAATACAAAATCAATTGTCACTGCTTCTCCCAAATGGGTTCCAACCACTACTAAGCAAAGTGTAAACACGGCTAAGCAAAATCAAACCATTGATAAGCCAAAAATCACCACAGATAACAAAGAAGTTTTAAAAATTCCAAAGGTGATAACTGATACAGTGGTTGGAAATCATTTTTATGCTGTTAAGGCCTCAGCTAGTTGGCAATAGAAACCTAAGACCAAGGTTTTACATCATGTCAACTGTGCATCAATGGACCTAAACAAATTTGATTATATGGATGCACAGGGCAGACCCAAGTCAGTATTGGCTTGGGTCCACAAAAGGAACTAACTTGTTTAACTTCATGTGCAGGGCAATCTACAAGATGAGCTAAAAGACAAAGGAGTTTTTGATAGTGGTTGCTCTGGGCACATGACTTGGGATGGGAGCAACCTTGAAGATTTTGAAGCTTTTGATGGAGGATATGTGGCATTTGGCAATGATCCAAAGGGAGGAAAGATACTTGGAAGAGGCACAATCAAAACAGGGAATTTAGACTTTGAAAAAGTCTATTTGGTACAGGGACTTAAGTACAATTTATTCAGTGTTTCTCAAATGTGTGATAAGAAAAACTGAGTACTTTTTGGTGAAACTGAGTGTGTGGTGTTGTCTCCTGAGTTTAAGATGCCTGATGAGAAGTTTATACAACTTAGGGTACCTAGGAAGGAAAATATATATTATTTTGATCTTAAAGATGTAATTCCTAATAGGTCCTTAACTTGTTTGTTTGCTAAAGCATCTGTGAATGAGTCTAAGTTATGGCATAGAAGATTAGGTCACCTAAATTACAATACAATCAATAAACTGGTTAAAAGGAACTTAGTGAGAGGGTTACCTTCTAAGGTTTTTGAGTGTAAGGAACTGTGTGTGGCCTGTCAAAAAGGAAAACAACATAGAGCTTCTTGTAAGTCCAAAACTGTCAACACCATTACACAACCACTGTTTATGCTTCATATGGACTTATTTGGACCTACTTTTGTCAAGAGTTTGAACCATAAGCAGTATTGCCTAGTTATCACTGATGATTATAGTAGATTTTCTTGGGTTTACTTTTTGGCTGCTAAGAGTGAAACTAGTGAGATTCTCAAGAGTTTCATTACAAAGATAGAAAATCTAGTAAATCATAAGGTAAAGATAATCAGATGTGATGATGGAACTGAGTTTAAGAATGCTGTGATGAATCAGTTTTGTGTAGATAAAGGTATAGAGAGACAGTTTAGTGTTGCTAGAACACCACAACAAAATGGTGTAGCTGAAAGGAAAAATAGAACACTAATTGAGGCTGCTAGGACTAAGTTGTCAGAGTCTAAGTTACCTACTACCTTTTGGGATGAAGCTGTAGGCACTGCATGTTATGTGCAGAATAGAAGTAAAGTAGTGAAGCCTCATAACAAGACCCCCTATGAGCTGTTACATGATAGGAAGCCAATGATTGCATTCCTAAAACCTTTTGGGTGTCCTGTTACTATCTTAAATACCATAGACTACCTAGGCAAGTTTCAAGAAAAAGTAGATGATGGATACTTTTTAGGCTACTCTTCAAATAGTAAAGCCTTTAGAGTATACAATAGGAGGACTAGAATTGTTGAAGAGAATCTACATGTTCAATTCAGTGAAAAGACTCCTAGTGTTGAGACCAAAGGACCAGACTGGCTGTTTAACATTGATATGCTAACCAAATCTATGAACTATGAGCCTATCATTGCAGGAACTTCCACTAATGTTGATGCAGGTACTCAAAAGGATTCTGATGCAGAAGCACTTTCTAAGGAAGCTGATTCTCCTAAAGAGTTCTATTTGTTTGAAAAGTGGAAAGCTAGTTCTGTCTCACCCATCATTGATAAGCAAGGTCCCACTGATGATGATGTCTTGAATACTGGAGGCAATGGTGATCATCATCAAGATAAGGATGAGTTATTGAAAGATAATTCAGTGTTGGTAGAAGAAATTGAAAAGAAGAAAAAAGCATGCTGAAAGCACTGCTAAGTCAAATGTAAGCACGGATAGAGATAACGCAAGCACAGCTAAGCCAACAACTTCTACCACTGTTATCACAAGTGAAATCCCTGCTGTAAGTACTGATAGTAGTACTTTCTTTGGACCTCATACACAGCCATTACATGGTGAAGAGGAGTATCCACATGATCCTGATATGCATGCTTTGATTGAAATTGATACTCCTACTGATTATGAAGACATGGATGATTTCTTCAATGCTGATTTAACTAATTTGGAACATGTCATTCATGAAAGTCCTGTTACCTCAACAAGGATACACAAGATTCATCCCAAGGAACAAATACTTGGAAACTTGAATACTCCAGTTCAAACAAGAAGCAAGGTTAAGAACACTGAACCCTTTCCTGAACATGGGTTCTTTGCAAGATCACTTCACAAAAGAAATAGTCATAAAGATCTGCAAAATTGCCTGTTTGCTTGTTTTCTGTCTCAAAAGGAGCCCAAGAGAGGTGAAGAAGCATTATCAAGAAGGATGGGTAGAATCAATGCAAGAGGAGCTTCTTCAGTTCAAACTTCAAGAGGTTTGGACATTGGTAGATCTTCCAAATGGTAAGCGGGCAATTGGGACAAAATGGGTGTTCAGAAACAAAAGAGATGAAAGAGGTATTGTTGTGAGGAACAAGTCAAGGTTGGTTGCTCAAGGATACACACAAACTGAAGGCTTGGATTATGATGAAGTGTTTGCTCCAGTTGCAAGAATTGAGGCTATTAGATTGTTTTTAGCTTATGCTTCATTCAAAAAATTTGTTGTGTATCAAATGGATGTTAAAAGTGCATTTTTGTATGGCACAATTGATGAGGAGGTTTATGTTTGTCAACCTCCTGGTTTTGAAGATCCTGATCATCCTGACATGGTATACAGGGTGAGGAAGGCTATGTATGGTTTGCATCAAGCTCCTAGGGCATGGTATGAGTGCCTGTCCACTTATTTGATGGACAATGGGTTTAAAAGAGGACTGATTGATAAAACTTTGTTCATAAGGAAGCACAAAAATGATATTTTATTGGTTCAGGTTTATGTAGATGACATCATCTTTGGCTCAACCAATAAGGAGCTATGCAAAGATTTTGAGAAGCTTATGCATGATAAGTTTTAGATGAGTTCTATGGGAGAACTCACTTTCTTTTTGGGGCTACAGGTTCAACAAAGGACTGATGGTATCTTCATTAGTCAAGATAAGTATGTAGCAGATGTTTTGAAGAAGTTTGGGTTTCAGGATGTGAAGAGTGCTAGTAGACCAATGGAGACTCAGAAACCATTGCTACCTGATGATGGTAGTACCAGAGTTGATTAGAAGTTGTACAGGTCCATGATTGGATCTTTGATGTATCTCACTGCATCCAGGCCAGATATTATGTTCTCAGTATGTGTGTGTGCAAGATTTCAAGTCACACCTAATTCCTCACACATGAATGCTCTTAAGAGAATCTTTAGGTATCTTAAGGGTCATCCTAAATTGGGCCTGTGGTACTCAAAGGATTCTCCTTTTGATTTGGTGGCCTACACAGATAGTGACTATGCTGGTGCCAGTTTGGATAGGAAGTCTACAACTGGAGGATGTCAGTTTTTGGGCAGCAGACTTATTTCATGGCAGTGTAAAAAGCAAACTATTGTGGCAAATTCTACAACTGAAGCTGAATATGTGGCTGCTGCTAGTTGCTGTGGTCAAGTTCTTTGGATTTAGAATCAATTGCTGGATTTTGGATACATGACAGATCATTATAGAAGCTAAAGAAGTACTGAAGTTAATTTTTCATTCATTCAACAAAACAGTTTACAGCTTACAGCTTACAATGAAACTTCAAGTGCTAATTAAAAGACTACTTCTATACATGATTTCCTACTACTATCCTTGCTCACATAGTTCCTTCCAGTTGCTGGATATGCATTTGTGATATGCATGACCAGTACGACGAAGAAGCTAAGGATCAAAATGGGAAGGATGGATTGATGAAAACGAAGATGATGACGATGACCACGGTAGATGAAGCACAAAGGACATAGTTATCTCATACTTGCATCTACTGGTTTCACCAAAAAGCATCATTCCATTTTCCTTTTTCCCTTCCCCCTTACGATATGTGAAGAAGCACCACAACCTGGTGCTGGAAGACCAAGAACCACCTCTCTGTTGTTTGGGAGTGGTGGGTTTCTTGCTCGTGGTCTTGTTTGGGGTTGGGATGATGAAGGTTGGGGGTTTGAAGTTCTCTTCTTTGAGGAGTCATAAGAGTCCTCAGATGCCTCACTTGGATCCACCACACTATCATCTTCTGATGATGGAAGAAATGGGGATTTTCTTGGTCTTGTTTCTTGTGGAGGGTGGTAAAACTGCCATGGGTTAGTATCTTCACTTGATGATGATGAGGATGAGGAGGATGTTAGATCAACAACTTTGGTTTATTCCAACTAGGGTTCCACATGGTGATTGGAGTTGATTGTGGATTTTGGAGTAATTAGGGTTTTGATTTTAATTGGTGTGTGCGTTATATGAGTTTTGGGTTCTTTATATAAGCAGAGTAATGGGCTTTGGAAGTAAATGAGGGGCAGGTTAAATGTGGTTGAGGAGTTAATGAGATTCTTAGGTATTGGACTGATATTAATCCAAAAAGTTAACCATATTGACTTACCTGTTCTAACCACGGATAGGTCATTTGGATCCACTGATGGCATTATCTAACCACTGATAACAATAACCTTCTTCTCTGTGTTTGTTTTGTGTTTTTGTCTTGCAGGTATGAAGGATTTGTGCACATAGGAGCTGATGTGTTAGCTGCTTATGTTTGTTAAAAAAAAAATTGTGTAATCCTTCATATTTTTGTGAGATCTCCTTTTAATAACACATATTTGCTTTCTATAACTCTTGGAAGTTTGGTTGAAGTGCTACTTTCTATCCACGGATGGTTTGTGTCTAAACGCGGATAGCTGTTCTGCAACCGCGGATAGCATTTCGTTAGAGTTGGATACTACAGGGGCTGCTTGGTAACTTTTGCAAAAGTATATTATTTCCCCCAAATCACGGATGGATCATTTATTTGATCTTCAAATCACTTCTATTGGCGCTCTCACTAACCCTAATCACTTATCTTTGTATAATTCACAAAACCCACATCATAACCATCATTCATCACAATGGCTGAAAAGTATTCCACTTCACATAACCTTGTTGCTATTCTGACAAAGAATGATCGATCTGAAGGGTTTCATCAAATGATTGATTTCCTTGTTCACAGTCCTATTCACTATGCCTTAACTGTCACACCAACCATTTTTAAAGCCTACATACATCAGTTCTGGAGGAATGCTAAGCTTGAAAAGGTTGCTGGAGTTGAAGTGTTTAGCACTGTTGTGGATGAGAATGCTATTTCTGTTTTTGAGGAGATCATTAGGGATGTTTTAAAGTTTGATGATGCTGATGGTGTTGATAATCTTTCAGATGTTGAGATTGTTGCTGGTTTGGAAAGGTTAGGTTATACCCACAGAGGTGATAAGGTACAATATTTTAAGAGTTTGTTTTCAAAACAATGGAAGTTTCTTATTCATACCTTATTGATGTGTATGAGTAATAAGACCACAGGGTTTAATGACTTTCCTTCCAAAATTGCTACTGCTATTATTTGTTTGTCTGATGGAAGAAAGTTCAATTGGTCTAAGATGATATATGAGGGGCTAGTTCAAAACATTAGAAAGAAGGGTAAATACTATTTGTATCCTAGGTTTGTTCAACTGATTGTGGAAAGTCAAATAGAGGAGCCTGTTGAGCATACTCAGGAGTATGAAGTAAATCATATGCTTTCTAAGGTTTTTGCACATATGAGGAATCAGCCACAAAATGTAAACATTATAGATGTTCCTTTATTTCCTCATATGCTTACTTTGCCTTCTGATCATGAGTTTGATGAGGATTCTGCACCAACTGAAACCTCTGCTGATGCATCTCAAATCCCTGATAGAATACCTATAAACACTGATAGTGTATCTCAACCCATTTCTAGTCAACCTCAAACCACTGATACACCCATTGTTTTCACTAGGAGATTGAAGGGCACTGAGCTACCTTAGGCTAGTGCTAGTGGTGTTGCTAATGAGGCTGTCACAGGTGGTGAAGGTGACATGATTGGAAGGGCTTTCACTACTGATACATGCTTAGATGCTGGTCAGGATAGTGGAAACATAAATAAGACCCAACCTTTGGCAACTCCTAATGTGGAGAGTTCCTTGGAACTTAACACAGGTGGAGGAATCCTTAGCCACTTGGCTAATACAGGGTGCATAGATGTTCAGGCTCGGTCTGATGCTATGTTTTCTATATCCAAGGATTCACCTCTCGGAGCAGTTAACACAGCTCGAAGTGATGAGGATAGGTTGGAACCTGAACATGAATTGACGGATTCTGATTTTGTACATGATGACTTTTCCAATGAACCACCTCTCGGACCAGTTCACACAAGTCGAAGTGGGGAGGATATTCTTGAACGTTTTAATGAATTGACGGCAAAATGTGCTACAATGGAGGCTACAATTTCTGGTCTACAGGAGTTGGCTGTGTTTCAAGGTAAGGATATTAGGAGATTGAAGCACAGGATTTTGGTTTTGGAGAAGATGAAAAGGCCTGGATTGCCTGCTTAAGGAAGCTAAGAAGAACGAAAAAGAAGGTGGACTCCTCTCCAGCTCTGAATATGGAGGATGTATCCAAACAGGGGAGGAGTGAAGGCAAGAATTCAGGGGAGGTTGTTAATGTATCTATGGAAGAAGATGTTGATAGTGGAGATCAAATATTTTTGGTATCTGATAAAGATGGGAATGAGGCAGTTCTTGAAAAAGTGAAGAAAGTTGTAGAAGATGTAGTACAGAACACAAACACTGATGGTATGTCTGAAACCACGGTTAGTACTCTTCTAACCACTGCTGCAGTAACAAACATGGCAACTATAACCACTTCATCTATACCTACTACTATCATACCCACTGCTATCATAACCACTTCCACTGTTGTCACACCTCTCTCTGTATCACCACCTAAGTCTAAAGAAGTTGAGAAAGAAGCTGCTAGTACATTGATAAATCTAAGCAAAACTTCATCTATTTCTACACCTATCATTGCACCTGTTTTATCTGTTAAATCTACTGCAACTAAACCCAAATCCAAAGGAAAAAAGTTTAGTTATTGGTGAACCTCTGAAGAAGAAAGTGGTTCAATCTGATGTTGGCAAAGGTAAAGGGGATGCAGTACCAGAGTTGAAGTTTAAATCTAAAGCAGAACAAGAAGCTTATGATGAAGAGTATGTAAAGAATATAGTTGCTGAAGAACAAGAAGCCTTAGAGAAAAGAAAGCAGAAAGAAGAGGAAGCTAGTCAGAGAATGTTAGCTATATGGTATGAATCACAAAACTTTCTTGAAGCTTCTCAACAAATACATGATGAATATACTGCACAAGAATGGAATTTGTTGGATGATGTGGAAAAAGCTAGGCTTTTGGGTGAATGGGCAAGGAAGGTTGGTAAAGAAAAGAAGCAAGTTATAAGAAAGAAACCACTTTCAATGGCACAGATGAGGAATGTACTAATGAAAATTATTAAGAATTCAGGCATTCACATTTCTGAAAATCTTAGTAAATGTTCATTTGAAAGAATTCTTGAGATTTATGAAAGATGTGTGAAGATTAATCATGATGATTTCTGTCCAATGAATTCTGAGAAGGATGAAGAGTAGATTAAGAAGCATGATGAGTGGATGCAAAGTAAAAGAAAGAGAAAATATGAGATTCAAGAGACATCTGATTTTAAAAGATTGAAAGAAGTTGCAGATGTTAATCAAATTGTTTCTTTTAAGTTTTACCTTAATGATGGAAGTGAAGGAGTTTAGAAAATTCAAAGACTCAACAATGAAGTTTATGAGTATAATAAATTTTCAAAAATGCTTCAGTATTTTGAAAGAGATGATTTGATGAATCTTTGGATACTTTACAAGAATAAGTTTGGTGAAGTACATCCAAATTATTATCATGAGAGACTGGTCTATTATAATTTGAAGATTTTATTTGAACCAACTCATGATGAACCTGAGTGGAAAGGACTCTACAATGGTACTGTAACAAGATGGTTTTTGTATCAAACTTGTGGAGTTCATGTTTTAACTGTTTCTGGAAAAGTTATTCACATGCTTGTAGAAGGTGATTATCCTCAGTTGAATAAGTATCCAGGAATTATTGCTCAGATGTTGAAGCCTGGTATTATCAAGATGTTGTTACCTTATGATGGTCAAGCTTATGATTTGTTGAAGAAATATGAGACAATTCTTAAATCTCATAAGTGTTTGGCTACATCCTCTGATTCAGATATTTTGAGCTTAAAGGAAACTTGAGAATTCTGTTGGAATGTATCAAGTTTAGGGGAGGATTGTTGGGTTTTTGATTCCTAGAATCATGAATTACTTTAAGTTTTGGAACCACGGACAGGTTTGATATAACCATGGACAGAAGAATGTAACCGCTGATGAAGATAACCACGGCTAGTAGTAGTGTGTAACCACGGACAATATATTGTAACCACTTCTAGTGTTTTGTATAGTCGGTTTAGTTTATTGTATTAGATAAATATGGAAAAGATATTTATCTTGTAGGTTACGTATTGTATTATGTAAAGGACTCCTTAGTCTATAAAAGGAGGTCCTAGGTTAAATTAGATATACGAGTAAGTTTTATATCTAAGGTCGATACACTTCAAGGTTGCAAAACCCTAATACTGTAAGAGTATTCGTATTAATAAATAATATTGAGATGTTGAATGTTAACTGTTCTTCTTCTTAAGATTAAGTGTTAAATTCCTCATAATACTTAATAAGCTTTTATTCTAAGTCAGTTTCTATATTAGATCGTTTGCTCAACTGGGATCAACATGTGGCATTTGGCAATGATCCAAAAGGAGGAAAAATTGTTGGTAGAGGAACTATCAGAACAGGAAAGGTGGATTTTGAGAAGGTTTATCTGGTACAGGGACTGAAGTACAATCTATTCAGTGTTTCTCAATTGTGTGATAAGAAAAACGGTACTTTTGGAGAAACCGAGTGTGTGGTGTTATCTCCTGATTTTAAAATGCCCCCGATGAGAAATATGTGCAGTTAAGGGTACTTAGGAAAGAAAACATATACTGCTTTAACATGAAAGATGTAATTCCTAATAGGTCCTTAACTTGTTTGTTTGCTAAGGCATCAGTTGATGAGTCAAAATTGTGGCATAGAAGGCTCTAGGTCACCTTAATTTCAAAACAATCAATAAACTGGTAAAGGGAAACTTAGTGAGAGGGTTACCTTCTAAGGTTTTTTAGTGTAAAGAACTTTGTGTGGCCTGTTAGAAAGGAAAACAACATAGAGCCTTTTGTAAGACCAAGACAATTAACACCATTACTCAACCACTGTTCATGCTTCATATGGACTTATTTGGCCCTACCTTTGTTAAAAGTTTGAACCATAAGCAGTATTGCCTAGTTATTACTGATGATTATAGTAGATTTTCTTAGGTGTACTTTTTAGCTGCTAAGAGTGAAACTAGTGAGATCCTCAAGAGTTTCATTACTAGAATAGAAAATCAAGTAAACCATAAGGTAAAAGTAATCAGATGTGATAATGGAACTGAGTTTCAAAATGATGTGATGAATCAGTTCTGTGTGGGTAAGGGTATAGAAAGACAGTTTAGTGTTGCTAGGACACCACAACAGAAAGGTGTATCTGAAAGGAAAAATAGAACACTAATTGAGGCTGCAAGAACATTGTTATCAGAATCTAAGTTACCCACTACCTTTTGGGCAGAAGCTATAGGAACTGCATGTTATGTGCAGAATAGAAGCAAGGTAGTGAAGTCTCATAACAAGACACCCTATGAGCTGTTACATGATAGGAAGCCTATGATAGCTTTCTTAAAACCTTTTGGGTTTCCTGTTACTATCTTGAATACCATAGACTACCTAGGAAAATTTCAAGAAAAAGCAGATGATGGATACTTTCTTGGCTATTCTTTCAATAGCAAAGCCTTTAGAGTATACAATAGGAGGACTAGAATTGTAGAAGAAAACTTACATGTTAAGTTTAGTGAAGAAACTCCTAGTGTTGAGACAAAAGGGCCAGAGTGGTTGTTCAACATTGATTTGCTAACCAAATCTATGAATTATGAGCCTATCATTGCAGGTACATCCACTAATATTGATGCAGGTACTCAAAAGGATTTTGATAGAGAAGCAAATTCTAAGAAAGATGATTCTCCAAAGGAATTCTATTTGCTTGAAAAGTGGAAAGCTGGTCCTGTCTCACCAATCATTGAAAAGAAGAGTCCCACTGATGATGATGATTTAGATTTTGGTAGCAAGGGTGATCATCATCAAGATAAGGAAGAATTGTAGAAAGATAACTCAGTGTCAGTAGAAGAAATTGAAAAGCAGAAGAAAAAGACTGAAAGAACTGCTAAACATAATGAAAGCACTGCTAAGCCAAATTCTACCACTGCTAGTTCATCTGAATCTCCTACTGCAAGTACTGATGTAAGTACTTAATTTGGAATCCATGCCAAGCTACTATTTGGGGATGATGAGTATCCAACTGATCCTGATATGCCTCCTTTGGAAGAAATGGATACTTCCACTGATGATGAAAATATGGATGACTTTTTCAACAATGCTGATATTACTAATTTGGAAACTGTCATTACAGAAAGTCCAATTCCTACCACCAGAGTGCATAAGAATCATCCCAAAGAGCAAATTCTTGGAGATTTGAATACTCCAGTTCAAACAAGAAGCAAGGCATTGCACACTAAAACCTTTCCTGAACAAGGTTTCTTTGCCAGATCACTTCACAAAAGGAACAGTCATCAAGATCTGCAAAATTGTTTATTTGCTTGATTTTTGTCACAAAAGGAGCCCAAAATAATTGAAGAAGCATTAGGAGAAGAAGGTTGGATTGAATCCATGCAAGAGGAGCTGCTACAATTTAAGCTTCAAGAAGTGTGGACATTGGTTGATCTTCCTAATGGTAAGAAGGCTATTGGAACTAAATGGGTATTCAGAAACAAAAGGGATGAAAGGGGTATTGTGGTGAGGAATAAATCTAGGTTGGTTGCTCAGGGATACACACAAACTGAAGGTTTGGATTATGATGAAGTATTTGCCCCAGTTGCAAGAATTGAAGCTATCATATTGTTTTTGGCATATGCTTCATTTAAAAATTTTGTGGTGTATCAAATGGATGTTAAGAGTGCATTTTTGTATGGTACTATTGATGAGGAGGTATATGTATGTCAACCTCCTGGTTTTGAAGATCCTGATCATCCTGATAAGGTCTACAAGGTGAAGAAGGCTATATACGGTTTGCATCAAGCTCCAAGGGCATGGTATGAATGTCTTTCTACTTATTTGATGGACAATGGTTTCAAGAGGGGACTGATTGATAAGACCTTGTTCATAAGGAAGCTCAAGGATGATATATTGTTGGTTCAGGTTTATGTTGATGACATCATCTTTGGCTCAACCAATAAGGAGCTGTGCAAAGACTTTGAGAAACTTATGCATGATAAGTTTTAGATGAGTTCTATGGGTGAACTCACTTTCTTTTTGGGGCTACAAGTTCAACAAAGGACTGATGGTATATTCATTAGTCAAGACAAGTATGTAGCATATGTTTTAAAGAAGTTTGGATTCCAGGATGTAAAGAGTGCTAGTACACCTATGGAGACTCAGAAACCACTGCTACCAGATGATGGAAGTCCCAAAGTTGATTTGAAGCTGTATAGATCCATGATTGGATCTTTGATGTATCTCACTGCATCTAGGCAAGATATTATGTTCTCAGTATGTGTGTGTGCAAGATTTCAAGTCACACCAAACACATCACACATGAATGCTGTAAAGAGAATCTTTATATATCTTAAGGGTCATCCTAAATTGGGCCTTTGGTATTCTAAGGATTCAGCTTTTGATTTGGTGGCCTATACAGACAGTGATTATGCTGGAGCTAGTTTGGATAGGAAGTCTACTACTGGAGGATGTCAGTTTTTGGGAAGCAGGCTAATCTCATGGCAGTGTAAAAAGCAAACAATTGTGGACAATTCCACCACTGAAGCTGAGTATGTGGCTGTTGCTAGTTGCTGTGGTCAAGTGCTTTGGATTCAGAATCAATTGTTGGAATTTGGGTATAATTTTATGCATACTAAGATTTACATTGACAATAACAGTACAATATGCATTATTAAAAATCATGTTTTGCATTCTAGAACTAAACATATTGAGATAAGGCATCACTTTATTAGAGATTGTAATGAGAAAAGGTTAATTCAAATGGTTAAAATCCATACTGATTTCAATGTTGCTGATCTTCTCACTAAAGCTTTTGATGTGGGGAGGTTTCAGTATCTTGTAGTTAGTATTGGAATGATAAATCTCTAAATCTCAAATTTGTTTTGTAAAAGTTATGTACTGTTATTAGTTGATCTTAGCATTGCTTGTTTTGTTCTATCCACTGCTTGTTTCTTTGTGTTCCCACTAACTATTTTGCAGATCAATGAAATAAATCACCACCAGTAAGATGCAATGGACTTAAAGGAAAACATGGTACTATTATTCATAAGAACTGCATTCCAAGATGCAGAAGTTACAACCATGGCATACTAACTACCAGCAAAGTACTACAAAAGACAACATCTTAAAACAACCAACATGAGACTACAGCTTCAAAACAACCACCTACACCAACTATGGCTTCCTTGCAATGGCCCACTCTGGCATCTCCTTTTGAACTCTTGGTCCTCCAATAACATGCCACACTTTGGGACATGCAAGTCCTATCACTCTTTCTCTTTTGGGAGGTAATGAAGAAGATGGACCAATTGGTGGTGGAAGGATTACTTGCAAAGGTGTAGCATGTAGAGGTTCTGGTGATGGTATTGATGCAAGGGGAGGCACAAACACTACTCTGGAAGAAGCTTCATCATCTGTGTCTTCATATGGAGACACATAGCTTGGCATAGAGCTCAAATCAGAACTGGATCCTTTCTTGATGGCATCTTGAGGCACTGGTTGAATGGATGAAGGCCCAGCATGTGAAGGGTTTATGCTCATGAGAGTGTGAGATCTTTTCCTTGATGCAAGAAACTCTTCCCAAACACTGTCTGAGGAAGAGCTGTTGGTGTCTGATGTGAGATCAATAGGGTTTGACTTGCTCATGGTGATGGTCTTGAAGTGTTTTTTGTGAGAAGGTTTTTGGGTATGTGAGAAATGTGAGTGGTATTTGGGTAATATGCTCTTAAATAGAGTTAAGAGAAATCAGTGTGTTAAATGTGGGGTAGGTGTGAGTAGTTGAGGAGTAAATAAAGCCTTTGACTTTGGTGGACGTTTCAATGACTTGGAGTTGACCTTTGAATGGGTGTTTAGCAATTTTGTTAACCACTGCCAGTATAGATTATGCAACCACTCCTAGTTATTTCTAAACTCTGCTAACTTAACAAAATTCTTGTGTTTTGGTTTGTGATGTGCAGGTTTGAAAGATATATTGTATCTTATGGAGCTTTTGGAGCTATAGGAGTAGCTGATATTAAAAAAAAAAAAAAAAAAAAAAAAAAAATCCTATCTTTTGTAATCCTTCAAACTAATGCATAATATCACTATTTTTTGCTTAGATTTTGTTGCAGAAGTCTAAGTCAAAATATTGGAGTGTTGGTGATGTATCCACTGCCAGACACTTTCAAACCACTGCTAGTTGTGCTCCAACCACTGCTAGAACATTTTTGCTGACGATGGAAACATGAGGGGCTATTTTGTAACTTTGGTGATAATGTATTTATTCCCCCAAATCACTGCCGGATCATTTAATTGATCTTCAAATCACTTCCAATTGGCGCCTTACACAAACCCTAACCATTCCCAACTGCTTAATTCACAATCCCACATCATATTCCATCACTAATCATAATGCCGACTTTGTATTCTAAAACCCATAACCTAGTTGCATACTTGGTCAAGAACAATCAATCAGAAGGATTTCATGAGATGATTGATTTTCTTAAACACAGTCCTATCCACTTTGCGTTAACAGTAGAACATGTTAATACAAATAAACCGTAAAAACGTTTATTAATATTTTGCGATCTCTTTGTATTTTGTTGATAACAAATATAATGTTACCTTAAGTATAATTATAAGGATATATGTTATTTTTGTAAAGCATTTACTTATAGCCATTTAAATACAAAAATGTAGTAATTAAGCATTTGTTGTAATAGTTTATTAGGATGGGTAAAAACCACAACCCATGGACCATAACCCATGAATCATAACCCATACCCAAGTTGGCTAGATACAATGTATACTTAGATACATTGAATCTAAAGAAAACCCATGGACCAACCCATAACCCATGACCCATAACCAAAAAACTCATGGGCAAAGAGGAGCGTCCCACGGATCCCTAGGATTACACTAGACGGATCCCAAGTGAGAGGGCTCCGTGGGATCCGGGGAACAGTGGAAGATTTTGCCTATAAATAAAGAGCCATTTCTTCATTCTAACCTACCCCTCTTCTTACTAAATCTCTCAAACACTCTCATTCTCTTCTAACATATAGATCACTTGATCTAGAGAGTTGTTCTTCTTTCTTTTTATTGTGATCCTCATATAGGTCCTTCCCTAAGGCGAGATCACGAGCATTCTACAAGTCATCCAAGCAAGGGGTCCTTGATTGATTTGTTACTCCACAAGATTTCTGTTGCAAAGATCTTGTATTTGATATTTCACATACTTGTTGTGTAATAGTCGTGTTGGTTTGGTCCACCGTGTTACGGACTCGGTATCTAGCTTTGTACCGGAAAAAGTGTAAGCAACGTTGTGAAGGCTTCTCTGCCAAGTGAAGGAGTTTGTTGACATAGTGCTTGAACTCTCGAGTAGGTGACTCGGGGAGTGGAGTAGGGCAAGGAAGGTGTCCTTGTAGCCGAACCACTATATATCGGTTGTGTCTTTTCTATCCCTTTGCTTTACTTTATTTACTTGCTTTATCATTAGATCTATACTTTCTCTTCATCCATAAGATCTCACATATTAACGAATCTAAAGTTTTTGAAACTAACTTAAAATCGGCAAAACTATTCAACCCCCCCTTCTAGTTTTCCACAATTGGCATCAAGAGCTAAGTTTATAAAAGTTTTAAAGTAAAATTGTATTTTAAAAACTTTTCGATCACTATGGGTTCTGAAAACTATAAGGAAGGGCAATCTATGCAACGACCACCACTACTTGAAACTAATGGTTTTATATATTGGAAAAATAGATTTGAAACATATGTGAAGTCTAAAGATATTGATCTTTGGTACATTATTGTTGAAGGCGATTTTGAGGCTATCTCAAAAGATGATAAAGGGAATTTAGTTAACATACCTCATGATAAACTAAGTGATGAAATGAAGAAAAAGCTTTCTAAAAATAGTGAAGCAAAAATGGTTTTATATAATGCTTTACCGAAAAAGGAATTCGAAAGAATTTCTATGCTTAAGACCTCTAAAGAAATTTGGAATTCTTTAGTTGTAACTCATCAAGGCAACCAACAAGTTAAAAATAATAAAATTGATTTATTTGTTCAACAATATGAACAATTTTCAATATCGGATGAGGAAACTATAGATCATTCATTTGCTAACTTCAATACTATTATTACATCTTTACAAGCACTTGATGAATCTTTTTCTAGCCGTAACCATGTTAGGAGATATCTAAGGGCACTTCCATCGAAGTGGAGATCCAAGGTGATGGCGATCGAAGAGTCAAAAGATTTGACAATCCTCACCCTTGATGAACTCATAGGCAACTTAAAAGTCTATGAGCTTGTTCTTGCTAAAGATTCCGAAGCCTCAAAGGTGAAAGAGAAACACAAATCTCTTGCCCTTAAAGCCAAAAAGGCTTCAAGCGATGAAGAGAACTCCTCTTCGAGTAGTGACGACGAGGAGTACGCTATGGCGGTAAGGGACTTTAAAAAGTTCTTTAGAAGGAAGGGAAGATACGTCAAACAACCGTATGACGATAAGAAAGGCTTTCGGAAAAGCAAAGAGGACGAGAAGCCAAAAGATGATCGTACTTGCTTTAAATGTGGGGACCCAAACTTTATTAGTAAGTGTCCCAAATGGGATGATCAAAAGGCGTTCGTGAGCGGCACGTGGGGAATGAGCGACGAGGAGGACGAAGAAATTTGTCTCATGGCAAATGACGAGGTATGTCACGAATACTATAGTAGCTCATCACTTGATGACGACTCATTGCATAATGAATATGACAAACTATGCAATATTAGCTTAAAATTAATTAACAAAAACAAGTTTTCAAAGAGTCAAAACCAACGTTTAGATAAAGAAGTCATAGAATTAAAAGCAAAACTAAAACGTTTAGAAAAGGGAAAAATAGCAAGTGGTGAATGTGAACTTTGCGTTCAACTTCAAACACTAGTTGATCATCTAGATTCTAAAATTGCTAGAATGAGTACGAATACTTTAGATACGATATTAGATAGTGTTAAAACCGATAACAACCAAAAAGGTTTATGTATTCAACAACTTGATCCATCAACTAGTGAAAATAAAGAAACAAAATTTGTTAAGGCACTAGAAAAACCAGCCACTGTTGTGGCGGATCCCACGGATCCCTTAAGAAGGGAACCGGCTAGTGTACAGCCAGGGATCCGTGGATCTGCTGTAGCAAACAGTGGTAATAACGTAGCCTATTCATCTAGAACTGAGTTTGTTATCATTAATAGGAAGAAACCAACTCATGTCACCACTAGACAACCACCTCCAAAATATAATCCTACTTTTGCAAGAAACAAAGCTCCATCTTTTTCAAAACATAATCCATCTAGGAGACCTAATAACGTTTATCCAAGAAGTAACCATCAAATGGGATGGAACCCAAATATGCAAAATGGTTTTCCCTTTCAAAACTTTGCTCCATGGAATGCATACTCATCTCATCCATACATGTCTAACATGAATGGAATGTTTAACACTAATGGACCCATGAACAAATGGGGACCAAAATTTTGAGTTTATTATTGTCTTAGGTATGCTTAAAGGTCGACCTAGACCCAGTTGGGCCAAGGATAGCGGGTGCACGAGGCACATGACCAGCAATAGAGATTTATTCTCCACATATGAATCCTTCAATGGAGGTAATGTGGTGTTTGGAAATAGCAAAATTAGAATCATCGGTAAAGGTACGATTTCTAACAAATCTCTAACCATTAATGATGTGTGTCACGTAGAAAACCTAAACTTTAACCTCTTATGTATAGGACAAATATGTGATAAAAAGTGCAACGTACTTTTTAGAAACCGTAGTAAGATATTAAAAATGGCATAACCATAGGAAGAGGAATTAGGAAACATGGAGTCTATGTCATTAAAATCGGTAATGAACCTAAAGACAAACTATGTCTTACCTCTATGGATGATACTTCGACCTTATGGCATCGAAGATTGGGTCACGCCAACATGCGACTTCTTCAATCGCTATCATCCAAAGATCTAGTAAGAGATCTACCTAAGTTAAAATATGAACATCACTTTTGTGATGCTTGTAATGTAGGAAAACAAGCTCATTCTAGTCATAAAGCTAAAAACATGGTGTCTACAACTAGGTGTCTAGAATTACTACATATGGATTTATTTGGTCCATCCGCTATCCAAAGTTATGGAGGCAACTACTACACTTTGGTCATAGTGGATGATTACTCTAGGTATACATGGACAAAATTTTTAAAGAACAAAACGGAAACCTTTAATTATTTTGAAATATTAAGCAAAAAGATCCAAAGACAACTAGGAAGTCCTATAGTGTCTATTAGGACGGATCATGGTAGGGAATTTGATAATGAAGTGCAATTTAGAGCCTTTTGTGACGCTAATGGTATTACTCACAACTTCTCGGCTCCACGCACTCCACAATCGAATGGGGTAGTAGAAAGAAAGAATAGAACCCTACAAGAAATGAGTCGAACCATGCTTAATGAACAATCCATACCTCAAAAGTTTTGGTGTAATGCCGTTGATACTTCAACGTACATACTCAATCGAGTCTTAATTAGACCAATCTTAGGTAAAACTCCATATGAGTTACTCCGAGGCAAAAAGCCTACGTTAAATCACTTTAGAGTCTTTGGAAGCAAATGTTTTATTCTTAACACTAAAGATTACCTTACAAAATTTGATCCTAAATCAACCGAAGGTATCTTTCTAGGTTACTCTCCAAATAGCAAAGCTTACGTCATATTAAAAAAGAAACAATGAAGGTAGAAGAGTCATTAAATATAAAATTTGATGAAAGTCCACCCAAACCCTCTCCACCTCTTGTCGATGACGAGATTATAGAAAGTGAAGCTATAGTAATAAAGAAAAAGATAAATGAAGAAGAAGAACCTTTAAATGATGAAGTCATAAACATTAAAGAGTCCAAAGATCAACCCGTAGATAAAGTCATAGGAAAGCTAAACGAACGAACATTAAGGTCTCAAGTTCAAAACCAAAGTAGCTTGTTTTGTTTCGTTTCAACCATAGAACCTAAGAATACACAAGAAGCCATAAAAGATGAGAGTTGGGTAATGGCTATGCAAGAAGAACTAAATCAATTTGTTTCTAATGATGTTTGGACACTTGTCCCTCCACCTAGTAATCAAACCATAATAGGAACCAAATGGGTTTATAAAACAAATTAGATGCAAACGGAGTAGTGTCTAGGAACAAGGCTAGACTCGTTGCCCAAGGGTATAACCAACAAGAAGGAATAGACTTTGATGAGACCTATGCCCCGTGGCTAGATTAGAGTCTATAAGAATACTTCTTGCGTATGCTTGTGCTAATGATCTAAAGCTTTATCAAATGGATGTCAAAAGCGCTTTTCTAAATGGTTTCATTAATGAAGAAGTATATGTAGCTCAACCTCCGGGCTTCATCGATTTTGAAAAACCCAAACATGTGTATAAATTAAAGAAAGCCCTTTACGGTCTTAAACAAGCTCCAAAAGCTTGGTATGATAGACTCAAGTCATTTTTAATTAAACACAACTATACCATGGGGTTAGTTGACAACACACTTTTTACTAAGAAAAGAGAGTCACATATAATCATAGTGCAAATATATGTAGATGATATTATATTCGGATCCACTTGTCAAGACATGTGTGATGATTTCTCTAAAATCATGCATGACGAGTTCGAGATGAGTATGATGGGAGAACTTAGTTTCTTTCTTGGTCTACAAATTAAACAAGTAGAAGATGGTATCTTCTTTAATCAATCTAAATACATAAAGGAGATGTTAAAGAAATTCGGTCTAGAAGAGTCAAAACCAATTAGGACACCAATGTCATCCGACACCAAACTCACAAAAGATGAAGACGGAGAATCCGTTGATAATACTAAATATCGTGGCATGATTGGTAGTCTTCTCTACCTCGACAAGTAGGCGGATATCATGTTTAGTGTTTGCTTATGTGCTAGGTTTCAAGAAGACCCTAAAACATCATACCTAGAAGCCGTAAAAAGGATATTTAGATACATTAAGGGTACAACACAATTAGGATTATGGTACACAAAGGGGACGGGAGTAGAAACAATTGTATATGCAGATTCTGACCATGCAGGTGATTACATTGATAGAAAAAGTACAAGTGGGGTATGTACTTTCATGGGATGTTGTTTAACATCTTGGTTTTCTAAGAAACAAACGGCACTAGCAATATCAACAACCGAAGCCGAGTACATCTCCACCGGAAAAGCATACCAACAAGCACTATGGATGAAACAAGCGTTAGTCGACTACGACATTCATCTAAGCGACATAGCCATCCTATGTGACAACAAAGGTGCCATCAACCTAAGCAAGAATCCGGTATTGCATTCTCGCACAAAGCATATAGAGATTCATCATCACTTCTTAAGAGACAATGTTCAAAAGGGGAACATCTCTATTGAGAAGGTAGCATCCGAAGACAACATAGCCAACGTCCTCACCAAACCGTTGAAGCGGGAACAATTCAACCTACTTCATCTTGGCCTTGGTCTAATGGAACAAACGTCGTAACTTATTTGACTCTACAAGGTATGTAAACACTAGCCTTCCTCTTTCTGAGTCTAGGATCTCTATTTCACGCACAACTCACAAACAATACGGGAATTTTCAAAACCCAAGATAAGTTTTCCACTTATAGCTTTCTTATATTTTTTTGTTGCAAACACATAACTACATACACATTTTCAAAGAAAACCTCTTTTCAAAATGTTTTCTAAAAAGATGATACCTTCCCGTATCAATTTCACAAAAGCAATTTCTCACGTCTAGGACAAATCGCTTTTTCATTATTAATACAAAGTAAAAACCCGTTTTCATTGCATCTCATGTCTTATGAATGCTAAAGGAGATACATAACTAATATGTATTTTCGGGTACATTCATTTAAGCAACAATGAATTAGGAGCATTGATAAACACTAAATTACGTACTCAAGTACTAAATATGTGTTTTCGGGTTATCTCAATATGATGTTTTTCTACTTCTAGTTTATTTTTCTTTTTCTTTTTAGGGGTCGAGATAACCTCAACTCCAAATAGTTTGCATATAGGCACACACTAGGCAATAATGTTTCCAAAAAGGAAACTTTTGTGCTGCCTGAATCACCAGACCCACGGATCCCAGCTTTCATGCTGGACGGATCCCTCAAGGGAAGGATCCGTGGGATCCGTGAGACAGAAGCTATTTTTACCTTCTATTTTTCTCACTTTGGACGAAAAATCCACATTTATTTTATTTTTGGGAGTATGCTCTTTAATGCTTGTGTTCTCATGATCACATGCCTTAAATTCATATCTAATCATTAGATTTTAATCCACGTTTTGGGTCAAGCATTATTACAATGCTTTGTTTTTCTATATATAGAACTCCCAAAATGCTTGCATAATCCATCTCATCCTCACAAATAAAATACACCATGTCATCCATAAACCCTTTAGATGAGTCACCTAGTACAAACAATCATCTCCATGAAACCCAAACCTTTGTACTTCCACCTTCCAAAATACCAAAATCAAACTCTAGGATATCCGCACGGATTAACATCCGATCTTGTTGCTTAGGAAAACAATCATATGGCTCATCACCATCAACTAACTCACCACAAGATGCTTCCATTATAGCACCTCCTTCATCACCAACGAGTACACCAACTTCATCACCAAATCATTCACCACCTAAAATCACTCTTTTGGAACTCCTTACGACTCCAACAAGATCTCAACAACCAAAGCAAAAAAGAATTAGCCTTTTGACACCTCCAACTTCTCCAAACACAATATTCAATGATCTTGAAACATCACCACCTTTAGCTCCCATTAAACTACAAGAACATCTAGGTTCTTTTCCACCACCACTTCCAATCATTCCGGACTTTGATCCGTATTTTCCTATTTTTCCACCACAACTTCCGCAACTCACAAATCAAAACAAACCGGAAGATTTCCGTACTCATTACCCACATCACCTACATTGTGAACATTGCCAATCCACTAGGGAAATTGCAATAGAAGTTAGGGAAGAAATGCGATTCATACTCAACCTCATCCTTGATTGCATCAATACCATTACTCATCCAAACCTCCATCCATAACCTTACGCAAGAATGGAAGGATTCATTACTACTATTTTCTATTTTTAGTACTTTTCTTTTGAATTCATTTTCAAGAACAAGTCTTGTTCTTATTTTTACATGCTTGTAGATGGCATAAATACCACTACAATTTGTTGTTTTATTACAAGGCTTTATTTACATACCTTGGCTCCCAATCTTGATTCTCAGCAATCACAAGATTATTTAAGCATGTTACTAACCTTTCTCTTTGTAGGATTTTTTTTTATTTTTCTTCACTTGACGCCCAAAACTAGGGGGAGCTACCGTCAAGGGGGAGTTAGCGATACGTGGACTAATTTTTCCACATTTTTATTTCTTCCAAGGGTTAACTTTTTGTTTCGACAAAAAGGGGGAGAAGAAGTAAAACTTAGGGGCTTTCAAAACTTACATTTATTCTTAAGTTTTACTCATCATAACATTATGTTTTGTCATCAATAAAAAGGGGGAGATTGTGAATACAAATAAACCGAAAAAACGTTTATTAATATTTTGCGATCTCTGTGTGTTTTGTTGATAACAAATATAATGTTACCTTAAGTATAATTATAAGGATATATGTTATTTTCGTAAAGCATTTACATATAGCCATTTAAATACAAAAATGTAGTAATTAAGCATTTGTTGTAATAGTTTATTTTATTTTTTTGGGTAAAGGGGAGTAATCCTGCACCCTGGTAAATATATTAACCAAAAACGTTTAAGTTAATAGTTTATTATGATGGGTAAAAACCACAACCCATGGACCATAACCCATGGATCATAACCCATACCCAAGTTGGGTAGATACAATGTATACTTAGATACATTAAATCTAAAGAAAACCCATGGACCAACCCATAACCCATGACCCATAACCAAAAAACCCATGGGTAAAGAGGAGCGTCCCACGGATCCCTAGGATTACACTAGACGGATCCCAAGTGGGAGGGATCCGTGGGATCCGGGGAACAGTGGAAGATTTTTCCTATAAATAGAGAGCCATTTCTTCATTCTAACTTACCCCTCTTCTTACTAAATCTCTCAAACACTCTCATTCTCTTCTAACATATAGATCACTTGATCTAGAGAGTTGTTCTTCTTTCTTTATATTGTGATCCTCATATAGGTCCTTCTCTAAGGCGAGATCACGAGTATTCTACAAGTCATCCAGGCAAGGGGTCCTTGATTGATTTGTTACTCCACAAGATTTATGTAGCAAAGATCTTGTATTTGATATTTCACATAGTTTTTGTGTAATAGTCGTGTTGGTTTGGTCCACCGTGTTACGGACTCGGTATCTAGCTTTGTACTGGAAAAAGTGTAAGCAACGTTGTGAAGGCTTCTCCGCCAAGTGAAGGAGTTTGTTGACATAGTGCTTGAACTCTCGAGTAGGTGACTCGGGGAGTGGAGTAGGGCAAGGAAGGTGTCCTTGTATCCGAACCACTATATATCGGTTGTGTCTTTTCTATCCCTTTGCTTTACTTTATTTACTTGCTTTATCATTAGATCTATACTTTCTCTTCATCCATAAGATCTCACATATTAACGAATCTAAAGTTTTTGAAACTAACTTAAAATCGGCAAAACTATTCAAACCCCCCCCCCCTTCTAGTTTTCCACAGAACCCACAATTCTTAAAACTTATGTTCATCAATTTTGGTGGAATGTTGAAATACAGGAAAGAGATGGGTTAGAGGTTCTTAGGACTGTTGTGGATGAGAATGAGATTTTGGTCACTGAGGATGTAATTAGAGGTGTATTGAAGCTAGAGGATGCTACTGGAGTGGTTAATATTTCTAATGATGACATTTTTGAAGGATTAGAAAGGCTAGGTTATGAAATAAGGGATGATAAAATTAAATTCCTTAAAGGTATGTTTTCACCCCAACGGAAATTTTTGATTCACACTTTGCTGATGTGTGTGAGCAATAAGACCACAAGGTTTGATGAGTTTCCTTCCAAAATTGCAACTGCCAATATCTGTCTTTCTGAAGGGAGGTTATTCAATTGGTCTAGGATGATTTTTGATGGATTTCTGAAGAATATTAGGGACAAGGGAAAGTATTACTTGTATCCTAGGTTTGTTCAATTGATTTTGGAGAGTCAGATTAAAGAACCTATTACTCATAATAGGAAGTATGATGTCCTTCATATGCTTCCAAAGGTGTTTGCACACATGAGGCACCAAAATCCAACTTTCTCAGGTAACATTACACCATTGTTTCCTAATATGCTAAATTTGCCAGACATTCCTGAGAATGAAGAGAACCATGAACAACAACCCAACCAAACCATTGAAGCTGAACCCACTGCTACCACAACTGCAACCACTGTTGACCAACCTGAACCCACTGCTGAACCCTTAACTTCAACTTCTGAACCACATAGGATTTTGTTTACAAGGAGGATGAGGAAGGGCACCAAGCTACCGCAGGCTGGTGTTAGTGGTGTAGTAAATGAGGCTGTCACAAGAGGTGAAGGAAACATGAGTGGAAGGGCTTTCACTACTAATTCAGGCCTAGGAGCTGAACAGGACAGTGAAAACATAAGTAAGACCCAACCACTGGCAACTCCTAATGTGGAGAGTTCTTTTGAGCTCAACACAGGTGGAGGAATCCCTAGCCAACTGGCTAAATTAGGGTGCATGGATGATCAGGCTAAGTCTGATGCCATGTTTTCTATACCCCATGATTCACCTCTCGGATCAGGTTACATTCGAAGTGATGAGGGTAGTTCGGAACATGATACTGAATTTACGGGTACTGAAAATGTACAAAATGACTTTTCCAAGGATCCACCTCTCGGACCAGGTTACACAGGTCGAAGTGGTGAGGATATTATTAAACAATTGAATGAATTGACGGCTAAATATACCACTATGGAGAATACAATCACTGGTCTTCAGGAACTTGCAGTGTTTCAAGCTAGGCATATCAGAAGGTTGAAGCACAGGGTATCTATTTTGGAAAGACTAAGGAGGCCAGGGATTACTGCTTTTAAGAGAGCCAAGAGGGTGCACAAGAAGGCAAGCTCCTCAAAGGATGTGAGTTTGGAGGATGTAACCAAACAGGGGAGGAGTGATTGCATAGATTTAGGGGAGGCTTTGGATGATGATTTGGAGAGTGGAGATCATGGATGTTAGGAATTAGAAATTCCATAATGAAGAGTCGGTCACCCCAAATATTATCTAGCGTAAGTTAGCTCGTAGACTTGTCGTTAGTTATGTTATTTAGCAGTTTATTAGTTAATTATTAGTTTAGTTTAGCGTAGTGTAACACCGTGGAGGAAGGACGGGTCTTTACCCACTGTATACCTAATCCACAGGCCGTTAGGAGGTCGTGTATTGTGTAACTATAAATACCCCTTCCATCCATGGAAGGGGTGGTGCTTTCAATCTAACCTTTTACATTTTATTGAAGCAAGTCTCTATCTTGAACACCCAACTCTCTACTTTCT
Source organism: Chrysanthemum makinoi (assembly GCA_910596185.1). Taxonomy (NCBI): domain Eukaryota; kingdom Viridiplantae; phylum Streptophyta; class Magnoliopsida; order Asterales; family Asteraceae; genus Chrysanthemum; species Chrysanthemum makinoi. Next base: position 150,798,802 of record OU343223.1, on the reverse strand, counting down.
CTCTCTAAAATGTCTAACATGTATTTCCATCATCCAAGACCACCCGAATCATCATAACACAATATTATTTCGATCCTACAATTGGTACCAGAGCCAAGGTTCTTGTGTTTTGATGATTTTTTTTGGTGTTTGATTCTCGTGTTAACTGTTTTTGCATCATTTTTTTGGTTCGAAAAATGTTTTTACATTATTTTTAGTAAAACAGTTTTGCATGTCTTGGTGTATCTGGTTTTGGTCTCACAAAAAGTCCTGGTCCTTACTTTTGAACAATATCTGTCTTTGTGTCATCTTAATGTCCAAAAACTGATATTTGTATTTTCATTCTTTTTAGACTTTTTGATACTAAAGTTTGCTAATGGTCTTAAACGGACATATACGTGGTCAACTGGTCATTTTCTGGGTCAAAACGGGCATAAATGAATAGTTTTCAGTTAATGTTTCTGGGTTGCTTTGAATATGGTCGGAAAACTCATCGGAAAAGGTTTATGTTCTTCCTAGCGAGTTGTACTATATGTAGCGACTTGTGACTTTACTGGTGGCGACTTGTCTTTACAAGTCGTCTAGATTCGGTGTATAAGAGTAGCGAGTTGTTAACAAAAATATGTAGCAACTTGTTATGTTAAAAGACTTAGCGACTTGTCTATTGACTATTTAGTCAATAGCGACTTATAAGTTTTTATGGCTTAGCGAGTTATGTTTTGTTAATATGCTAGCGACTTGACTCAAAGAACTCTACTAGCGATTTGTTTTGAAAAACCAACATGACCTAGCGACTTGATTACAAAAGGTAGCGACTTGAATGTTTAAAGAAGAAGTAGATTTGACCACAACCACAACATCAGAAACCATTTTCCATACTCCTATCTTTGAACCAACACGACACTACATAAGCATAACATGATCTCAGATTTTTTCGTGTACTCATAAAGAAATTTCAAGAATATCGAGAGTCCTAAACACGAAATATTCAATCATCACAGATCTCAAGCAACAACTCGAATGAAAAACAAATGAAAAACCAATCCATAAGACTCAAATCTCATCAAAGAAACTACATCATTTTTTATCTCAGCTTATCATCTCGTGACGTTCAAAGACTATAAACGTACGAGACATCAACTCATCATTGATCAAGACCCTTTTCAACATTTCTGATCTCATAATATTTTTTTCGTGATTTATGAACATAAATCTAACCTTGAAGGCTAATATCACGAATGAATTTAATCTTCACTTATCAGGTTTTTGATCTAATTTACGAATTATGTAACGTTCTTAACAAGATTGTTAACACGTTTGTCATTTATTCGTGTTTTTACACTACAACCAAATCAAATCAAGAGACTAGTAAGTGCAAATTAATTCCTACCGTGTATCTTGGGTCGAATTTCGTTGTCTTCATCAAAGCCTCATGTCATCCCTGTGACGAGGTAAATCAAATCATCATCTTAAAGCCAACCTGTGGTGTTAATGAATGCACACGAGCCATCCCTGTGGCATGTTCACGGTGGGTTTGAATATGATATAGGGTTGTGATTAGAATGGTTGAACGTTTCTTTATAAGAAAGAGGATGGGGGCGTATTATTTTGCTTGGGTACTCTTTAGGGTTTGATGTAAAGTTTGTGTGGGATGCTACTGAGAAAAAGAGAGGCGTATGATATTGTGATGAGAGTATTTTTAGGGTTTGATGTAGTTTGTGTGGCTTTTATATATCCCTTATGATTAGGGTTGGGATTATTTTGGTTCGGATCTTCTATATTTCTAATTAGGCCGAGATTGTTAATGGGCCAGGTGGAACAAATTTTGGTCGATGGCTAATATTGAAATCTTAATTGGACCAAAACTTATGCCATTTCTGCCTCTTGGTGTTGGTGATATAGATGGGGAATTATTTGACCTCGCGTATTAAATTGACATGCACAGAGATTTTATTTGGTTTGAAATTACTAAATCATGATTTTTCTTAATGATATGTGGTAATTTGAAATACAAATGGCTCGGGTATATGAGTTGTAGTGCGATAATAATGAACTGAAGTTAATTGGATGGGCTGATTTATTGAGGAGATCGGTGAATATTGTGGTAGACTTTGTAGACTAATAAAACAATGTTTGGTCATTAACTTTCAACAAATAATACATTTGTTTTCGGCTAATGTTGGTATTTCATTTGGCTAAAAGGTAGAGATTTGATATTGAGATTCGTTACGATGATGAGATTTGGTTATGAAGATTGATACTTTGAGTTATGCATCTTCACTAAATTGTGTATGTCACGGCTTGGATTGATGATATGATGTGATAATGAGAGCTTGACCTTATGTGATTTGTTGAAGATATTTGACGATGAGTTTTGTGATATTGAGGTGTGATGATGAGATATGTTGTGTTATGCAATTTGGTACTTTGGTTTATGCATTTCACGGAGTATATTATGTCTTGGCTTGAATTGATGTTTGTACAAAGTTGACTGCAGAGTTGTTTGGACGATATTTCTTATTTGGGTTTGAGGTGAAGATTTCCGGGCGAGTCTGCTTATTTCGTCTTCTTTCTTTCTACCCTTCCACGAAGATGACTTGTTTGGGTGTTTATAGAGGGTGATAAAGACTTGGCTATTTAGTTGCGTTTGTGATTCTTTCTCACTTAACCCACAACGTAGCTATCACTTCGGTGTCTCACTCAGTTGAGAATTTCAAGAGGTTTTGTACATTGGGTACACCGTTTCTTGTTCACGAGAATTAGTACAAGTTTAAGTAACAAAATCTAGGGAATTTTTCGTCATGTTCGAGTTTGATATATCAGGTTTACTTCTCCATGTGGTCACTGCAATTGTTGACAGAATGCGTGAATCATGTGTTTACCAAAGTGTTTATTGGATGGTTGATGATGTTGATGATGTTGGATATTGAACCGTTGATGAACCGCTGCATGTTCCCCTAAAACAGATATTCATCGAAACCAAATTTGTCATAACACCTTCAAGCTGACATTGTTTACGGTTTTGTCTTGATTTTGTAAAATCCCGCGAAAGAACCTATTTCTCGGTTTAAATCATAGACTTGTAAAATCCCGTGACAATGGAAACATTCTGATAATTGTAAAGTGCATTTTCGGATCTATCTTACGGTTTACTCTTGGTTTTGTAAAATCCCGTGAAAGAAACTATTTCTCGGTTTAAACCATAGAGTTGTAAAATCCCGTAATGATGGAACCATCTTGGAGAAAGGAAAGTGTATTTCGAGATCTCTTTTGATGTTGGTGCTACGATTTCTGTTTCAAAGAAGAGATAAAATAGTGTACTTCATGAATTGGATGTGTGATTGGATATCGTCATGGCAGTTTGGTTATTACATGGTTTTACGGGGTTATGTGCTTTTAACCATGGTCGGGATGAAACCATTATCTGAGTTCACTTAAAACGTCAAAGGAGGCTATAGTTGAGTTTTTAATCAGAAGATGTGACAACGGAGTTAATTCACTATTATTTATTTGAGGTTGAAGTGAAATATCACGGGCAAGTGTACTTAGTATCTGAAGGTATCGGGGATGGATGGATGAAGATTCTTCAAGATCCTTGTTCGAGCTTATTATCAAAAATGAAGACATGGAAATCTAGTTATTGTTGGGTGACTTTTACCTTTTCTTTTTACCACTTGGGGGAATTGGGCTCTTATCATCTCAAAATAACTATCACTTTAAGGAGTTACGTTGTAGTGCTCAGTGTCACATTCAATTATGGATTTTCAAGAGGTAAAGTACGTCTATTACTTGATGGTTGGTTGGATGAAGAGTATAGAGTACTTAGAGATGCTAATGGAAATCGGCACCGCTCTTTGGGTTATCTCCATCAGCTGTCACTGCAAAGAGCCTACTGAATGATAATGGTAATGATTACATGCTTTGCTAAGAGAGTTGAAAAGAAGGAGATTATGACGTATGAACACAACAGTTCATGCCTTGTACTCTAAAGAAAAGAAAAGTGTACGTTTTAGTGCGCTTTATCTTCTGAAGAAGAGAAATCTTCTTATGACGTTTGAACACAACAGTTCAAGCCTCGTACTCTAAAGAAAAGAAATGTGTACGTTTCAGTGCGCATTATCTTCCAAAAAAGAGAAATCTTCTTATGACGTATGAACACAACAGTTCATGCCTCGTTCTCTAAAGAAAAGAAAAGTGTACGTTTCAGTGCGCTTTATCTTCAAAAGAAGAGAAATCTTCTTATTATGACCATTCTCATCAACATGCTTCATGCTTTTTCCATGTGCTTTTGATTATCAAGTGAACCGGGCTACCGTTGATTGTTTTCTTATTCCACTTGCTCAACTATAATGACGATGGCGACATCATGTGCTAATTTTGCGGGGGAGAAGTGTGAATAGACTACATTTGGATAATATTCACTTGTTTAATCAAGAATGGCATCTCCGTATGCAATTCTTGAGGGGGAGAAGAAGTGTGAAACTACTGCATATTGATTGATATTAGAGAATAAATGGTCAAACGGCTCCTAACTCATGTAAGAACCGAGCTTCTTCTTATCGGGTCATCTTCACATGAAGTTTTCTTCAAAGAGCCGGTAGTTGACATCTTCACAAGCTGATATGAGTTTATTAACAAAGTGCTTCCGGTTAATGCTTCACGTGCACATCAACATGATGATTCCGAACAACCTTCTGTTCTTGTTTGATGTGATTGTTTGCTTGGTGTTACCATATCGTGTGTTCGATGCGGGCTGATTGCTGATTTCCTTGATGAACATCTTTCTGTTCTTGTTTGATTGGGAGGGATTTTAGTTAAGGGGATTTGCAAGATGTAAGTTAAGGGGATTCCTTTTGGTGGGATGCTTTTTGGTGTGAGTTGAAGATGTTAACACTCTATTCCCCATTCGGACAATCTTGAAGAAGGTCGAGTCTATAGTCGGTTCTACATTCTCTGCTACATGTTAGAAGACTAAAGACGAGTTGCATTTGATTATCTAAAGACTTCTTCTTAATCTGGGCATTTATTAAAAGATTGTCGGTTTAGGGGAGAGCACTAATTGGGGGACAGTGAAATGTTTGATTTAATCCCCAATTAGATTTTCTCACAATGTACTTCAGCAAGCTGATTCCCACAAGAGTTCAAGTGTTCTTCTCAACAAATTTCTAGTATACGGGCTTACAATGATTCTTTGATTTACGAAGTGTCAAAACCAGCAAGGGGGAAGGAGACACACATCTAAACACAAAGCGAGTAAACTTGATGAACTTAATTCTTCTAAGTGATTGAAGATATCCTGGGAAGACAAATGTTATTACCGCAGAGAAACTCAAGGTTTGACTCATGGCGAGTAAACTTGATGAACTTAATACTTCTAAGTGATTGAAGATATCCAAGGAAAACAAATGTCATGACCGCAGAGAAACTCAAGGTTTTACTCATCAAGGCTTTTAGTGTTATTATTCCATCGACGTGGGGAAAGTGATGTAAGAGAAAGTTTCTGAAGATAAAAAGAGGTACACAAGTGTGTGATGATTTCGATGTTATCGCAATCATCAGGGGAGAGAGAATTGTGTACATTGGGGGCACTCAGCTGTCTCACTTGAGAGCTTAATCAATGATTCAGAGATATAATCACTTATACCGGAGTTCACGTCCGCAGAGATAGTCATCCGCAGAGATAATCAGTGATTCGGCCTGCTTCTTCAATGTTAGCGGTTATTCTCTCTTTGGGCATTCGGGTACTTCGGGTTCTTGAGTTTCATACACTTTCTTTAGGGGGAGAGAAAAGTATACATCGGGGTTATTCTTTGGCTATTGGACTTAATCTGCTACTTCGATGGTATAAGTTTCTTTGTCTTCGGGTATGTGTATTCGGGTTCGTGAGCCCTAGTCTAAGAGACTGACCGCATCAATTCAACTACGTGGGGGAAGTGGTCTCTTGACACCTTTTGGAATGGATTGCTTCTGACTTCAGTGGAATGAAATTTGAGAAGTGTTATTTATGTGTGGGATGATATGTTGTTGTTCTTTTGGATGATATAACCTCAAACGATGAATCACGATGATTATTCTTAAAAGGAGCAGCAAGTTCGATGATAATGGTGTGCTTCTTTGTGCACCTGGCTAAGAGAAGCTTGAAAGAAAGCTTTGAATCTGCTCAGCTAAAGGATTTTCGGTTTTGGGGGAAGCTACCAAAGTCTCACTTTCAGATGGTTCAATTTCTTTCTTCTATACAAGAGCCTCAGAAGCTTTGGTGGTGAAAGTTTTAGGGATGATGACTTCTATCTTCTACAACGGGGCTGCTCGATATCCTTATCTCGGTACTCGTATCATCATCTTCTTAAACTATATCATCTATTCTATCCTTGTAAATATTTTACAAAAAGAAAATAGAAAAATATAAAACCTTTAAAAACCCATAAAAATCAGAAAATTTAAAAATACCAAAAATATGTTTTCTCAAGACATGTCTTCTAGTATCGATAACATCTGCGGTCTTAGAAATTTCATTCAATAATGGCACGGGACCATAGATGAAGTTCGAGCAGGAGGTGTAAATATTCTTTTTCCAAAACATGTCTAAAAATATGGCTTGCAGTTACTTCAGACTGTAACCCGTGCTTAAAACAATGGTTTGCTATTATTTCAGATAGCAACCCGCTCTTCAAGAAAGGAAAGTGCTGCGCTAAACCAATTTTCAAATATTTCGTGCACTTATCCTAAAACATAATGAGGAAAGTATGTCGAAGGACTGCTGTTCCTACTCAAATATTTTTCCGTCTAAAATTCTTCGGAAAAATATTTGTTTGAACAAAATGGTGGAAAATGAGTTGCTTAAAAATCTATCAGATTCAGAGTTTTAGTATAAGTTGAAAACTCAATCAATGACTTCAGCGCTTTTAAACCTTTTATAAAATGAGTCATTGATTGAGGGGGAGAATGTTTTCAAATTTATATCATCTATCGAGCTTTTCTAATTATCCTATATGCTTAATTAAAAATGATGTTAACCTACGTTGAAGGACTAGGTGCCTAGGATATGATTGTTAGGATTCGATGATTAAAGTTTGATAAACACATTATTCCCATACCTTATATGATCTGATTGATATGTTGGATTCAGTTTTATTAATCGATTGTTGTTTGGGTGTTGTCGACCACCATATATTTGTGTGTATGTTCACTAACGTATGCATATATCATGGCACATAAGAATGTTCCCGATCCGGATCCCACAAATCATGATGATTGGATGCCGAAAGGAAAGGGTAACTATATCTTGGGTTGACAAATGAAGAAACGGAGCTTAAATTGACTTCAATGGAGAGTTGGCATGAATGCAACGTAAGAGGTCTCACTGCATCAGCAGACGGATTTCTTCATCAGCAAATGAAGAAACGGAGCTTAATTTGACCTCAGTTGGCATTAAAATGGGGTAAGAAGTCTCACTGCATCAGCATGCGGTTTTTCTTCCAAGCCCTACCGCAACAATATAAGCTTCTCAACCACCTAACATATCTTTGTGCAGGGATACCATTTTTCTAAAACTTTGAATAAAATTGTTTTTGAAAATGGAAAAATATTGTCTTGAAAATAAATTGGACTAAATTTTGAAAATCACCGGACTTCTTTTTATCAAAACCTATGTCACTCAATTATCGACTTCGGTCATCGATTGAGGGGGAGAGTGATTTAAAATATAATATTTTCAAACAATAGTTCTTCATAAAAGTTCCGGTTTGTACGTTAAAATGTTGTGATCTAAAGATTTAATGTTATGTCATGGTATGATTTTTCTTTTGAATCAAGGTCTTTCAAAATGAAATTTTTTCTGTTCTTGTTTGATTGTGAAATTGTTTTATTTTACTTAAAGATCTCTTAAAACAATCATACCTGACACTAACAATCTTTAACGTCTTAAATTGGTCCTTTTCTGTCATTTTTCAAAATTAAATCTTGCCACGTCTTTCCCTTAAAATTTTCTAAAGGATTAAAATCATTCGGGATCATAAATCTCAAATGTTTTGAAATTTTTGATCGGGGGAGAGATCGTGATTTAAATATCAAATATGTTTTAATGGAATCGGTTTTAGTCCTTTATAGGCACTCCTGCCTCCATGTGCCAAACGATTTCAAATACACAATGCACATGTTGAGGAGGAGGATTTATACAAAAACAAGATGAGTATTTAAACCTGGCCACATATTCTCCCATGTTTTCTAAACCGTATTAAATCACTTGGGATCCAAAATCTCAAAGGGTTTGATATTTTTGATCGGGGGAGAATTTGTGATTTAATTATGAAATCTGATAAATGATGATTGATTTGATGAAAATGTGCAGGCTGCTCTCTCATATGTGCTAAACGCTTTCGAATCTCGAAGCACATATTCAGGGGGAGCAAATGGTTTCTTAATGGCTTTTGTGATCATGGATGTACTTCAAAAGAACTCTTGCCTCTATGTGATAAAATGGTTTCAAATATCCTATGTACATATTGAGGGGGAGAATTTACCAAGAAAATCAAATGGCTTTTTCTATGAAAATTGTGATCAAAGAAAATATTTCAAAGTCCTCTTGCCTCCATGTGCTAAACAATTTCTAAATCATATGCACATGTTGAGGGGGAGGTTTTCTAAATGATCAAAACTATTAAGGTACAAAATGCTTTGATCTCGTATCACAAATACCTTGATTGTTTTTCCAAATGATTTTTCAATTGGTTTCAAGGAAGAAAGAACTGTACCAAAAGACCGACCATTTTACTTTATGTATGGAGTTATAAGGATGGTGAGGTTAGGTATTAGTTCCCACGATCCGCCAGAACCGGAGGGATCTACTCAGGGATAATCCACTAGATAGTGTAGAGTCCTTAGGTATGATGAAAAAAAAGGAGAAAAGTGAGATATGGGAAGAGTGCGGACTGAGACAGAGCTAGTACTGGAATAAACCCAACAAGGTTCTAGTAATGAAGTCTCGGTAAGCACTGAAGGGGTTGAAGAATGAAAAAGAACTGAATGTGAAAAAGGGTGAAAAGAAATAGCCCTCCATCAGTTCAACCTTAGGGCAGAAACCGGGTTCAATACATATGCTACTAGTGGTTACTAAGGTAACACTAGTATTGAAGACAAGACGTCATGGACCCAGTGACGCACTGCACTAAACTTCCCAAGCTACTCAAGTTCCTCTTAAAAGGGCTTGTTTCATTCTCACGGGGAATCGACATTATCTATCGACTCTCTCTTAGAGATTGTTGATATTGAAGAAGGAGACCCTCTCCCTAGTCTGCGGCATAGGAAACAAATGTGCACTATTGAGTCTAGAGCCACGAGATCATCTATAAATCTCATTAGGACACTTTCAATGAAGACTCTCTGTTTCACACAATGTGGAAAGAGAGATTATCTCTTATGAGTCCTACGCATTATCCTTGCGGTATTGCCAGAACATCTGAGTGATATGCATACATATTCACCATGAAGATGGAAAGCCTTCTGGAGCCAACATCAAACAAGCTCCTGGTGGGTGGCATGTGAGATCTATTCAATAGATCAACCATGTGACAACTGAACAGAAACAATGGGGCGATTCAATCTTTTGAATCAATCTTGGTCCAGGAATGGAATTGACGAATAATTTTGGAAAAACCGTTCGATGTGCAAATCTTCTTTTCTCTAGCACATCGAATGTGTACTTATGTTTTCAAACACAAAAAGTATCTCTGATTGAAAAAAAAATACTTTTGGAAAAACCGTTCGATGTGCGAATCTCTTCTTTTATCTAGCACATCGAATGTGTACTCTTTTCAAATATAAAAAGTATTTATGATTGAAAATTGATCTTTCTCATAAAACCTTCGTCGTATTGCAAAACTCTTTCTTCTAAGCAATACGCGATTGTTTTTCAAATCATTTTTCATCAATCAGTGAATCTCAATTCGCTGGTTCACTCATTCCGTGTTGTCTTCTTTGAGACGTTCCGGTTTGAAAACAGCTAGAGCAGCTGCGAAACCCTGTCAAGGAGATTCTTTGGAATTATACCGATCACGAGCGATTACTTGTATCGATCAGCGGGAACCGTGGGCGTGTACCTCAATTCAACGAAAGTGATCAAAGACACTTTCGTGTGTTTTATTGCTAACTGTTGTTTGCATGTACATTTGGACGGTTGCGGTGATCAGGTGAATTGAGCGGTCAATCAAAGCCGCATGCTCACAGCATCCACACTTAATTGAAGAAATCATGACTGGTGCATAATCTACAAAACCTGGCTCTGATTTTTTTATACTATGTTTCTGCTACGCTGCTGCAAATATCATGAGCCAGTGAAGCTTCCGCTACTCTGATGGAAAGATGTCATGATTCAAAAGTGTGAGCATGTCGGTCCGAATGTCACAACATCACATGAAGGCAACACAACTATGGATGATCCAGAGAGATTTTCTGTGGCTGATGATCTCAATGAAAGCTCGAAGATCATCAAAGATGTGGATCAGTTAAAGGCCTCCACTGAAAGTACAAAATAATCGGACTTTGAAGAATCGCTACTAAAGCACAAAGATTACGGAACTTGAAGAATTAAAGTCTACTAGCTCAAGACTGAAGATTAAATAGAATGCTAGGATTCAAAATGTAAAACATGGGGTGACCTCCCTTAGGGGGATATTGTTAGGAATTAGAAATTCCATAATGAAGAGTCGGTCACCCCAAATATTATCTAGCATAAGTTAGCTCGTAGACTTGTCGTTAGTTATGTTATTTAGCAGTTTATTAGTTAATTATTAGTTTAGTTTAGCGTAGTGTAACACCGTGGAGGAAGGACGGGTCTTTACCCACTGTATACCTGATCCACAGGCCGTTAGGAGGTCGTGTATTGTGTAACTATAAATACCCCTTCCATCCATGGAAGGGGTGGTGCTTTCAATCTAACCTTTGACATTTTATTGAAGCAAGTCTCTAGCTTGAACACCCAACTCTCTACTTTCTCTCTCTAAAATGTCTAACATGTATTTCCATCATCCAAGACCACCCGAATCATCATAACACAATATTATTTCGATCCTACAATGGAGATGAGTATGTAGTGACTGACAAAGATAGCAAAGAAGCAGTGATTGAATCTTCAAAGGTTTTAGTTGAAGAAAAGATGGAGGAAGTGATTCAGGCAACAACCACTGCTGATGTTACTGCAACCACTGCCAGTTCAAACCAAACCACTGTTGAAACAACTTCTAAGGTAATTCCAACCAGTGTTACTTCAAATTCACCTATAGCCATCATGACCACTGCTACCATTGTTACAACCACTGTCACACCACAAACCAAGTCTAAAGAAGTGGAGAAGGAGGCTGCTGGTACCCTGCTTCACTTAAGCAAAACTTCATCAAACCCTGCACCTACTATTACACCTATACCCATCATTCTAAACCCTTGGGTAAGAGTTTGAAAATCAGTGAACCTGTGAAGACTAAGGTGGTTCTACCAGACATTGGAAAGGGGAAAGGCATTGCTGAGCCTGTTTTGAAGTTCAAGAATAGGCAAGAGCAAATTTTACATGATGAAGAACTGTCTAAGAAATTGCAAGCTGATGAATTTGCTACTGAAGAGAAGAGAAAACAAGAAGAATAGGAAGCTAATATGGCTACTATGAAGTTGATTGAAGAATGGAACAATGAACAATCTTTTCTTCAAGCCTCTGAACAGATAAGAACTGAATATACTACTCTTTAATGGATGTTATTAGATGCTGCTACAAGGTCCAAGGTCTTAGCTGAGAAGGCAAGAAAGATAAGTCTGGAGAAAAAGCAAGCTAAAAGGAAGAAACCTCCAACTAAGACTGAAATGAGAAATCAAATGATGAAGGTTATCAGACATATGGATCAGCATATTGGTGTTAATTTGAGAAAGTGTACATATGAAGAGGTTGTGGAAATTTATCAACCTTGTAAAAGAATAAATGATGACTTTATTCCTATGAATTCTGAGAAAGAAGCTGAATGGATAGAGAATATACAAAGAGAAAAAGCTGGAGTTAGGAGGAATCTAGTTCAAAAAGACAGAAAGTAGATGAAGAAATGGAGAAAGAAGAGAGAGTAAAACAATATCTTTTGGAGTGTGACAAACCTGAGCCTATTAATCCTACTCCAATAAGAGCTATTCATTCTATTGAAGATTTGCAGATCATCACAGCTAATGAGAGAAAGATGATTGAAATTAAAAGAGATGATGGATGGAAGAGCACTTACTTCAATTTTGGTCAATTGTTGTCTAGTTTGAAGGTGGTTGATCTGGAACAATTATGGAAGGTATTGGAGTTTAGATATGGGAAGTTTGGACCAACAGGAGTATTAGATAACTTTGTGTGGACTTCTATTAAGAATTTGTGCCAGCCTAATCCAGATGATGAATTTTGGAAAGACTGTGAGGTGGTTGATTGGATGCTGTATCAACCTTGCAGAGTTCATACTGTGCAGACTACAAAAGAGAAGTTGTTGGGAATTATGCAAAGTGGAAATTCTGCTAAAAATACTGCTGAAGGAATCTGCTGAAGTACATGGATTCTACTGAAGAAGAGTTTCTGCTGAAGTTATATAAACGTGTAGTTGGTTTCTGCGGAGATAGATATTCCGCGTATTTTATAGTTAGTTAGGATATGCATGAGCTTTATTAGGAAGTTATAATGTATATCTTATTTAGTTTTATGTTTATACGTTTCTTGGGAAACGGGTTAGGGTTCCTTGTCTATAAAAGGAACACAATAGTATGAGTTATCCACGAGTTGAAAAACAAAGTTTTAGTATTATTAAAAGATCCATAGAGGATCAAAGTGTTCTTAGTTATTTGCGTTTGTTCTTGTGTTTAATTTCCGCTTAAATACAAGTTATAGAGATTGTCTTTTAGTGTGCTTGTGATTACATAAGTATAACTAACGATCTACGAGTGCTCATAAGATCTATCAAGGTCTTAGTTTCAAAAAGTGGTATCAGAGCCTCGGGAGAGTCTCTGTAATACTAAGAACAATCTTTACTGCACACCCTTTCAACCAAAACAACATTCAACATGCCTGGATCAGACGTTGACATTGAGGTCACCAACAACCATAACAACACATCTCTGCAACAGCTTAGTCTTTCAAACAGCAATGCAAAATTTCCATACCTAAAGAAGGAGGAATATGATTTGTGGGCTATGAAGATGCATAATTGGATCTCCAACATTGATTGTAATATCTGGGAAATTGTGAAGAATGGGAACAGTTTGAAGAGGACGATCACAGATCCTGATGGTAATGTTACCATTGTTCCTCCCAAATATGCTGAAGAGATATTGGCTGTTCAAAGAGAGAACAAAGTGAGAACTATTCTCCTTCAGGCTATACCTGAAGATCACTTAGGTGACTTTAACTACATGCAAGATGCAAAGGACATTTGGCTGGCTGTCAAGGCAAGGTTTGGTGGGAATGAAGAGTCTAGGAGAATGAGGAAATCTATGTTGAAACAATAGTTTCAAGAATTCCACATCACTGAAGAAGAAGGTATCCACAAGGGGTATGACAGGTTTCATAAGATCTTGAGTCAATTGAATCAGCTGAAGGCAAAGCCAGATAATGATGACTGCAACTCAAAGTTCTTGAGATCCTTACCTTCATCTTGGTTGCAGGTAAGCATTGCCCTCAAAGCTAAAGGTGGGCTGGATATGCTCACTTTTGATGAACTATACAACAGACTTAAATCTCTTGAACCTGATGTGAGAAGTCCTTTTCGTTCATCCACTCCTAGTCATACAACTTTTGTTGGAGCTTCCTCAAATAGGATAACTTATGCTCCAAGTCCTGTTTCCTCAACATCAACATACACTACAACTTCATCAAGTTCTCAACCTAAATCCAGTAGTGTATTGGAAGATGTGATTCATTCTTTTGTTGCTGACTATGACACTCAGCAGCAACTAGCCTTTGAGGACTTTGAACAGGTGGATCCATTTGACATGGAAGAGATGAATCTGAAGTGGCAACTGGCTATGCTCTCAATGAACATCAAGAAGTTTGAGAGTAAATCTGGGAGAAAGTTTGGCTTCCAAGGAAGAGATCCAGCTAGGTTTAACAGAGGCAAGGTCAAATGCTTTACTTGTGGTCATATGGGTCACTTCTCTAGAGAATGCAAGGATAGGAAGGCAGGTGATGAGGTGAGATATTCTTCCTATTAGCAGATTCAGAAGGAAGCTGGAACTTCGAAGGCTGGACCCTCCTCCACAGCTCTTGTCACTATGGATGACCATGTCGACTGGAAGATGCATGAGCATGAGAATGATGAAGGTCCTGGTTCAGAAAATATTAGATTGCTGACAAGTTGTACTTCAGAGGATAGGCATGATCAAGTTTCCTTGATGGGCATCTCTCAGGTACACAATTGTGTTTTTGGTTATAGAGAACGTTACAATGAACTTAAACAAGCCTATGATGAATTGAAACCTAAATATAATGAATTCTATGTAGAAGTTGAGGCTTATAAACAGGCTTTAAAAACATTAGAAAGACAAAAGGTTTGGTTTCAAAAGAATCAATTGGCTTATGATGAAAATATTAGGGTGTTACAAAGTGATTTAGATTGTGCTAAAATTGATTTAAAACGCACCGAGAAAGAAAAAGCTAAGGTTGTTTCTGAAAATCAAGAGCTAAAAGAGAAACTAGATAAGGAAGTAGCTAGACATAACGAATGGTTAATATCAGGTAACAATCTAGCTAGACATATCTATAGTAGTCAATCTGAGACCTCAGGGATAGGTTTAGGTTTTCAAAAGATGTAGGATTAGAAGCCTGACATGATGGGCGTAAAACTACACAAGTAGGTTTAGCTAATTAAGTCAAAGAAGGAACATTACATGCTGTCCCTGGACCTATTAGAGGTGAACACATGCCCGTTGACCTTTCCCTTACTGTTGACTTTGATGGATCACACCATCTTTATGGCAAAAAGTCTAAATACTTGCCAGACCCTGATTCTTCATCTACTGACTTTGTCTCTTGTTGTGACAGTGACAAGTCCCCTGATTCCCTTACTGTTGACTTTGATGGATAAATACGTGAGGGACATTTTGAAGAAGTTTGGAATAGAGAGTGTCAGGACTGCCACTACACCTTATGAAGATCCAAAACCTAAGAACAACATTGAACCAGATCCAGCTGTGAATGTTCACTTATACAGATCTATGATTGGTTCATTGATGTATCTAACAGCTTCGAGGCCTGACATTACATTTGCTGTGAGTGTTTGCTCTAGACATCAAGTCACTCCACTTGCTTCCCATCTGAATGCAGTCAAGAAGATCTTTAAGTACCTTAAAGGCCAACCTAATCTAGGTCTTTGGTATCCAAAAGAGTCTCCTTTTAAGCTGGAGGCTTACAGTGATAGTGATTATGCTGGTGCAAATCTGGATAGGAGATCCACAACTGGAGGTTGCCAATTCCTTGGAAAAAGATTGATTTCTTGGCAGTGCAAGAAACAAACTATTGTTGCTACCTCATCTACTGAAGCAGAGTATGTTGCTGCTGCAAATTGTTGTAGTCAGGTACTATGGATACAAAATCAATTGTTGGATTATGGGTTTAACTTCATGAACACAACAATTTTTATTGATAATCAAAGTACCATATGCATGGTTAAAAATCCAGTTTTCCACAGTAGAACTAAGCATATTGAAATCAGGCACCACTTTATAAGAGATGCATATGACAAACATTTGATAAAAGTGGTTAAGATTCACACTGATGATAATGTGGCTGATTTGTTGACTAAAGCTTTTGATGGACCTAGGTTTCAACACTTAGTTGTCCATATTGGGATGCTTAACCCTTAACTGCAAAGTTTAAGGGGAGGCATAGGCCTCAGGGGAGGCATATGCCTCACGGGAGGATTCTTGTTGTAAACTTTGTAAATTATTGTTTATATTTTTGTTTGCTAGCACTAACCTGCTAATATTCTTTGAGTTTTGTTTGTTTGGTTTGGTTTGTGTGTTTCTCTGTATCTGTTTTGCAGAATGCATAAATAAGATAAAGTTCACCAAGGTTGGTTAATTGGAAAATGGTCAAGTAAGCTTGAAGCTTGTTTCTACTGAAGATAAGTACTGAAGTGATTTAATTATTTCTACTGAAGAGAAGTACTGAAGTTAAATTGTTCATTCATTCATTCAAGAAACAGTTTACAGCTTACAACTTACAATCAACTTCAAATGAAAATACAAGACCATTTCTATACAAGATCTACTTAACCTATACTAGCTTCTATCATCTATTCCAAACGCTGGATATGCATAACCAGTACGACGAAGAAGCTGAAGACAAAAATGGGAAGGATGGATTGATGAAAATGAAGATGAAGCTGGTGGAAATGGTAGATGAATTTGTGATATGAAAATCTTTCGTTGTTCCATCTACTCGTTCTACCATAAAGCAATCACTCCATCTTTCTTTTGCCCTTTCCCTTACCGATATGAGATGAAGCAGGAAGTGCTATCACCACAGCACTTGGCTCTAGACGATCTTAGGAGTCATCAGACTTACTAGAAGACTCACTTGGATCCACTACACTATCATCTTCAGAAGAAGGGAGAAAGGGGGACTTCAAAGGTTGAGGTTCATTTTGATAAGAAGATCGCAAAAATAGGCGAAAATCATCACTGGATGATGATGATGAAGATGATGATGATGATGGAGAGGAGGTTGGATCAATGACTTCTGGTTTGTTAGACATGGTTTTGTTGATGATTGTGGTATTTTTGGAGAACTTAGGGTTTGTGATGATAATTGGGGGTAAATGATTTGAGGTAAGTGTGCATTGGGATTATCTTATAGGCGGATTCAAGGTGTTATGACAATTAATGCGAGTTGGTGTCACAGTAAAAAGATATTTACTGAAGGATCCTTAGCCTCTTGAGATATTTCTGCTGATTGACATTCTTCAGCAGTTTGACTCTTGTTTCTGCTGAAGTGTTAAGTTTGAAATTGATAGAAGTTATTTTCCACGTATGATATGGTCAACATTAGTTCCGATATATTTAACCATCAATTGGGTAACTTCTACTAATACCTTCTTCGCATATCTTCGCCCAAAATAACTGAATCTCACTTCACTTGATTTAAACACACTTCCAGTTGCGTGAATCATAACTCCTTATCACGATTTCTCTCATGGCGCTTCTATTTGTCACAATTCTCAAATTCCGGTCATTTCTCATACTCCATATTTATCATTTCATAACGATTCGTGCATGGTTTTGCCTTTTTCATTAAACGTTATTTTCTTATTAAATAAACGTTATCGCGTAAACATTATTTTTGAACATTTGACCCGATACTTCCAAAAATTATTCCAATATATTGTAACACTCATATTAAGATTTTAAAAATGTTATTATTAGTTTAACCAGTGTTTTAAATCTATTTCGTATATAAATTGTTATATTTATATAAATTACGACGGTTTTCTTAAATTCAACCCGATAAATAATTATTCACTCAAATCTTTCAAGAAATGTATTTTTATAACTTTTATGACCTCAATATATTTTATCTTGAACCGTGAAAATTTATTTTATCTAACGCTACCTTAAATATTCAAATGTGTATACAACTTACTAATATTACTCAACAATGCTACAAGCTACTACTTATCCTCAAATAACTTTACATTTCTTACACTTACACATTTATAAACATAATATATAATGTAAAGTATATGTACATGCATTATTAATTACATGATTTTCCTAGATATGCAAGATCTTTTATTTATATACTTACACTCCAAGACTTTTTACTCATTCAAAACAATCATTCAAGGTGTAAAGTCAAGTCTTCTCCTTCTTCTTCCCTCATATATTCGGCCACCATAGGAGCTCAAAGAATTGATCATCAAAAATTTTCTTGTCAAGTTCTACACAATCTAGTAACACTCTTTGTTTAGGTTTTGAAATAAAAACCTAGGGTGTTTAGGATAAATCCTTGATCATAAACCTCATCAAGCAATTTGTAAGCATAAAACTTCATCTCTTACTTTTTCATATATATTTTTCATACATTTCATGAAGTCCATATGATCATATTTGCTCAAGATGTAGTTTTTATTCATGTTTATCAAATGTTATCACCCATATGTGTCCTATTAATTTTTATAACAAGTATGTACTAGTTAGAAGTTTATAAAAATGATAAATTTGAAAAATGGATCATCAAAGTCTAGTTGTGGTTTTTGGAAGAAATGATTACATAAATTTTATACATGTTTATTTAAGTTTGTATATATATTTTTAGCCTCATAATGAATATTTATTTTGGGTATGATCAAATGAAGTTGTTTTACTAGTAGGATTGGTGATGAGTAGATTAAGGGATTTTTGTGGTGAAGTTGTGGTTAAACAAGTAGGAAAATGGTAATTTTAAAAATAAGCGCGGAAGCGCTGTCGAAATTTATAATTTTTTCGAAAAGTTAGTCATTTTTATAAGTTTTATTAAAGTTTTAGAAACTAGATTTTTAGTTATGAACGTGGCCTTTTGAACGGACTAAAACGGAGTTATAACGAAGAAGATACGTGGTTTTCAAGTTACGATTTAAAACTACCATTTTTCGGAAAGTGTACATGCAGTCCCGATTTTCAACTGACCAAACAGTGTCCTTAAACTTTCTGTGAAATCTCCAAAGTTTAAAAATATATTAGTACACTTAATTACCTTCGCGTGGATATAAAGAACTTGAAAAACGGACTTAAAACGAGTGAGTTATGGTTAACCGAACTTTGAGTCGGAAACGTGCTGAAAACACTATTCACAGCATTAGTATGCTGTCAGGATTTTTAATCAAGGTTTTGAGGGCCTAAACGGACGTTTCGTGGGAAACGGACCTTAAAAACGAGTTAGTTTTCCTATGTATATATTACTTCAAGTCTAACGTAAACCGATTTTTCAATTACAAAAACCGTTACATAGTTTTAACTACATTTTCACCATTAGCTCAAAAGTATTTATTTTGACATGGAACCGTCACACATTCAAGTAACAATATTTCTATATTAACTAATTTTCAAGTAGCATATTGGGTGATACGTTTTCAAATCATGCATTCACGACAACATATCATAACTCAAGTCATAACATCCATTTTAGGTCGCGGATAGTTTCGGGCCTCACTTTCGTGCATTTCATTTTGATAACATATCAATCACACCAGGTGAGTTCGTAGCCCCTACTTTTACTTGCTTTCATAACTGTTTTGGGGGAGATACATGCTCAAACTATTTTCATTCACTATCACAAGTACTCAAAACTTTTACATACTACGGTGAGTTTCATAGCCCCTACTTTTATACATTTTCAATTACTTTTGGGGGAGATACATGCTCAAACTATTTTCATTTACTTTCACAACTATTCTAAACTTTGATATACAACTGTGAGTTCATACCCCGCTTTTACTCATTTAAATTCCTATAAACTATTTGGGGGAGATACATGCTTATTTATCAAACATTTAAACTCTTTTGCCAAACAACATTACTTATACTTTAGACTTGATTGCGTTTTATACTTGATTGGGTTATATTTGATTTCATATGCATACTTGCAACACATACTAGAATTAGTGGCACCAAATTAAGTTGTTGGAGGGCTACTAATTTACAAAGATACAAGAATTAGTGGCACCAAATTAAGTTGTTGGAGGGCTACTAATTTACAAACATACAAGAATTAGTGGCACCAAATTAAGTTGTTGGAGGGCTACTAATTTACAAACATACTAGAATTAGTGGCACCAAATTAAGTTGTTGGAGGGCTACTAATTTACAAACATACAAGAATTAATGGCGCCAAATTAAGTTGTTGGAAGGCTATTAATTTACAAACATCCCAACATGAGTGTTGGAAGACCCTTGTGGTGACATTTATATTTTTAAATACTATGGCACATACATACATGATTGACATACTATTTTTAGCAGTGGGTTGTAAACACACAGGTTGCAAGTTTTGTATGGGGGGGACTTGGAACTGAGTGGATTTACGATGCCTTTGCTTTGCGAACTATTCTATATAACCAAAAACTTTGTTTTTGTTACATAAATACTCTTTAAGGCTTTACTTGTTAACCAAACTCTATGAACTCACCAACCTTTGTGTTGACACTTTTTAGCATGTTTTATCTCGGGTATCTAAGGCATTCACTTCATGGCATGCATTGGTCATATCATAGAGTCGTGGTGACGACGCGTCTCACGTGGGATTTATACACTTTAAAAACATCGTTTGGCTTGTATCAAACTTATCTTCGCACAAGTTGATTTTCATTTGGGACCTAAACTTTGTAAACTCTGATTATGTTATTTAATCAAACGATGTATTTTCTAAACGACACTTTAGGTCGTTCGATATAACTGTAACTTTGATGCTATGACAGTCCTCCCCCAAGGTATTCCATTCCGCTGCAAAACAGGTAATTTGGGGGTGTGACAGATTGGTATCAGAGCGTCGGTTATAGAGAACTAGGTTGCATCATTGACCCTAGACTATAACCACATCATCATAGCATCTCATCATATCATTATAAGTGCATATTCTTTATACATGCGAACTTATGACTCAACACCAAACATCATATGAGTCGATTAGTCCAAGCATTGCATAGTTACTCCTAAATTATACATAGCCCGATCACCTATGTCTAATTCAGGAAGAATCATGCAATGAAGGGAGTAGTAGTCTCATATGAGTAAGCAA
This sequence comes from Chrysanthemum makinoi, assembly GCA_910596185.1. NCBI lineage: Eukaryota > Viridiplantae > Streptophyta > Magnoliopsida > Asterales > Asteraceae > Chrysanthemum > Chrysanthemum makinoi. The sequence goes on along the minus strand of OU343223.1, from coordinate 150,778,056 downwards.
TCCCGTAATCGAGCCAAATTTTCCAAAGATTTTCTTCAAACCACTTGTTTCCAGTTTGATCCGCGTGACAGTTCTTGTTTGATGAGTTGCAAAGATCGAGCTAGAAACAAGTTGTTACCTAAACCGATTTAGCCTAATCGTATGACAGTTCTTGTTTGATGAGTTGTGGGATTAAGCAAAAATCGGTTACCTAAAAGTCTTTTGGAAATTTTGCTCGAGAATGGGAAAGCCTGCCTCATCGAGCCTAATCATAAGGGAGCATGTCTTTAGAATGGGATATAGTCACGACTTATGCATGAGCATTGGCATAATCATTTAAATCATACATGAGCATAAACTTTTAGAACCCTTGTCGCATTTTGGGCCATAGTATCATCGATTGAATCGCGAGGACGCGATTCCTCTATCGAGGAAGAATGTCACAATTCTCAAATTCCGGTCATTTCTCATACTCCATATTTATCATTTCATAACGATTCGTGCATGGTTTTGCCTTTTTCATTAAACGTTATTTTCTTATTAAATAAACGTTATCGCGTAAACATTATTTTTGAACATTTGACCCGATACTTCCAAAAATTATTCCAATATATTGTAACACTCATATTAAGATTTTAAAAATGTTATTATTAGTTTACCCAGTGTTTTAAATCTATTTCGTATATAAATTGTTATATTTATATAAATTACGACGGTTTTCTTAAATTCAACCCGATAAATAATTATTCACTCAAATCTTTCAAGAAATGTATTTTTATAACTTTTATGACCTCAATATATTTTATCTTGAACTGTGAAAATTTATTTTATCTAACGCTACCTTAAATATTCAAATGTGTATACAACTTACTAATATTACTCAACAATGCTACAAGCTACTACTTATCCTCAAATAACTTTACATTTCTTACACTTACACATTTATAAACATAATATATAATGTAAAGTATATGTACATGCATTATTAATTACATGATTTTCCTAGATATGCAAGATCTTTTATTTATATACTTACACTCCAAGACTTTTTACTCATTCAAAACAATCATTCAAGGTGTAAAGTCAAGTCTTCTCCCTTCTTCTTCCCCTCATATATTCGGCCACCATAGGAGCTCAAAGAATTGATCATCAAAAATTTTCTTGTCAAGTTCTACACAATCTAGTAACACTCTTTGTTTAGGTTTTGAAATAAAAACCTAGGGTGTTTAGGATAAATCCTTGATCATAAACCTCATCAAGCAATTTGTAAGCATAAAACTTCATCTCTTACTTTTTCATATATATTTTTCATACATTTCATGAAGTCCATATGATCATATTTGCTCAAGATGTAGTTTTTATTCATGTTTATCAAATGTTATCACCCATATGTGTCCTATTAATTTTTATAACAAGTATGTACTAGTTAGAAGTTTATAAAAATGATAAATTTGAAAAATGGATCATCAAAGTCTAGTTGTGGTTTTTGGAAGAAATGATTACATAAATTTTATACATGTTTATTTAAGTTTGTATATATATTTTTAGCCTCATAATGAATATTTATTTTGGGTATGATCAAATGAAGTTGTTTTACTAGTAGGATTGGTGATGAGTAGATTAAGGGATTTTTGTGGTGAAGTTGTGGTTAAACAAGTAGGAAAATGGTAATTTTAAAAATAAGCGCGGAAGCGCTGTCGAAATTTATAATTTTTTCGAAAAGTTAGTCATTTTTATAAGTTTTATTAAAGTTTTAGAAACTAGATTTTTAGTTATGAACGTGGCCTTTTGAACGGACTAAAACGGAGTTATAACGAAAAAGATACGTGGTTTTAAAGTTACGATTTAAAAACTACCATTTTCCGGAAAGTGTACATGCAGTCCCGATTTTCAACTGACCAAACAGTGTCCTTAAACTTTCTGTGAAATCTCCAAAGTTTAAAAATATATTAGTACACTTAATTACCTTCGCGTGGATATAAAGAACTTGAAAAACGGACTTAAAACGAGTGAGTTATGGTTAACCGAACTTTGAGTCGAAAACGTGCTGAAAACACTATTCACAGCATTAGTATGCTGTCAGGATTTTTAATCAAGGTTTTGAGGGCCTAAACGGACGTTTCCGGGGAAACGGACCTTAAAAACGAGTTAGTTTTCCTATGTATATATTACTTCAAGTCTAACGTAAACCGATTTTTCAATTACAAAAACCGTTACATAGTTTTAACTACATTTTCACCATTAGCTCAAAAGTATTTATTTTGACATGGAACCGTCACACATTCAAGTAACAATATTTCTATATTAACTAATTTTCAAGTAGCATATTGGGTGATACGTTTTCAAATCATGCATTCACGACAACATATCATAACTCAAGTCATAACATCCATTTTAGGTCGCGGATAGTTTCGGGCCTCACTTTCGTGCATTTCATTTTGATAACATATCAATCACACCAGGTGAGTTCGTAGCCCCTACTTTTACTTGCTTTCATAACTGTTTTGGGGGAGATACATGCTCAAACTATTTTCATTCACTATCACAAGTACTCAAAACTTTTACATACTACGGTGAGTTTCATAGCCCCTACTTTTATACATTTTCAATTACTTTTGGGGGAGATACATGCTCAAACTATTTTCATTTACTTTCACAACTATTCTAAACTTTGATATACAACTGTGAGTTCATACCCCGCTTTTACTCATTTAAATTCCTATAAACTATTTGGGGCGAGATACATGCTTATTTATCAAACATTTAAACTCTTTTGCCAAACAACATTACTTATACTTTAGACTTGATTGCGTTTTATACTTGATTGGGTTATATTTGATTTCATATGCATACTTGCAACACATACTAGAATTAGTGGCACCAAATTAAGTTGTTGGAGGGCTACTAATTTACAAAGATACAAGAATTAGTGGCACCAAATTAAGTTGTTGGAGGGCTACTAATTTACAAACATACAAGAATTAGTGGCACCAAATTAAGTTGTTGGAGGGCTACTAATTTACAAACATACTAGAATTAGTGGCACCAAATTAAGTTGTTGGAGGGCTACTAATTTACAAACATACAAGAATTAATGGCGCCAAATTAAGTTGTTGGAAGGCTATTAATTTACAAACATCCCAACATGAGTGTTGGAAGACCCTTGTGGTGACATTTATATTTTTAAATACTATGGCACATACATACATGATTGACATACTATTTTTAGCAGTGGGTTGTAAACACACAGGTTGCAAGTTTTTTATGGGCGGGACTTGGGCGAGTGGATTCTACGATGCCTTTGCTTTGCGAACTATTCTATATAACCAAAAACTTTGTTTTTGTTACATAAATACTCTTTAAGGCTTTACTTGTTAACCAAACTCTATGAACTCACCAACCTTTGTGTTGACACTTTTAGCATGTTTTATCTCAGGTATCTAAGGCATTCACTTCATGGCATGCATTGGTCATATCATAGAGTCGTGGTGACGAGCGTCTCCGTGGGATTTATACACTTTAAAAACATCGTTTGGCTTGTATCAAACTTATCTTCGCACAAGTTGATTTTCATTTGGGACCTAAACTTTGTAAACTCTGATTATGTTATTTAATCAAACGATGTATTTTCTAAACGACACTTTAGGTCGTTCGATATAACTGTAACTTTGATGCTATGACAGTCATCCCCCAAGGTATTCCATTCCGCTGCAAAACAGGTAATTTGGGGGTGTGACACTATTCAAGAAAGATCATAACAAAGTGGCTTTTCTGGGAAAAACAAAGGGTCATGAATTATATGAACCAATGGTGGAATTCTTGAAGCAATCCAAGCTTCATTATGCTTTAACATATTCTCCGGATGTGATTTATGAATCATTGGTTACCCAGTTTTGGGCATCTGCTACCAAAAGGAGTGACACAGAGATTGCAGCTATGATAGATGGAACAGAGTATGTTGTGACGGAGGATTTGATAAGGAGAAAGCTTCGTTTGGACGATGTTGATGGGGTTTATCACTCTAATTCTGTGGAGATACTTGCTGGGCTGAGAGCTGTGGGTTATCAATGTACTAGAACAGATTTGTGGTAGAAAAACAAGCTTTGCCCCATGTGGAGGTTTTTGGTACATACTTTACTTCAATGTATTAGTAATAAGTCAGGGGGTTGGGACCAGTTTTCTACTCAATTGGGTTGTGGGATTGTATGTCTGTCACAGGGGTTAACTTATAATTTTTCTAAATATATTTTTGATAACATGGTTGAAAATATTCAAAGAAAAAAGCATAAGTTTTTAATGTACCCTAGGTTTTTGCAAATGATTTTAGACATTACGACCCAAGTCCAAGCTTTTTCTCCCATAGGAGCTTTAACTGCTAAACTATTTGCTTCAATGAAAACTTACTATGAGGGGGAACATCATCCTTTGCTAGCAGATATGTTGCCTCAAGGCAATGAGGCTGCTGATGAGGGTAATGTTGTTGGTACTCCACCCTCTACTACTGTTGCTGCTGATGGTACTCCATCAGTTGCCATGGATGAGGGAACTTCCACTACTGCTGAAGCAGCACATGTTACTCTTGACCAATCTTCACCCACACCTTTGCCTATACCTAGTTCTAGTCCACCACCTACTCATGATAATCTTGATGAGTTTGGGCATGAGGTTAATAGACAGGCCACACCTAGTCCTGTTAAAGAGACTTTTGATGATAGCTATCCTGTCTTTGAGCATGAACATGTTTCTCTGAAAGGTCCAATGATGCTCCCATTACCACTGAGCAATCTGCTGGTGGAGCTGAGGACACTATTACTCTTACATCTGTATATGCTTTGCTCAACACGACTGTGAAAGAAGTTGCAGATCTAAAAGGGAGCTTCTTTGAGACTAAGTCTACACTTGGGGATGAGATTGTGGAGTTAAAGAAAAAGGTTCGGACTTTAGAGGACAAACTTGAGCATAATAGCAAAAGGAAGCTTGTGGTTTCTTCTGATGAGGAGCAAGAGGATGCTGATTTGAATTCACTTGAAATATTGGCTAATGTTGCTCAACAGACTCATGCTTCTATTCCTATTGCTGCTGGATCATCTAAGCCCAAGGAACCTATTCTGTTTTCTAGAAGGAGAACAAGAAAATATTTAAGCAAGGAATCCACTGAATCATCAAAATTGCAAAGTGTGGACAATGTGGCAACCACTGATGAGCATGTTGCTGCTCTAATGATGGATGTTGATTCTGAACTTGGTCAAGCTTCAGTTGTACAAGAACCACAAGGTCCTTCACCTTCAGCAGATGATCATGATGAAGTGTTTGTTGCTGGAAGGAGTTTTAACTTGGACCCTAATGCTAATGTTTCTTCTGAAGACAATCTTCAACATGTTACTGCTGGTGCTTACATAGGTGTTTCTTCTGAAGTTCCTATTGTGAGTGCTGATTCTGCTTATAAGCCTGCTGACAAAGGGAAAGGAGCAATGATTGATGAGGAGCTTTGGTCTGATCTAGTCAGTGAACAGGAAAGGCAAGAACAAGAAAGATTGCTAGCTAAGTGTGCAAATATAAAGAAGAGTCATGCATTGGCTCAAATGCTTCAAGCTCAGTTTGCTACCAATTTTCCTCTTGAGAGACAAAGAGAAATTGATGAAATGTCCACTCAGTTCACTGATGAACAGTGGGATACTTACACTAATCAAGCTGCATCCAATCCTACTCTTGCTCAAAGTATCTTAGGAGCAGACTTTGATAGTGAGAGCTTTGCTACACAGATGGTGGCTCTTGGTCAACAAAGGAAGCAAGCTGCAGCTGCACAAAGAAAAGCCATTGCTGCTCAGAAAAATAAATCAAAAAGGGAAAACTATAAAATGCAGCTCAGAAGAAAAAGTATATGAGGACTATGGTGTATAATCAGAGTTCTAGTGTTTATCAATCTGGTATGACAAAGAAGCAAGTTTGGGCTTTGTCTGATGATGTCTTACTCAACATGTACAATCGGATTATGAAGCAGATTATACCACCTTCCAATTTGAAGAGGATTGCTGATAGTGCAGATGCTCCAAAGGCAAAGAGACTCAAGCAAGTTGAGATTGTAGATTCATTTGATGATGTTACACCTAAGATGGGTTCTCCAGTTGTTACTTCTGAAGCATCTACTGAAGCTATACATTCCACTGAAAGGGTTCAATCTGTTGAACCACATGTTGTTTCTTCTGAAGCAGTACCTAGTGTGACTACTACATCTTTGGATTCAAAGGATATGAATGCTTCTATTCCTAGTGTTGCACCTGTTGATAAAGTAGGAGCAGAATTGGGTAAGAAAGCTGAACAGGCAGCTGCTACAGCTAAGAGGGCCAGAGAGGTGCTTGAGAGAATGTATGCTTTGCGTGGTGTTGTTCCAAGTTTTACTTCTACTTCTTCCATTTCTGCTAAAGATGTTTCTGATGAATCTGAGAAGGTAGCATCCTCTGTCTCTATGGGGATCTATATACAACGTAGGAGGAAGAAAAGGATGTCTAAAAGGAGACATGTTAATCTAAGAAGGTTTGTAAGATCAAATAGGACATACACTTCTAGGATTCATAAGTCACTCAGGGATAGTTCTTTGAATTTAAAGGCTGCTGATTCAACTTTTATTAAAGAAGGATCTCATGGTGTGTTGACTAATTGGACTTTGACTGATGGAGAGCTTAACACCATTGTTATGTTGGATGATACTTCTATGCACTTTAACTTCTTGAAAGATATACTCCATATGGTGGATAGGCAAGATTTGATTACACTCAATGGTCTTGTCACAAAGCATTATGATACTCATTCACCACAGGGCTCTGGTTTATATTTGTTGGGTGATCTTCAAGTTCTGTTTGATTCTCAATCTTCAGATGGTAAAGGGTATTCTATTTGGAAGAATTCTCATAAGTGGAAGATTGAGACTTGGAGATTTTATCCTATGTCTTATGTGCATGTGATGGAGACACAGAATGGGATGACTGTTTGTATGTTCTCTGATAAGATTTATCCTTTGTCTATGAATTTGATGAGAAGTATGCTTAAAAAGAAGCTGGAGGTTTCTCCTGATCAAGTTGGGAATGATAGGTTACATGCTGAACAATTGATTGGATTGATTAAGACTCAACTTCAACAACATCAAGTATCTTCTTGAGTCTGGTATCTTTTTGTATAGTGTATTATTTGTATTATTTGTTTTCTTTATTTGTTTGTTTCATTCTTAGTTAAAAAAAAATAATAATAATAATTATGTAAATTCTTTGTTTGACTAACTTTTCTTGCAGATTTGTTGTACATTTCTATGTTCATGGTTATTAACTCACCAGATGTACCTTGTGTATGTCAAAGAGTTGGCTAGTCCACAGGGTACAGCTTTGGTAAAGACACATCAAATCTGTTGATAGCTGTAATGGTTTGCTCAAAATCATAGGGTTTGCAACCACCCATGCTTAATTGCTGAGGGTTGTATGGTCATCAATTCACCATGGTTTATTCCTTTTTGAAATCCAAGAATTGACTAGCCCACATGTATATGGCTTGTGGTAAAGGCAGTGGAATACCATATTTGGTAATCAATTCACCAAGGGGATTCTTTCTACCTAAGAATTGACTAGTCCTGAGCAAACGGCTATAGGTAAAGACATCTCAAATCCGTTTATGGTTGCTGATTTGCTAATAAATTAGATGGTTATCAGTGTACCATAGTTTTCGAACTCAAACATATGGCTACTCCAGTAGTAATGGCTATTGGTAAAGAGACATCAAATCCATTATTTTCAATGATTCACCTCTCACAAGAGTTAACATACCTGGATGTGATGAGAATAGTATGAAACTAATATGTTTTGATGTACATTTTGTCATTTGTTGCTGCAAAGATCTGGAGTTTCAAAGTTTTGTCATCATAGAGATGTAATTGTTTTGGTTCTTTGCTGCTGATGTTCGAGTACAATCCTCTAGTTCTGAAGTGTTAAAGATCTATCAAGAAATTGGAACTTAACCTAGTCAAATTCCAGTTTAGGGGAGGATTGTTGGGAATTATGCAAAGTGGAAATTCTACTGAAAATACTGCTGAAGTACATGGATTCTGCTGAAGAAGAGTTTCTGCTGAAGTTATATAAACGTGTAGTTGGTTTCTGCGGAGATAGATATTCTGCATATTCTATAGTTAGTTAGGATATGCATGAGCCTTATTAGGAAGTTATAATGTATATCTTATTTAGTTTTATGTTTATACGTTTCTTGGGAAACGGGTTAGGGTTCCTTGTCTATAAAAGGAACACAATAGTATGAGTTATGCACGAGTTGAAAAACAAAGTTTTAGTATTATTAAAAGATCCATAAAGGATCAAAGTGTTCTTAGTTATTTGCGTTTGTTCTTGTGTTTAATTTCCGCTTAAATACAAGTTATAGAGATTGTCTTTTAGTGTGCTTGTGATTACACAAGTATAACTAACGATCTACGAGTTCTCATAAGATCTATCAAGGTCTTAGTTTCAACAGAAGTTCTTCATGTTCATTGATAAGGATTATCCATTATCAAAGAATGTTGCCAAGAAAATGTTGGAAGCCAAACTTGCTCCATAGGGGACTAAGCCCACTAATCCTATGATTGATCAACTATTTTAGAGGATTGAGAAGATAGCAGATCTACAGGTTCCTTTGGCACTAAAGGAAAAACCTCAATGAAGACTGAAGAGGAAGGCTGATAGGTCTAAAGCTGTAGATTACACATCTGAGTCAGAAACTGAAGGGGAGGTTGAAGAAAACAAGAAAAGACTGATGGTTCTTACTAAATTGTCAAGCTTAAAGGAGCCAGAGGTTAGTTGTACAACACCTCTTACAGGTCATCATCAAATTATCTCTTATACCTTTGAATTTACTATAAGTAGAGGATGTTGGAAGTTTGAGAGAACCAATGGTGAGAGTTATGGTTTTGTCAAGTTTTCACAAATGCTCTATTACTTGGAAAGAGATGATTTGATGGCCATCTGAAAGTTATACAAAGATAGATTTAGAGATGTGGCACCAGATGATTATCATGAGAGGATTGTTTATTATAATTTGAAGATGATATTTGAACCCGCTCATGATGAACCTGAATGGAAAGGACTCTCCAATGGCAGTGTTACAAGTTGGTATTTATATCAGTCTTGTAGAGTTTATGTGTTAACTGTTTCTGGAAATGTTATTCATATGTGTGTAGAAAGTGATTATCCCAAATTGAATAATCATCCAGAAGTAATTACTCAGATGTTGCAGCCTCGTGGGTTAAAGTTGCAGAAACCATTTGATTATCAAGCTTACAGGATACTGAGGAAGTTTGAGAAGTTATTACAGCCTGGTAAGTGTTTGGATACATCCTCCAAGTGAAGAGTGTATGGGCTTTAAAAGAAACTTGATGTTTTTGTTGGTAAATATCAAGTTTAGGGGAGGATTGTTGGGTTTTAGGTTCCACTGAAAAGGAATTATTCTAAGTATGGAACCACTGCTAGAGCAAAAGAAACCACGGCTAGAAGAAAGGAATCCACTGCTATGTTAAACCACGGCTAGTAGTATTGTGTAACCACTGCTAATGTTTTGTAAGCACTGCTAGTTTGTTAAGTCGGTTTAATATTTTGTATTAGATAAATATGGAAAAGATATTTATCTTGTAGGTTACGTATTGTATATTTTAAAGGACTCCTTAGCATATAAAAAGAGGTCCTAGGTTAGAGTTAGATATACGTGTGTTAGATATATCTAAAGTCGATACACTTCAAGGTTGTAAAACCCTAATACTACTCTGAGTATTCGTTATTAATATAATTGAGGTGTTTAGTGATTTCTGTTGTTCTTCTTCTTAAGATTAAACATTATATTCCGCGTAGTGTTTAATAGAATATTGTTAAAGTCAGTTTCTATATAGGATCATTTGCTCAACAGGGATCAACAGTACGTTTTTGGCCACTTTCAGACGTTTTCTTGCGTATCGTCAGTTTACATACGTTTTCGGCCGTTTTCTTACATTTTCGTCCATTTTCATAAGTTTTTGTCTGTTTTCATACGTTTTCGTTTGTTTTCATACATTTTCGTCCATTTTCATACGTTTTCGTCCGTTTTCATACAGTTTCATTTGTTTTTATCCGTTTTCATATGTTTTCCCCCGTTTTCATATGTTTTCGTCCATTTTTATACGCTTTCGGCCATTTTCAGACGTTTTTATACGTTTCGTCCATTTTCATACATTTTCAGCCGTTTTCGTCCATTTTCATACGTTTTTGGCCATTTTTAGACATTTTTATGCGTTTTGTAGGATCATAAATATATTGTGTTTGATGATTCGGGTGGTCTTGGATGATGATGAATCAAGTATGCCATGGTTTAGAGAGAGAAAGAGATGAAGAGGGTGATTCTAGAGAGATTAACAAAAAGAGAAAGGTTAGATTGAATGAGAAGCACCACCCTTCCCTTAGTGGGAAGGGTATTTATAGTTACAAGCTAAACGCCCTCCTGTCAGGCTGTGGATCAGGCATACAGTGGGTAAAGACCCGTCCTTCCTCTACGGTGTTACACTCAACTAATAACTAAGCTAACAACTAACTAATTGACTACTTAATAACGTAAATAACGATATGTCTACGAGCTAACTTATGCTAGATTATATTTGGGGTGACTGACACTTCATTATGGAATTTCCAATTCCTAACAATCTCCCCCTAAGGGAGGTCACCCCATAATTTACATTTTGCATCCTAGCATTCTATTTTATCTTCAGCGGACTTCAATTCTTCAATTTCCGCATTCTTTGTGCTTGAGCAGTGATTCTTCAAAGTCCGACTGCTTTGTACTTTAAGTGGAGGTCTTAGATCTGATCCACATCTTGATGATCTTCGAGCTTTCTTTGAGATCATCAGCCACAGTAAATCTCTGGATCACCCTTTGTTGTGTTGCCTTAATGTGATGTTGTGACTTTAGGACTGACATGCTCACACTTTCTGGATCATGATATCTTTCCATCGAGTAGCGAAAGCTTTCTTTGGTTCATGATATTTGCAGCAGCGTTGCAGAAGCATAGTATAAAAATATCAGAGCCAAGTTATGTAGATATGCACTAGTCATGATTTCTTCAATTAAGTGTGGATGTTGTGAGCATGCGGCTATGAATTGACTTCTCAATTCGATGCAACCGTCCAAATGTACCTGCAAACAACAGTTAGCAATAAAACACACAAAAGTGTCTTTGATCACTTTCGTTGAATTGAGGTACATGGCTCACGGTTCCCCGTTGATCAATACAAGTACTGCCTGTGATCAGGTAGAGTTCCGAAGAATCTCCTTGACAGGGTTTCGCAGCTTGATCTAGCCGTTCTCAAACCGGAGCGTCCCAAAGAAGACAACACGGAGTAAGTGAACCAGCGAATTGAGATTCACTGATTGATGAAAAATTGATTTGAAAACAATCGTGTATTGCTTGAAGAAAGAGTTTTGCAATACGAAGAAGGTTTTATGAGAAAGATCAATTTTCAATCATAAATACTTTTTTTATTTGAAAAGAGTACACATTCGATGTGCTAGAGAAAAGAAGAGATTCGTACATCGAACGGTTTTTCCAAAAGTATTTTTTCAATCAGAGATACTTTTTGTGTTTGAAAACATGAATACACATTCGATGTGCTAGAGAAAAGAAGATTTGCACATCGAACGGATTTTCCAAAAGTATTCGTCAATTCATTTCCTGGACCAAGGTTGATTCAAGAATGAATCACCCCATTGTTTCTATCCAGTTGTCACAAGCTTGATCTTTTGAAAAGATCTCACATGTCACCCACCAAGAGCTTGTTTGATGTTGGCTCTAGAAGGATTTTCATCTTCATCGTGAATACTTTTACATATCACTCGGATGTTCTGGCAATACCACAAGGATAATGCGTAGGACTCTTAATATATTCTTACTTTCCACATTGTGTGAAACAGCAAGTCTTCATTAATTTTGTGTTCTAATGAGATATTGTGGATGATCCCTTGGCTCTAGACTCAATTGTGCACATTTGGATTCCTATGCCGGAGACTAGGGAGAGGGTCTCCTTCTTCAATATCAAGAATCTCTAAGAGAAAGTCGATAGATTATGTAGGTTCCCTGTGAGAATGAAACAAGCCCTTTTAAGAGGAACTTGAGTAGCTTGGGAAGTTAGGTGCAGTGCGTCACTGTGTCCATGACGTCTTGTCTTCAATACCAGTGTTACCTTAGTAGACACCAGTAGCATATGTATTGAACCCGGTTTCCGCCCTAAGGTTGAATTAATGGAGGGCTATTTCTTTTCACCCTTTTCACATTCAATTCTTTTTCATACTTCAACCCCTTCAGTCTTGAGACTTCATAACTAGAACCTTGTTGGGTTTATTCCAGTACTAGCTCTGTCTCAGTCCGCACTCTTCCCGTATTCTCATTTTTCTCCTTTTTTCATCATACCTACGGACTCTACACTATCTAGTGGATTGTCCCTGGGTAGATCCCTCCGGCTCTGGCGGGATCGTGGGAACGAATACCTAACCTAACCATCCTTATAACACCATGTATAAAGTAAATTGGTCGGTCTTTTGGTATTGTTCTTTCTTTCATGAAACCAATTGAAAAATCATTTGGAAAATCAATCAAGGTACTTGTGATATAAAATCAAAATATTTTGTACCTTAATTGTTTTTATTCATTTAGAAATGCTCCCCCTCAACATGTGCTTATGATTTTGAAATTGTTTAGCACATGGAGGCAAGAGTTCTTTGAAATGTATTCATGATCACAACTTCCGTAGAAAAAGCCATTTGAATTTATTTGGTAAATTCTCCCCCTTAATATGTGCGTAGGATATATGAAATCATTTTATCACATAGAGGGAAGAGTTCTTTAGAAGTACTTTTCACGATTGCCAATAGAAACCATTTGCTCTCCCTCAATATGTGCATCGATATACGAAAGAGTTTAGCACATATTAGAGAGAACTTGCACATTGAATCAAAACGATCATCTTTTATCAGATTTCATATTAAATCACAAATTCTCTCCCGATCAAAAATATCAAACCCTTTGAGATTTTGGATCCCAAGTGTAGCATCTTGGTTTATCACAAACACATCATAAGCACAAAGTTATGCGTAGGAGATAAGGTTTAGAGAGAGAAAGTGGAAGAGGATGGGAAGCTTAGTGAGACAAACAAAAATGAATTATGAAAGCTCCAACCCTTTGCCTTGGAGGGCAAAGGGTATTTATAGGGTACAAGCATAGCACGCCTACTTTAGGCTGTGGATCAGGCATACAGTGGGTAAAGACCCGTCCGTCCTCCACGGTGTTACTTAGTAATCTAATTACTATCACTGAGTTACTACGATTAAGAGCTTTCTAACGAGTATACATACTTGAGGTGACCGACACTTTAAGTACTGGATTTACTAAATCCTAACAATCTCCCCCAAAGGGAGGTCACCTCAACTTACATTGATTACAAACAGATATTACTTTTGATGTTCTTGGTTTCTTTGATTAAGTACTTTTGTTCTGTAGCTCGTAGTCTTTGATTCTTCATGTTCTGCATGATTTGTTATTTCAAGTGGAGGTCTTTAATTGATCCACGTGATGTTGAGTTTTGAGCCTGTTTTGAGATCATCAGCGGCACATCTCTGACTCATCCTTTTGGTGTATTGCCATTATGTGATGTTTTAACTTTGGACCGACATGCTGACATTTTGAATCATGATATCTTCTCATCAGAGTTGCGGAAGCATTTGTTGATTAAGATATTTGTATCAGAGTAGCAGAAGCATGGATTGAACAATATCAGAACCAGTTGATGAAGATATGCGCTTATCATGATTTCTTTAGGAGTGAAAGCGATGTGTGAGCATGTGGCAATGGATTGACTCCTCAATTCTGATCAGCTGCAACCATCGGGTGTTCCTGCATAAAACAGTTAGCAATAAAATGCACGAAAGTGTCTTTGATCACTTTTGTTGAATTGAGGTGCACGGCCCACGGTTCTTCGTTGATCAGTACAAGTCGCCTGTGATCGGTATAATTCGAAGAATCTCCTTGACAGGGTTTCGCAGCTGTTCTAGCCGTTCTCAAACCGGAACGTCTCAAAGAAGACAACACGGAGTGAGTGAACCAGCGAATTTAGATTCACTGATTAATGAAAATGATTTGAAAACAATCGTGTATTGCTTAATAGAAAGTGTTTTGCAATACAACGAAGGTTTTATGGATAATCAATTATCAATCATAAATACCCTTTAATTTTGAAACATTAATACACAGTCGATGTGCTATAGAAAATAACTTTTAAGCACAACGACCGGTTTTCAAAGGCATCCGTCAATCCATTTCCTGGACCAGAGTTGATTCAAGAGTGAATCGCCCCATCGTTTCTATCCAGTTGTCACAAGCTTGATCTTATGAAAGATCTCACATGTCACCTACCAAGAGCTTGTTTGATGTTGGTTCTAGAAGGATTTCCATCTTCATCGTGAATACTTTTTTCATATCACTCGGATGTTCTGGCAATACCACAAGGATAATGCTTAGGACTCTTAAAATATATTCTTACTTTCCACATTGTGTGAAACAGCAAGTCTTCATTGACAGTGTCCTAATGAGATTTATTGATGATCTCGTGGCTCTAGACTCAATTGTGCACATTTTGGTTCCTATGCCGGAGACTAGGGAGAGGGTCTCCTTCTTCAATATCAACAGTCTTTAAGAGACAGTCGATAGATTATGTAGGTTCCCCGTGAGAATGAAACAAGCCCTTTTAAGAGGAACTTGAGTAGGTTGGGAAGTTAAGTGCAGTGCGTCACTGGGTCCATGACGTCTTGTCTTCAATACCAGTGTTACCTTAATAACCACTAGTAGCATATGTATTGAACCCGGTTTCTGCCCTAAGGTTGAATTATTGGAGGGCTATTTGTTTTCACCCTTTTCACATTCCAATTCTTTTTCATTCTTCAACCCCTTCAGTACTTACTGAGACTTCATAACTAGAACCTTGTTGGGTTTATTCCAGTACTAGCTCTGTCTTAGTCCGCACTCTTCCCATATTCTCATTTTTCTCCCTTTTTTTTCAACATTCCTAAGGACTCTACACTATCTAGTGGATTGTCCCTGGGAAGATCCCTCCAGTTCTGGCGGATCGTGGGAACTAATACCTAACCTTATCATCCTTATATCTCCATACATAAAGTAACATTGGTCGGTCTTTTGGTATTGTTCTTCCGCCTTGAAACTAATTGAAGACCATTTGAAAAGTCAATCAAGATACTTGTGATATATAATCAAAGCATTTTGTATCTTAATTGTTTTTGATATTTTAGAAATGCTCCCCCTCAACATGTGCTTCAAGTATTAGACATTATTTTAACACATGGAGGCAAGATGGCTTTTGAAATCTTAGATTAAGAAAGAAAGATCCAATCTTTTGATTGACATTTTCTAAAATGATCATCATCACTTCCCGATCAATTCAAGTGGATAAACCATTCTGGGGAAGGATGAGGTTTTCATAAGTTTGCTCCCCCTCAATATGTGCATCGAGATTTTGAAAGAGTTTTGCACATATTAGAAGGAACATGCACTTTGAGACAAATCAAACACGTTTCAATCCTTTTTGGTTTAAGATAGATGTTCCCACTTAACATGTGCATAGAAAATTGAAATCGTTTGGCACATGCCGGGAGGAGAGCTTGTTGTTATATTTCTAAACCACATGTTGAATTATCAGTTTATATCCAATTTAAATCACAAATTCTCCCCCGATCACAATTTTCAAATCCTTTAAGATTTGTGATCTCTATTGATTTAAATTAGTTTTGAAAGCTTTTGAGGAAAATTGTGACTTGCTTTTGAAAAACATTTCAACTGATAAGAATCAGATTTTTAGACTTTAAACTCCATTGTTTAAACATGCATGATTATCTTTTGAAAACATAACAATGACCAAGGTCTAGTACCAATTGTATAAACATTGTAAAACATTGTTCATTTTGATTAACCAAAAGTAGACCTTTCTCGTTTACATGCCAATTATTTGAAAAATACTCTTTTTGATTTAATTGAAATCATTCTCCCCCTCAATCAATGACGTAAGTTGTTGATTGATGGATAGAGATTTTGATAACTGATAAGCCCGGATGATTTTCAAAAATAGAGTCCGAGGTATTTTCAAAACAATTTTGTTTTCATTAGATGACAAATATTTTTCAGAAGAATTGTTAGAAGGAAAAATATTTGGAAAGAAACATTTGTCTTTTTGGTGACAAACATTAGTTTTTAGAATCAGAGCACGAGGTTTGAAAATTTAAGATTAAGCATGGCTCTGTTCTTTCTTTAAAAACGGGTTACTGCCTGAAATGACAATAAACCATCATTTTTCTCCATCTCGTTTTTTTTTTTTTTTTTAAATAAAATTAAAAAATAAATTTCCGATTGAACTTCATCTAAAGACCCGTGTCATTCTTTGAGTGACAACTCAAAGTCCGTAGATGTTATCGAACCCCCCAAAAAATGATAAAAAAGACAATATTTTTTGAAATTTTTCAAGATTTTCTATTTTTTTTATTATTTTTTTTTTGAAAAGATATATACAAAGAATAGATAGAGACGAACACCTTTACTCCTCGTCTTCTTCCTGAAGACGTTTGAGCATTTCTGGTTGAAGGCTCTTTAAGCCTAGTCGTGGAAGAATAAACTCAAAATGTTCTCGAGAAAGAGCTTTGGTAAAGATGTCTGCTAACTGATATTCCATCCTCACGAAGTATAATTCAACCACACCTTTTTCAACTTGTTCCCTGATGAAGTGATGTCGAATGTCAATGTGCTTAGCTCTAGAGTGTTGAACATTGTTGCAGCAAAGAGCAATAGCACTTTTGTTATCACAGTCTGAGAGGAACTTTGTTGAATTCAAAGCCATAGTCAGATAATTGGGATCTCATCCATAAGATTTGAGCACAACAAGATGACATGGCTATGTATTCAACCTCTGTAGAGGATATGGAAGTGCTCATTTGTTTCTTTGAAGACACGCTCACAAGCTTATCACCTAAAAATTGAGCACCTCCGGCGTGCCGACGTGTATCTTGACATCCTGCATGATCAGCATCTGCATAGGCTGTTAGTGACATATCGATGTCCTTGGGTACCAAAGTCCCATATTAATGGTTCCTTGGAGATACCGAAAGACCCGTTTAACAACTTCAAGGTGCTTTTTAGTAGGCTTAGCATGGTATCTAGCACACATGCATACAGCGAACAAAATGTACGGTCTACGGTGTGAGGTACATCAGGGATCCAATCATACTACGATATTTCGTTTGATCTACTATGATCCCTGAGTAGTCCTCATCCAGTTTTGTGCGCTCCACCATAGGAGTGTCAACAGGGTCACTGGCGTTAAATCCAAATTTCTTTAAAATTTCATTTGTGTATTTAGATTGATTTATAAAAATGCCTCCAGGACTTTGTGAAATTTGTAATCCCAAGAAAAATGACATTTGTCCCATCATCGACATTTGAAATTTGGAGCCCATTTCCTTTGAAAATCGGTCACATTCATTAGGGTCGGTCGAGGCAAAGATAATATCATCAACATAGATTTGGACATGGATTAAGTGTTTGCCTGACCTTCTGGTGAACAATGTCGGATCAACTACTCCTTTGATGAATCCATTAGATAGAAGAAACTTCGATAGCGTATCATACCATGCTCTAGAAGCTTGCTTCAAACCGTAAAGGGCCTTTTTCAAGCGATAGACATGAGTAGGATGTTTTGGATTCACAAAACCCTCTGGCTGACTGACGTAAACCACTTCTTTCAGATCTCCATTAAGAAAGGCGGTTTTTGCATCCATTTGATAAACAACCATGTTTTTGCTAGCAGCATTAGCCAAGAAGATTCTGATATCCTCGATACGCGCAACAGGAGCAAAAGATTCCTCAAAGTCGATACCTTCTTCTTGACGATATCCTTTAGCAACTAACCTTGCCTTATTTTTCAAAACATCGCCGTGCTCATCAAGCTTCACTTTGAAGATCCACTTGAGAGCAATGATCATAGCACAGTATGGAACGGGTACTAATTCCCATACATCTAGTCGATCAAACTCATGAATTTCTTCTTGCATTACATTAAACCAGCTGTCCTCGGACATTGCAGTTTTAACATCTTTCGGTTCGATCTTAGAGAGTACTGAGTTGAAGAAGCACCATAAGGCATCTGTTGCTAGTTGTTTTCGAGTGGATACAGGTCGAGAAGGATTCCCAATGATGTTGTCTAATGGATGGTCATGTGTTCATTTTCTAAGGTGCTCGTGTGGTTGTTGTTGAGGGACTGATGTAGCAGAGTTTGGATCCCCTGATGAAGATGGTTCAGGTGTTGGTTCATGGGCAAATATGTTTTCAAACAGAGCATCTTCGGGAGTAGCAAAAGGGTTATCTCCATCAAAATTACCAATTCCACGATGTACAACTGATGATTGAGGATCTGAAGATGATGATGAGTGATCAGCAGCTGGTGCTTCTGGAGAAAGAGACATTGAGACCGATGGAATCTCTGTGATGAATGGTTCAGAAGCCACCACTGTTGATGTTTAAGAAGTGTAGTTCTCATGAGGTTCATAGTATTCATCAAACATTGGATCAAACAGCTTCTTTAAATCTTCTTCAGATGGAGGTACATATGGAACAGCAGGGGAGTAAGACTGTACAAGAGAGGAACTGATGGGATTATTTGATAACAATTTAGGTGCGGGTCCAGAACTGGATTGTCCAGGAGCCATATGCTCAGACAGACTCATCGAGCGTGGCGTGAATAGTTTCCATGATATCTCGGGTTCTTTTGTTATAGATTCGGTAACCTTTCCTATTTGATGCATAGCCCACAAAAACTCCAATGTCCGCCTTAGCTCTTAATTTACCTCAATCTTGACCATCATTCTTTGGATAGCACAGAGCACCGAACACACGAAGGAAAGAGAGATCAGGTTTTCGATTGTGGACAAGTTCGTACGGAGTTTTTCCATGAGAGGTGTGAATTAGGGAATGGTTTTGGGTGTAGCAAGTAGTGGCAATAACTTCAGCCCAGAGAAACATTGGAACCTTTGAATATATAAGCATAGTTCTTGCAGCTTCTACAAGAGTTCGATTTCGTCTTTCAACTACGCCGTTCTGTTAAGGAATGCGTGGAACACTTCTTTGATGGCTGATCCCAATACTTTCATAGAACTGACTAAGTTCTTTGTTGACAAACTCATTTTCATTATCTGTGCGGATGATTCAGATTGTTTTATTAAGCCGGACTTGCAACTGTTTAACAAGTTTGATGATGATGTCAGGAGTTTCATCCTTTGTCCTCAAAAACTTAACCCAAGTAAACCGTGAATAGTCATCAACAAAGACTAACACATATATCTTCCCGCTTATCGTTTGCACTCTCATTGGTCCGCACAAATCCATATGAAGGGTGTGAAGAACTTCCATAACAGAGTTAGTAGGTTTGGGTTTGAGGGCATATTTCTTGCTTTTTCCCAGTTGGCATGCTGAACAAAGATGATCTTTCTCATATTTTAATCTGGGTAATCCTCTTACTAGGTCCTTTCTAGAAAGATTATTGATGGTGCCGAAGTTCAAGTGATTGAGACGACGATGCCACAACCAAGACTTTGTTTTAGAGGCCTTTGACAGCAAGCAGATTGGAGAATACTTCATCATATCTTCGATAGAGATGGTGTATAAGTTTGTTCCACGTGTTCCTCTTAAAAGTTCCACACCATCAAGTTCTCTAACGAAGCAAGTATGTTTTCTAAAAGCCACTTCTAGATCAGAATCACAGAATTGACCGACTGAAAACAAGTTATGACCAAGACCTTCAACGTAATATACCCGGGAAATTACACTATCTCCAACCACATAATCTCCATAACCCATAATAGCTCCAAAATGGTCGTTTTCGAATCTAATAGTCCTGATAAATTTACTCACGCGAAGTTCATGAGCATGGCGATCTCGGTCATATGCTTTGAGCGACCGAGTCCAAATACCAAGGGCGATTTACGACCTGCATTTGAACACAGACAATTGTGGATAACTGGAAGCATTGGATCCCCATGGAAGAATGGGTTCCTGTTGGTTAGTACATGCAATTAAAATACCTACAGCGTTTCTAGAATCTATGACAACTTCACTAGTGGAGGTAGGACTAGTAGTGGCAGTGGACTTATGTGAGGTGTGACCACTTCTTAAAGGTATGATTCTACCAGTAGGCTTCCATTTCTTAGAAGGCATAGATCTAGACATCTTAGGACGAGATTCATTCAATTTGAATTTTCGGCCAGTAGGTTTCCATTGATAACCCACATTGCTAAAATTTCTTCCTGTAGGCTTCCAACAATGACTAACCCTTTTTCTTTTAGGCTTCCAGATCTCCTTAACCTGCCTAGCATTTTTTAATAATAACCGGAGTGTTATCAACATTTATCACCTCATTCACAACACATTCATGATTAAGACCAGAAATCAAACATTCCTTGCATGTTTTGCAAAAGACAGTGAGAATTCGAATTAATTACTGATGCGGCTTATAGCTAATACTAGAATCAACACGATTCATTTTATTCAGCTCAACCTTATTCTTCCTAGGGTGTTCTTCTACTTTCTTCTCTTCAACACTTTTGGCTGGCAAGATAGTATTTTGCATTGTATTGCCTGAAGGCTTTGACCCACCAACCTTAGTGTTGCGATTACTCTGTAGAAGGAACAACAGGAATATTAGTTGGTGATACTACTCTTTGCATTAGTGGTCTAGAAGTGCTGGGATCTGAAGTTTTGTGAGGCACATTAAAAGTCACATTCTTAACCTTAGGCATTGAACTGGGTGCAACTGTTCTATCTCGCCTATTACTAGCTTTCGGAATTGTGACAATTACGTACTCTAAGAGTTCTTGAGATCTTTTGGCATCCATGCAGGCATAGGCTATGGTGCTATCAAAAGGTTTTTCTATTCTTTCATCTTTAACTATCTCACGGAGATCCTTCAAACTATCCTTAAGGTATGAGAGATATGCTTTATGTGCAAGTTCATTATTTCTAATGTGCGAAGGAACATATAACATATCGATGGCATACAAATCACAAGTAGCAACATTAGGCATTGAATATTTGCAATTAGGGATTGGCAATTTTCCTTTCACCTCACGCTTCAGATTCTCAATATCGTTAAGTAAAGAAGTTATCTTTTCAATGTTTTTATCATGATTAACTTTGAATGAATCATATAACTCTTTGTTTTGATCATTAACCTTTGAAATTTCAGCTTTAAAACAATCATTTTCCTGTTGCAAGTTATTAATAATGTTTTGAAGTTGGAAATTCTAAGAATCTAAAGGTGGAGGCATTCGGGAACCAGTACCATCATACTTTTCTCCCTTTAGTTGAGAAATCTGGGTTCTCAATCTTTTGATCGTGTTACAATGAGCTCGAATTTGTTCATCACGTTTGCTAATTTCAAACACTGCATCAAACTCAGGAGCATCAGAGGATGTCTTGATATTTGATGTTTTAACATTTTCTTTGAGATGTTAATATTTTAATTGCAAATCAAGATGTTCAACTTCTAATTTAGAAAAATGTTTGACCAGGTTATCATGATCATCCTGTTCTATTTTCACATATAGTTTTGAATTTGTTGTTTCAAGCTCAATGACACAATCTTGTGAAACTTTCAAAGCAATAGATAATTCATGAAATTGAGAAGCAGTAATAGAAGAATTTGTAGCAGTGTAGAACACATCTTGGGCAACACATTGAGAAATCAAGTTCTCATTTAAGATATGCAGATTCTTCCTTTCAATTTCATTATATTTGAGTTCTCGTTCAGAATTATTGACCTCAACTATCATCGCATCAAATTCCTTTTCCATTTCTTTAATCTCTATATCTATTCCCTTTTTAAAACTCTCAAATTGACCTTTTAATTGTTTAAAGAAAGGCATGACTTCAGTTAAATAGCATTCTTTAGTTTGCTCAAAACCCCTTTCCCCTTCAGTTATCCCAGTAGGTGTGATTCTCTTTTTGCACGTTTTCTCAAAATCAACAAATAGTTGGTAAACTACATAAAGGCTGATTAAGGTCTTGCTCTTAGTGGGAAGTGTTCTAGGCACTAAATGAATTGGTGTGTTTGGAGGATACCGCAGTTGCTTGGGACAATTTCCTATAGGGGGTTCTTTTCAACAAGGTTATCCGCTTTTGTTTATCCATGTCCTTTTTCCGAACACTTGTTCAGCGTTAATAGGGTTTGAGGCTTAAACTTGTTCAAGGAGATTCAATTTTCCTTAGTGTAATCATGAGATTTAGAAGTGATGTTATATTTAATGCACCAGGGATCTTTAAGCTTATCATTCAATTTTTTCTTAGTGGCATCTTCTAATTCTCTATCTTCTCGGTGCACTCAATGCATGAAGGTTTTTATCTAGGCTTGAGGATCTCATCACCATCATAGACAACCTTTTGAGCAGCTTTTGCTATTTTACCATACTCAGGATTGGGTTCCTCTACAATGGGAATACTATGCTTATCGCTTAAGACTCTATGCTTAGTGACCATGTGAGCTGAACCGAAGGGTGTTTCCTTGTCATTACAACTTGTTTTCAAGTTTGTTTTTCAAAGTTTTTAGGTTGGAAAATTCAGTTAAAAGTTTTGATTCCTTAGCATTGAATTCATGCTTAAGCACTTTGACATTTTCTTGAAGTTCCTGTTTTTGCTTAGCAGTTTTATTAAGCTTTTCTTGTAAGGAATTTAACTCATGTTTTAATACTTCTTCCCTAAAATTGCTTTTTGATAAGTGTGCATTTGGATATCCATCTCCTGCTCACGAGTGGTCGGTTCAAACTTAGCACTTGTTCATATATGGCAACTTGATCCTTATAGGTATTGAGTTCAGTGGTCAAGGAATCATTAGGCACAAATGCAATGAATTCATCAGGCATGCATTCATAGTTAATTGCAGAAGATTCATCACTTGGTACAATAAGAATGTCATCTTGCTTCACATATTGTTCATATGGGACAACATTGCTATTTCCCATATTCTCAATATCGATTCAATGACTTCTGGGATGTACTTCATGGTGAATCTTTTGCTTATCAACCACATCATATAGTTTAAGTACCTCTGATATGATGGATTCCTTGGTGGGACTGGCCCTTTGAGGTGAAGAGACCATTGAGAAATATTAGCCATGAAGATAGTGCAGTGCATATGGTTCATCATCAACGTCTGAGTCAAATGCATCACGATCGCAACTTTAAAGGCGTTGGGATTGTTCCGAAAACCATGCATGGTTTTTTCGATCCACATCAACATCATATGTCTTAGCATTTCCATCGGTCAAGAACAACGGCTCCTCTTTATTCAACAACTGCTCCATTATCTTGTGCTTGAACCGGCAACATCTTGTTCTCCTGCGAAGTACGCATTTTGAGGACGTTTTGGTTGAGTGCAGTTCCTAGCAATGTGCCCTTCTCCACCACAGTTGTAGCACTTGATTGGTTTTACTTGACCCTGAGCCATGTTCCTTCCACGATTCTGATTTCCTACATATCCACCACCAACACCAGCATTCCCATATCCATCACCTACATTCCCTTGTTCATTGTATGGAGGTAAGCATTGTCTTCCTTGCACATTTTGCAACACTACCTTTCCATCTCTTAACGATGGCATGATTTTGAAGATTTGATGCGTGAGATGATTGTTGGTGTGTGGGGTGAGATTCAAGTTTTGCTTGACCAAAAGAGCCACTTGATTTATAAAGTGTTCCATGACTGCGTTAGAATCAGGAGGCTTATACCCACAATCAGGAATGAGCTTGTGGTTACCATTTCCAGTGGGTATAACTTGTGATGCTTTGGTAGTAATCCCTACATTAGTGTAGAATGCAGTTGAATCATTTAAAGAGCTTGCTTCTCCAGCATTAGTCTTGAACTTTTCCATGATCATTCGCTCAAATGCAGCATGTTTCTCATTTTGGAGCAAATAAGCATACAGTTGCTCATAGTTGGTGTTCTTCAATCCTTTGTTAAGCTTGACTGCTGTGACAAATTTGTGACATTCGGGATTCATGTTGTTCACAAACTTTGAATTTAGCTGGATATTTTGGCATTGTCATCTTGATATTCCTCATATCATTCACAAGCTTGTGGAATCGACATGATATTCATCACTTTTCTCTGGTATCATTTTGAAGTTCTCAAAGTCATCATCATTGAGACTCCTATCTTCTTGAGTCAGTTGAGAACGGATAAAGCTTGATGTTGTGATTGATCACTTGTAGATGTCTTTAGGTAGACCTTGGAGAACAATATTTGAAGCTCGATGTCCTGCATCGTATCTCTTCTTCTCTTTATCAGTAAGCTCATCATATGTCTTTGGTCTATACACCCTAATATCCGCAAGAACCATCGTGCATTTCGGAATGTCTCGGTAGTCTCAACTTGATATGGCCCTTCATCAATTGACTTAAGGATGTTAACCCAATTTTCCTTTCCTAAGCAGATGGTCGATTCTTTGTAACCAAGATTCATAGTGGGTTCTATCAAGCATGGGAGGACGAGTATCGAGAACCTCCGACTTGCGTCATCGACACGGAAGACATGTTTAAATTCTACGGGACTTTACAAATCTTTGATTTAACCGAGAAATAGATTCTTTCACGGGATTTTACAAAATCAAGAGAGAAACCGTAAAAACTTATACACTTAGGGAGAGAACACAGAGCTTACGCGTGAGCAGGACTTATCGTAGAAGAAGCTTAAGCGTAGAAAATAGCTTACGCGTAGACTTTTAGGATAAAAGGCTTAAGTTTAGGCATAAACCAAGGCTTAGAAGTAAGAACCTTATGCATAAGTTTTCCTTAGGCATAAGACAAGCTTATGCGTAGAAGAAGGCTTATGCGTAAGGATTTTTTACTCGTAAGCTTTATGCTTATCGTAAAACTAGGGTTTTACCCAAAAATCTTTACACTTAAAGCATGTAAGAGATATCCAAAGTCAGTATTTTCGGGCTTATCCAAGCAAGAAAACACTGAGTAAACCAACAGATTTGAAGATCACTTGAAGAACACCTTAGCGTAGATTAGGGTTTTCTTATGCGTAAGAAGTACAAAATATGCCAAACGCGATTTTTATGACCAACACCGTTTAGAAAACCAGATTATAATGATGAAACAACCTTAAAAACACCAAAATAACAAGACTTGAAGATCCAAACCACTTATCACCCTTACGCGTAAGATAGTATACCCGTATCCAAACACGTTTAAAAACCAAGAAACACTCGTAAAGTTTGAACCATTTTGGAAACTGAAATTTTAACACTCAATAAACCTTAACCCATAAGAATCTTGAATTTTTAAGTG
The DNA here is from genome assembly GCA_910596185.1 of Chrysanthemum makinoi. Classification (NCBI taxonomy): domain Eukaryota; kingdom Viridiplantae; phylum Streptophyta; class Magnoliopsida; order Asterales; family Asteraceae; genus Chrysanthemum; species Chrysanthemum makinoi. The sequence goes on along the minus strand of OU343223.1, from coordinate 150,752,643 downwards.
TAAAACTTAGTGCTTTAAGCTTACCCAAAAACCTATACATAACAACCAGCGTATACACAGGCGCTATCGCGTAAAAACCAAACCTTATCCCAAAAATAACTATCAAACCAAGAACATGAGAGATGGATGATCAAACCATGGCTCACAAACCATTTGTAGCATCTTAGTTTATCACAAACACATCATAAGCACAAAGTTATGCGTAGGAGATAAGGTTTAGAGAGAGAAAGTGGGAGAGGATGGGAAGCTTAGTGAGGCAAAGAAAAATGAATTATGAAAGCTCCAACCCTTGCCTTGGAGGCAAAGGGTATTTATAGGTACCTGGCATACGCATACTTTAGGCGTGGATCGAGCATCACATGGGTAAAGACCGTAGTCCTCCACGGTGTTACTAAGTAATCTAATTACTATCACTGAGTTACTACGACTACGAGCTTTCTAACGAGTATACATACTTGAGGTGACCGACACTTTAAGTACTGGATTTACTAAATCCTAAAACCAAGTGATTTAATAAGGTTTGGAAAACTTGGGAGAATATGTGCCTGATTTAAAAGCTCTTCTGGTTTATGTTTAAATGATCCTCCACAATCATGTGCATTATGTATTTCAAAATTGTTAGGATTTAGAAAATCCAGTCATTAAAGAGTCGGTCACCTCAAGTATATGTAATCGTTAGAAAGCTCGTAGTCGTAGATTATTTAATGTTAAGTATTATTTAGTTTAGTAACACCGTGGAGGACGGATGGGTCTTTACCCACTATGCACGATCCACGCACCGTGGTGGCGATTTATGTAAGACTACAAATACTCTCTACCTCCTAAGGTAGAGAGTTGGAGCTCATAATAATATCTTCATTTTCTCTCAAGCTAAGTCCAAACCTCTAACTCTTTCTCTCTAAAACCTTTGTATCTCGCCTCTTTGATCATGGTTTTAGTGTGTTTGTAAATCCAATATCTTACAATTGGTATCAAGAGCCATGGTTTGATCATCTCTCTTCATATCCTTGGATTTCTAGTGGTTTTAGGTGATTTTTGAGTTTGAAAAAAGTTTAGTGGTTTTGCATCACTTGGATCATTTCGGTGTTAAAGTTTGAATTTTGGGTGTACTTTTGTGTTTGGGCTCATTGTAAGTGCTTGGGTTTTGATTTGATAAGCTTGAATCACTGTGGTTGAGCTTGTTTTGGATTGAAAAGTGTGTTTTTGAAGTTTTTCTTGCTAGCGACTTGGTTCTCGGTGTGATATTCATCGTAGCGACTTGCTTGAGAAAAGTTAGCGAGCTACGGTGTTAGTTGTTAGCGACTTGAGCCTAGCGACTTGTCTATTGAGACAAGCCGACAAATAGTACAAGTTAGTGGATTCTCCACTACTGACTAGCGACTTGGTGAGGTTAGCGACTGGGGAATTGTTAGCGAGTTATAGTGCAAATTGTTAGCGACTTGATACTAGCGACTTGGATCTTAGCGAGTAGTTCTTTAGCAACTTGTTGTGGCGACTTGGTGCTTAGCGACTTCTTTGTCATAATTCTTAGCGACTTGGACCTTAGCGAGTTGCTCTTTAGCGACTTGGCCGTATAGCGACTTGGTGCTTTAGCGACTTGTATCTAGCGACTTGGTCTTAGCGACTTGGTTCAATAACTCTTAGCGACTTGGTTGATTTCTGCTTATAATACGGTTTTCTCTTGATTTAGTAAAATCCCGTGAAAGAATCTATTTCCGGTTTAATCATAGAGTTATAAAATCCCGTGTAATCTGTCAACATGTCTACCAACGTATCTACAATCATCTCCACTATTGCTGAGGATGTTCAAGCACATGCTTGGCAGCTGACTACTAATCTTGGGCTCAACGAATCGATTATCTTGTCTTGGAAAGGAAAATGGGGTCAACATTCTTAAATCCATTGATGAAGGACCGTGTCAGTTGAGACTACAAGAGACATAATTGATCTTGCTGCTTGAGATGGAACCATGATCTTTGAATGGACGGACCAAAGATGTATGATGAGCTTCGATAAGGAGAAAAGAGGTCGATCGTGTCGGGGCTTCAAACATCATACTTCAAGGTCTTCCATAAGACATCTACAAGCGATCAATCACAACAAACCAAGGAAGTTTGGGATAATGTCAAGATGCTTCTCTCAGTTACGAATAACCAAGGAAAGCAGAGAATCACAAGGCTGTATGATGAGTTTGAGCACTTCAAGATGAAACCATATGAGTGTCTATGAGTACTACATTGAGATTCCACAAGCTTGTGAATGACATGAGGAACATCAAAATGACCATGCCAAACATTGGTGAACTCAAGTTTGTGAACAACATGAATCCCGAATGGCACAAGTTTGTCACCTCTGTGAAGCTAACCAGGATTGAAGAAGAACACCAACTATAGCAGCCTTCCTTCTCGAATGAGACATGCTATGTTTAGAAAAGGATTCTTGAGCAGTTCAAAACCAACAGGGAAACAAGTTCCCCAAATGACTCAACAGCCTTTTACACAAATGTTGGTATTACTACCAAAGCTTCTCAAGTTATTCCCATGGGTGATGGTAATTACAAACTCATCCTGGATCCAACATATAAGCCTCGGACCCAAACACATTCATGGAAAATTCATCAATCAATTGTCTTTCATGAATTACGGTCAAACATGAACTCTCTTCCACCACCATAACAATATACCTAGCGACATCCATCCACAATCAAGCAAGCTGTCGAGATGGGAAGGTTGTGGTGCAACCAATTCAAGAAAGCGGTATGAACAGGAAGAGGTGGAGTTGGTAGAGAATATGTAGCAAATCAGAATCGTGGAAGGAATCCAAATCAAGGACAAGCAAAGACAGTCAAATGCTACAAGCGTGGTGGTGAGGGACACATTGCTGAAGGCTACATCTCCAAAACATCCACGAATGCGAATACTGAAGACAGATGTTGCTAGGTGCAAGCTCGGGATAATGGTGCGACTTTGGATGAAGAGGAGTTGTTGTTTCTTCTTCGGGAAATGATCTTATGATGTTGATGGATGACCAATTCGGGATATAGGTCATAATCATCAAAATGCATTTCAAGTAGTGTTGTGATGCATTTGACTCTGATGTCAATGATGAACCTACTGCCCAAACAATCTTCATGGCTAGCATCTCACCTATGGTCTCTCTAAAGGTCTCTCCACCAACAAATTTGTTCCATCCAAAGACAAAATAATTTCAGAGGTATTAAAACTATATGATGATGTTGATGAGCAAAATATGGATAATAAAGTACGATCTTAAACGATGAATCGATATTGAAGATGTGGGTAATAGTAATATTGTCCCATATGATCAATATGTGAAGCAAAGTGAAAGTGAGATTGTAACAAGTAATGCATCTTATCGATGAACGATGATTATGTTTTTGATGAATACACTGCATGTGCCTTGATGATTGTTACCTGGAATCCTATAAAGAACAAGTTGTCATTTATGAACAACGTGCTAAGTTTGAGTTAACCACTCGTGAGCAAGAAATGGATGACCAAATGCATACAATTATTAGAAAAAGTAATTTTAGAGAAGATGTGTTAAAACAAGAGTTAAACTCCTTGCAAGAAAAGCTTTCTAAACTATTTGCAAAAAGCAGAACTTCAAGAAAATGTTAAAATGCATAAGCAAGAATTCAATGCTAAGGAATCAAAACTTTTGAATGATTTTTCCAATCTAAAAAGTTTGAAAAACAAGCTTGAAAATAAGTTGTAATGCATCAAGGGAATACCATTCAATTGCTCACTTGATCACTAAGCATAGAATTTTAAGTGATAAGCAGAGCATTCCCCTTGTTGTGGAACCTAATCCGAGGTTGTTAAAAGGCTAGAGCTGCCCATAATGTAATCTATGATGGTAATGAGATTCTTAAACCTAGACGAAAACCTAGTTCGTTGAGTGCAGAGGAAGATAGAAAATTAGATGATGCATCTAGGGAGAAAATGAATAAGAAGCTAGAAGATCCCGAATGTAAAGAGAATAACATATCGATCAAACCCCATGATTACAAAAAGGAAAATTGGATTTCCTTGAACAAGTTTAAGCCTCAAGCGTTGTTAATGCCAACAAGTGTTCGGAAAAAGGATTTAGACAAGCAAAAAGTAGAAAATCTGCTTGTAACAAACCCTCCCTTAGGAAAATGCCTTGGCATTTGTATCCTCCAAATACACCAATGCATTTAGTTCCTAGAACTATTGCCACTAAAAGCAAGACCTTAATCCGTCAATATGTTATTTTTCAATTATTTGTTGATTTTGAGAAAACTTGTAATTAGAAAAGGATCACACCATTTGGGATAACCGAATGGGAAAGGGGTTTTGAGCAAACTAAAGAATGCTACTTAACTGAGGTCATGCCTTTCTTTAAAAAACTAAAAGATCAATTTGAGAGACTTAAAAAGGGGATGGATTCAGATATTAAAGAAATGGAAAAGGAATTTGATGCAATGATAGTTGAGGTTAGTGACTATGAGCGAGAATCAAAATATAATGAGATTGAGAGGAAGAACTTGCATACATTGAATGAGAATCTTATTTCTGGATGTATTACTCAAAATGTGTTTTACACTGCTACATATTGTTCCATTAATGCTTCTCAATTTCATGAATTATCTGTTGCTCTGAAAGTTTCCCATGATCGTGTCATTGAGCTTGAAAACAAAAACTCATAACTAATTGAGAAAATTGATCAGGATGATCACGATAATTTGGTAAAACATCTTTCTAAACTAGAAGTTGAACATTTTAATTTACAAATAAAATATCAACATCTTAAAGAAAATGTTAAAACCTCAAATATCAAGACATCCTTGGATGCTCCTGAATTTGATGCAGTTTTTGAAATTAGCAAACGTGATGAACATATTCGAGTTCATTGTAACACGATCGAGAAAAGTTGAAAGCCCAAATCTCTCAATTAAAGGGTGAAAGAACAATGTGACTGGCTCCCAAATGCCTCCTCCTTTAGATTCTCGGTATTCTCAAACTTTTCATCTTCAAAACTTAGTTAATGCTTTACAAAGAGCGAGTTTTCTAGAAGAAAATGAAAGGTTAAACGACACTATAAAGTTATATGATTCAATGAAAGTCACTCGTGACAAAAACAACGAAAAAATAACGTCTTTAAAAAAGGAAATTGAGAATCTGAGGAGTCATGAAAAGAGAGCGCCACTTTTTTAATGAAAATGTTGCATCAAAGTCATCCTCGGGGCCAAATATAATGTATTGTTAAATACATTCCTCCTCATCTTAGGAATAATGAACTTGTGTTTCATAACTATTGTGTTCACCTTAAGGATAGTCTAGAATGTCTCCGTGAGATTGTGAAGAGAGGGTTTCATTAAACCCTCTTGATAGTGAAATTAGGTTTGCTTGCATTAGAGCCAAACGATCTCAAGAGTCGCTAGAATGTTTAATTACAACATGTCCTAAATCCTTAGTGCGAAAGGTAAAGGTGATGCCTTGTTCTATGCCTAGTGCCAAGCATACAAACCATTCTATGCCCAGTTTTAAGAAGTGAACACTAATGTGCCTTCAAGTAGTTCCCCGATCCTAGTTTAGAATGCAAAAGTAGATCAACCAACTAATGTTCCCATAATTCCCTCTACGAGTAATCGTGACATTAAAGCAATGGTCAAAGCCTCCGGGCAATACCAAGCAAGATAGGACCTCTCAAGCTAAGAATGTGCATTGGAAGAGAGTAGAAGATCACCCTAGGAATATTAAGTTTGTGTTGAATAAAATGAATCGTGTTGATTCTAGTATTAGCTATAATCTTGTAATTAATTCAATTCCTACTATTAAAACCATGTAATGATGACGCTTGATTTCGTTACTAATCATGAAAGTGGTGTGAATGTTTTGTCTATCTTTGTCAAATGCCGATAAAGCTGTTAATGTTAAAATTCAAGCTAAGAAGGCTAAGGCAAGCTGCGAAAGAAAGTTAGTAAGCGATGGAAACCAGCAGGAAGGAAATTTAGTAATATAGGTTATCAATGGATACCTTTTGGCCGTAAGATTAATGAGCTTTGCCCTAAAGTTGCTAAATCAATGCCCTTTAGAAAATGGATGCCCTCTTGGTAGAACTATTCCCTTAAGAAGCGAACATACTTTGAATAGGTCAAACACGGACACTCTATTTCCTAATGAGTCCATTGTTTCTACCTCTGATGTGGGTGTTCCAATCACATTTACTAACCAAGTGGAACCCATTCTTGCATGGGGATCCCAATTATCGATTATCCATTCTTATGCGTGTTCAACTGCGGATCATTTAAATCGCTTACGTGGTACGGACTCAGTCGTTCAAGCATATATGGAGACGATTGCGGGTCATGAACCGATGAAGTAAATTCATCGGAATTAGATTCGGGAGCGATCATTTGTTGATTTATGGGTTATGGAGATTATGTTGTGGGTGATAGTGTTATCTCGGGGGTATATGCGTAGAAGGTCTTGGTCATAACTTATTCTCTATCGGTCAATTACGTGATTACGATCTAGAAGTGGCCTTTAAAAACTACTTGTTTTAGTTAGAGAACTTGATGGTAAAGAACTTTTAAGAGAAACACGTGGTTCAAATCTATACACCATCTCTATCGAAGATATGATGAAGTCTTCTCCAATTTGCTTGTTGTCAAGGCTTCAAAAACAAAGTCATGGTTATGGCATCGTCGTCTCAATCACTTGAACTTTGGAACCATCAATGATCTCTCGGAAAAGGCTTAGTTGTAGGTTTACCTAGACTAAAGTATGAAAATGATCATCTTTGTTGACATGCCAATTGGGAAAAAGCAAGTATGCCCACAAACCCAAACCTACAAACTCGATTCTGAAGTTCTTCATACAATTCATGGATTTATGTGGACCCATGAAAGTCGTGAATATCTTTGGGAAGAAATATGTGTTAGTGGTTGTTGATGATTACTCTCGATTCACCTGGGTTAAGTTCTTAAGGACAAAGGATGAAACTCCAGATATCATCATCAAACTTATCAAGCAACTCTGAGTTCGACTTAACAAAGCTTGAAATCATCGACGGACAATGGGCGAGTTTGTTAATAAACAACTTAGTGGGTTTATGAAAGTGTTGGAATCGGTCATCCAAGAAGTGTTCCACGAACTCCTCAACGAGCGGTGTAGTTGAAGAAATCGGACTCTTGTGGAAGCCGCAAGAACAATCTTTGATTTACTCAAAGGTTCCAATGTTTCTCACGGAATGAAGCCATTGCCCTGCATGCTTACACTCAAAATCGTTCCCTAATTCACACTGCTCATGGAAAAACTCCATATGAACTTGTTCACAATAGAAAACCTAATCTCTCATTCCTTCGTGTGTTTGGTGCATTATGTTATCCAACTAATGAGGGCCAAGATTTAGGCAAACTTAAAACTAAAGCGGACATTGGAGTTTTTGTAGGATATGCACCAGAAAAGGATACGAATCTACAACAAAAGAAGAAGTATAATGGAAACAATTCCGTTACGTTTGATGGTGGCCGGTCCAATGGCTCGAGGACAAACGGTTACGGACCAGATCTCAACTTTCATTAAGTAGTCCTATCGGTTCTACTCGGTTTCAATTCCCTCACTAGTAACTCATTATGTACCTCCTTGGAAGATGATTTGAAGAAATTATTTGATCCTATGTTTGATGAACCCTATGAGCCAATGGCTAATGATCATCAATTCCATCAGCGAGTACGCTCTATCTCTATCAATGAAGTTAACCCTTAGGTTTCTGTATCACTAAGTCAAGAGCGCCTTCGATCACTTGGTATCATCATCAATGCCTCAATCATCAAGTGTACACAATGGAAATGTTCTTTGTTGATGGATGATGAAAATCCTTTTGCTACTCGAAGATATTTGCTCACGAATCATCATGAACCATCTTCATCAGGAGAAATCGACTCTGCTACTTAGTTCCTCAACAACCGCCCATGAACACCTCGGAAAATGGACATGATCATCCATTGGACAACATCATTGGAAACCCCTCTCATCCAAGTATTCCCACGGAAACAACTTGCAACCGATGCCTTATGGTGCTTCTTCAACTCAGTACTCTCTAAGATCGAACCAAAAGATGTTAAAGCACTGAATGAAGGCAATTTGGTTTAATGCCATGCAGAAGAAATTCATGAGTTTGATCGACTAGATGTATGGGAATTAGTACCTCCAAGATTGTGCTATGATCATTGCTCTAAAGTGGATCTTCAAGGAAGAATGGTAGTTTGTCGATGGATGTAAAGACGCTTTTCTTAATGGAGATCCGAAGAAGTCGTATCGTCGTGACACGAAGGCTTTGTGAATCGAGAGCATCCTATCATGTCTTTTGAAGAAGGCTCTTCATGGTTTAAAGCAAGCTCCAAGGGCATGGTATGATATGCTATCAAAGTTTCTTCTATCTACTGGTATGATTCAGCAGAAAGTCAGGCAAACATTTAATTCACATTCAAATATATGTTGATGATATTATATTTGCCTCGATGTCTAATGAATGTGATCGTTTTTCAAATGAAATGGGTTCCAAATTTCAAATGTCAATGATGGGACAAATGTCATTTTTCTTGAGATTACAAATTTCACAAAGTCCCGGAGGCATTTTTATAAATTGTTAGGAATTAGAAATTCCAGGTATTAAAGAGTCGGTCACCTCAAGTATATGTAATCGTTAGAAAGCTCGTAGTCGTAGTTATTTTAAGATAAGTAGTATTTAGATAAGTAACACCGTGGAGACTGGACGGGTCTTTACCCACTGTGATGCCCGATCCACGACCAGGTGTGTGGCGTTTTATGTATAACTATAAATACTCTCTACCTCCCAAGGTAGAGAGTTGGAGCTCATAATAATATCTTTCACTTTCTCTCACTAAGTTCCCTAAACCTCTAACTTTCTCTCTCTAGAATTCCATCTATATTCTACCTTGTGTTAATGTTATGATGTGTATGTGAAAAGTTATATCTTACAATTGGTATCAAGAGCCAAGGTTAGATCATATCTTACACATCTTTGGATTTCTAGTGGTTTTAGGTGGTTTTTAAGTTTGAAAAGTTTAGTGGTTCTAGCATCATTTGATTGATTTCTAGTGTTAAAGTTTCGATTTTGGTTGTACTTTTATGTTTAGAATCATCTAAAGTGTTTAGGTTTTTCATTTGGTAGCTTGAATCATCTTGGTTGGGTTGTTTTGGATTGAAAAATGAGAGTTTATTTGGTTTTCAAGCTAGCGAATTTAGCTCTGAATAGTTTCTTGGTAGCTTACTTGCTTCACGCTTTGTGAGCTTACTTACGGTGTTAAAGCTAGCCGAGTTAGATCTAGCGAGTTAAGTACAAGTAGTGGATTCTCCACGGATAGCGACATGGGTAGCGACTTGGTGAAGCGAGTTGCTCTTTGCTTACTTGTCTCTAGCGACTTGTGTAGCAATTGCTTAAAATTTGGTTAGCGACTTGTGCAGTAGCGAGTTACTACTTAGCGACTTGTTTTTTGTTAGCGACTTGGGACTCTAGCGACTTAGGGGTGTAGCGAATTAAGGGTTAGCGACTTAGTGCACTAATTTCTAGCGACTTAGTGCATTATCTTCTAGCGATTTAGTATTTTATCATCTAGAGTCTTGAGTGATTGTTTACGGTTTTCTCTTGATTCGGTAAAATCCCGTGAAAGAATCCATTTCCGGTTTAATCATAGAGCTATAAAATCCATGATAATCTTAACATGTCTAAGCTTACTTTATTATCTCCATTGTCGAAGATGTTCAAGCGGTAGTTGAGATCTAATCGCCCACCCATGCTTGCGGAAGCCCGACCTCGACTCTTGGGCTCAAATTAGGCTGTTGCCTTGAAAGGAAAATGGTGTCAACATTCTCAAATCCATTGATGAAGGACCATATCGAGTTGAGGCGACTAGAGACATACTTGATACTAATGGATGGTACTCGTTACAGGAATTAATGAGACCCTAAGATGTATGATGAGCTAGATGATAAGGATAAAAGAGATTTGATGCAGATATCGGCTTGAAACATTGTTCTTCAAGTCTTCCTAAAGACATCTACAAGTCGATCAATCATAACACGATGCTAAGGCGCTTTGGGACAATGTTAAGATGCTTCTCTCGAGTTGAATTAACTATGGAAGACAGAGAATCCCAACTCTATGACGAATTTGAGCATTTCAAGATGAAACCGGATGAGAGTGTCTATGAGTACTATGTGAGATTTCATAAGTTAGTTAATGACATGAGGAACATCATAATGACTATGCCTAACATTCAGTTGAACTCAAAATTTGTGAACAACATGAATCGAATGGCACATAAGTTTGTTACAGCTGTGAAGCTCACTAAAGGATTGAAGAATACAAACTATGAGCAACTCTATGCCTTCCTCCTTGAGAATGAGACATATATGTTTGAAAAATTAATTCTCAATCAGTTCAAAACCAACCAGGGAGAGACAAGCTCGTCTAATGACTCTACTGCTTTCTACTCAAACATCGGAATCACAAACAAAGCATCACAAGTCATACCCTTGGGTAATGGTAATCACAAACTCATTCTTGATCCTATGTACAAACAAGGCGATCGATCTCGCGTGGAGCTTCATTAATCAACTAGCTCTTCTCATCGATCAAAACATGAATACTCTCCCATAAACCAACAACAACCTCGAGCGCATCTAACCCACACAATCAAGCCACTATTAAAGAAGGAAGGATCGTGGTGCAACACCATCTGCAGGAAAGACCGTGTCCTATCGGGGCGAGGTGGGTGGGAAGGTTATGTTGGAAACCCGAATCGAGGAAGGAATGGTAACCAAGGTCAAACTAAGCTCATCAAATGTTATAAGCGTGGTGGAGAGGACACATTGCAAGAGCTGTACATCTCAGCGCCCGAGAATGGAATTATGAGAGAAGATCTGGCCGGCTCAAGCTCGAGACAATGGTGCTACTCACGAATGAAGAGGAATTGCTATTTCTTCTTGAAGGCAATGCCAAACCTATGATGCATGTGGATGAGCGACCTATTCGAGGGAGATCATCATAATCATCGAATGCCTTTCAAGTCATTGTGTGATGCATCACTTCGATGTGGATGATGGACCCTCTGTGGCACACATTTTTATGGCTAGCATCTCTCCAATGGTTTCTCCCAAGGTCTCCTCTACATCACTATTTGAGCCATCCATGACAAGCTCATCTGCAGGTATTAAAACTATCA
>OU343223.1:150646766-150741304 GCA_910596185.1 Chrysanthemum makinoi | reverse complement strand
AAAACAATATAACATGGAAACAAATTACCTAAATCTAAAGTTTAAGGAAACTATGTGTGGTTCAAATTTTTTAAAATTTGATCACAAATGCAACTAATTCTATGGACCTATAATAGTGAAGCTTGGCTTAAAAAAAGAAGATGCTACTGTATTAACCGAAGATAAAAAATCGGATAACAGTAACATTAAACATTTACATTACATTAGTTGCAAGATCTAGAATGAATCATGAAGTATTTGTTAGAGATATATGTCTTGGCATGCATAATTTATTGAGTTATTTCTTTTAATTTCAAATTTTCAATGCAAAGACTTTCTCAACGAATTCATAAAACTACCTTGTCAGTTATTCTTGTATCCATAGCATGCATGATCAAAGTAAACCATTAGATTCGCAACACTCCTAAAGATGAAACCAAAGAAAGAAAGAAGACATTTAAGTACCTCTGTTTTTCAAGAAATGCCCTCAAACACGCTCTCGCCTTCACGGGAGTAACTGGTGTCTTCGGTTTATCAGCTTTTCCTGGATATTTAAGAAGGGTCACTTCAATGAAAGAAGATTCGAATGGATATTTAAGAAGGGTCACTAAGTTTACGTCGTGCATCCTTATTATTTTAAGCAAACAAATTCTATTTTCCTACTAACTCTACCATAAAACTGCCTATTTTCCCTACTTACCTTTAAATTTAAATCATACGCTGGATACCTAAATCAGCAGACTTCATCTAAATGCATTGATATTGAATTCAACTGAGCTTTATTTTCATAAAGGCGATTCACAGTTCGTCTAGACATGACAATTTCTTTTAGCAAGTGCCGAAGTCAATTTAACATGGAACAACGAATTAACTCAGGAGAAATAAATTCGATCATAAAAAAATGAATGTACTTTCTAACCAAAGAAAGGCTGAAACCATATGTTAATGCAAACTAAATACAAACACAACCTAAGATTGTCACGTGTAAAGGGTCACTTATTAGTAGTTACTAGGTACACATTTGGAGGTGGCTAGGTAAAGGGTCAGAAATGGTCACGTGTAGGTGGGCGGAGCACTTGAAAAGCATGTGTTAACACCAAGCAATAACACCCTTTTGATCCTCCATCTTTTTTAGAGCATCACCTGAAGCAATAAGAACTGGAATGTGTTGACACCAAGCAATGCAAGCATGTGGCGATAAAAGTAAAGATTGATACATATAATAATGACCAAGTATGCAAACATTTGAGTCTTAAACTAAGTATTGCTCTCAGTCACTTAACAACAACTTTCATTTTTGGGATGTCCCATATGAAAAGAGCATGGGCAACACGCTCTCTGAAATATCCTACTCATATAGTTAATTCCATACTATATACAATCATATGTATAAGATTTTCTCAAAAGTATAATACTCCATCATGATAGTGGTACAGGACTAACATCAATCTAGGCATATATCCATTCAAAGCAAAGTAACATAAGATGACAAACGCTAATGAGGTGTTTACCAGATGACATCCATGCTTTGAGTATCCATTCCCTATTGTCATCCATATACGTATCCAGTGATTAAGTTCTTTGGCACACCTATACATGCCGTGTCATCCATCTTTTCATTTATTGTTCTACTAGTGATGTCCTCTTCTTTAATATAATGCATCTGACGACGATGCTGAATCACAATGTAACGTATTCTCATTACAATAAATATTTTATATTCAACATGTTTGTGTTTAGTACGTAATAAATTAAGGATATCCATCCCTTCTAAACTTAAAATATTAAAACACTAACTTTTTAATACCAAACTTGTACCAAATTATCTACAACAAAATGCCATTCCTATTTATTTTGCTAAGCATTTCATAAACACTTGGTATGTACGGTGATTTAGTAGCCAATGATCCAAGAAACTCATCAAATTTAAGTAAAAAATAATTCGCTAAACCTAAAATTTTCGAACTCAAATCAGCACTGATCCTCTAAACCTAAAGTTCATTGACTGAAATACGAAATCAAATCAACAAGTAAATTGAACACAAATACAAACGAATACACAAAATTTCAGGCAACTAACATAATATCTTGCTAATTAAATGAAATTAGCTCTTAATAATTAGGGATTAGATATAACCTCCAAAAAATTAGGTCAAAATAGTGAAATGAGATTCTAGATGCCCATGGCGGAATAGGGCAAAATAGTAAAAATTAGCTCTTAACATAATCTCAACCATGGTGAAAATGAGATCCGAAAAACTAGGGCAAAATAGCGTGTTTTGAAAAGTGAAACAAGTGAAGAATTGAATGATTTTCACTGTGTGTTTTTAGTGTGTGTTTGGTGTGAAACAGGGAGAAGAAGATATGAAAGAAAAATGATTTTTACGGTGTGTGTTTTTTGTGTAATAGTTTCATATATTTAGTTATTTTGTCAGTTTAAGTCCCTGCACTTTTAAGTGTTAGATAGCAAAATAAGAATCATATATTTGTTCAAGGAGTGACTAATAGCGTGACTATCAATTCAAAATAGTGACGAAAATTTCGAGACTAACAACCATAACAAGAAATGAGTTACACGGTGACGACCAGTACTTTACTTAGTGACTGATACTTTCATCACTAACGTGTATGTTAATGACAACTTATTATTTCGTCACTAAATATATGCAAGGATCGAGATATAGTGACGACAATTTTACATCGTCAGCAATTGTGTTTTTAGTTACGAAAAATATATGTCGTCATTAAATTTTCGTCACTATAAGCCCTTTTTTTTGTAGTGAATAGACAATTACGTCGATAAGTTTTTGGAAGCCGGAGATCATATAGAAATATTCTTAATTACGTAGTACAAAGTTTTAGAGACGATAGGCATTACTATATATAACTAAAAGGGAAAGTAACAAAGGTTTTGCAAATGCAAGATATTAATTCCAACTTTCAAAAGTGGCGAAAATAGCCCCGAGGTTTAAGTTGTTGTTGCAAAGTAAGTCCAAGTTGGCAAAAATAGTCCCTAAGGTTTAAGTGTCAGTAGTAACTTATAGCAATTTGGCAAAAATAGTCCCTATCCAAATTCACGGCTACAAAAGCAATACCGCTGCATCGCGCGGGTTCCCACACTCGTTATCTACTAACTAGAGACATCGAAAATAAATTTTGCAATATATGTATGCTGCTAGACAAGTGGATTTGAGCTTCAAAACCCATAAGTAATAAATGTTGTATTTAACTATGTTAGAATTTTGGAACTAATATATGTTGAAGGCCAAAAAGGATTTTTTTTTTTTTTTTTTTTTTTTTTGGATTAAGCATGCTCAAATAAGAAATGTTAAATTTGACTTTTTGATGATGGAAAGGTTTTCTTCTATTTTAGGAATAACATTCTTCTTCTATCTTTCGTCAAATATTCCCATATTTAGAAAGTTTCAAATCAATCTACGTGTGCCCATTCTTCTGGTATAACAAATAAATGCGAGTGTACTTGTTTGGGTCTAGATTCTAGAACAGTTCCTATACAATGTGTTACTCCGTATATTAGGCTGGACGGAGTGGCGCTAAACTCACCGTTTGGTGAGTAATCCGCCGCGACCCACCCAAAACATCAAACCAAAGTCACGACTATTTTTTGCAAGTATGGTGAGTTACGTTTAGTGGAAGGCTGACCTAAAAAAAAGTAATGTTTTTTATTTGTTTTATAACTGTATGTGGAATATTTAGTGAAGTATATTTTGTATAAAAAATTATGTTAATGAAAGATGAAGTATGGTTACCAAAATGGATTTAGAATGAAAAAAATGAGTGAAAGTGAAAGGAGAAAGAAAGCTGAATGTGACATTCTACTTTCAGCCTTAATTATTAAGCCATTAGTCTATGTAACCAAATGATGAAATAATAATGTGAAAATAATACGAGTAAATATGTTTTCTTGGTTAGAGTTGCATGTAAATATTTGTTTTCATATACGTCATATACTCATATATGCATGGCTATGGTCACGGTTGTTGAAATTTATGAAAAGTTGTTGTGAGTTTATCTTATCACCAACCTAAAAGTAAATGAAACTTACGTAAGTACGTTGTGCCGACTTATTTCTTAAGTTTCATCGATACGGTTAAAATATTTTATACGGAAAGTGATGTTATACAATTCAAGCAAGCTATCCAAAATTATCAATCATAAGTAGAAGTTTGTTTTTATGTGATGTACATGGCACTAACACAAATATGGGTACAATGGCTCCATTTCGTAATTCTTGGTCTGATCATCTTTAGGGAATAGGCATCTAAAGACGAATGTGACCTAACTCTCTGAAGAAACATCATATTATGTTACGAATGTACTGTCTCTATATGTTATTATGTCACGAAAGAAATACATAATGATATATCACTGAATCATGCAATGCGCATTGATCTATCATTGCTTTTAGTTTTCTTAGATGTCGTCTCCGTCTTATCTTGACTGTTAGTATCGTATGATTCTTTCTTGACTGTCTGTGTTTCATATCTCATTTCCTTTTCTTTCTTTTGACATTTCATACACTTGTTTTCTATACATTCCAGGTTTTCTTTTATCTATTTTGGTTAACCATGGTTTGTGATCTTTCGGCAGACTATTTCACGAGGCTGAGCCTATCACTATATAGACTCACACCGTGAAAACTTAGGTTTGTATACCCTAATTGGAACTTAAGACCTCTCACATTTTCATGATGATAGTTACAAATGTTTTATCACTTGGCAAGTCGCAACCCCTGGATGATTTATAATCTATTTATTGTTAACATGCTATACAAGTTAAAGGCATCAAACAAACGCTAGCTCCTTCAATAAAAGTTGGCACTTAATTTAGATCAAGATATTGTACAACTATAATCGTCACAACTCGCAAGATAACTATAGTCAAGCATTTATGATAATAAATATAATAAATAAAAAGTGTCTCTTGTAAAGTGGACACTTACATAAAGTTAAAAAATAGCCTTATATTAAAAGTTAAACAAAGTTTGTCCTCCTTAATAGGATCATTTGACACGATAACATGATGATGATTCATACGTGTTGTAAACAAATCATTTCGAACATGCAAGTAAGATTGGGTTAAATCCCAACCGAATGAACCATGCGTGTTGCGAACAATAGAGCTTAGTAAAGACGAACAACTTTTAAAAGCACATCCAATGTCAAGACTTTCTTGGTAGAATTATTGATTTAACAACTACTCTATAAAACCCCCTTTTTTTTTTTTTTTTTTTTTTAACATATCTTAAGTACAACTGTACAAGCAAGACCTTTTATTTGTGAAACAAGATGTTATCTTTTTGACTTTTTCTTCGAGAGTTTATCTTTATATTTATACTATTCTTTTTTGAAGAAACTTCAACTAACGGTCAACTAAAAGGTGGAAGTTTGGGCTTTTCTTACGCTGAAGGATTTGGTCAAAAGCGAGGGACGACGCCACCTTTAGCCGTTTGAAGATTTGGTTTTTCGGCGTATTACACTTTCTGCCCTTTAAGGCAGCCCCCAGTAGGGGGATTCAATCCCCCTACTTTTCACTGTCACGTCAGTTTTATCTCTCCAGCGACTTTCAGGCGATTAGGTGCCCCAGTAAGAGCGACCAAGTTCATTTAAAAAAAACATTTTTAACACAAAATAAAATTTCATTAATAATTAAAACGTTACATAATAATTCAAATAAAATTAAAACATTACGACAATACAACGACTAAACTAGTTTTGATTTTGACGATGCCAAATGTCTTCAACCAAATCAACTTTGAGGCTAAGATGAGTTGTTCTGTTGCATATCTTCCTAATTTCCAACGATTCCACATGCTCTTATGGGATCATAGAACGGTACGCTGCTCTGCTGGAAAAATACGGGAGATATCGCCGTTTCGTCCTGATTATCATATTATGTAATATGATACATGTGTACATTATATGCGATAGCCGCTCTTTGTCAAACCCTCTAGCCGGATGTTTAATCATTAGCTACTTCTTCTATAGTACACCAAAAGCACGTTCCACATCTTTTCTTGTTGCTTCGTGCATCGTCTTATACAATATTCGTTTGTGATCATTCGTCCCTGGATTTTTAATAGACTTCATAATAACCGACCATTCCTGGATATATCCCATCGCAAGATAATATCCAAGCGTTTATAAGCACGCCGTTAGCAACGAATTCCACATATCCTGCTCTCCCCGTTTGAGATCATTGAAAAGAGGCGGCACGAAAACATTTACGCCGTATTCATACCGGCGACACCAAAAACGCATGCCAAATCCATAAATCTTGGGACGCCGATCGCCCAATAAAATGAAAGGACTTTGCCCGTGATCACCCATACAAAATTGAGCTTTTAAAGCATGTGGGCAATTCTCCCACGGCCAATCTGTGCAATCGATGCTTCCTATCATCCCAGAAAACCCATGACTTTGGTAGTGATGGGCATAGAGTTTGTCAATGTCACTAACCGCTTTCAAGCAAATACTCGCACCATATAACTCCATTATGACCTCACAAAATTTTTGAAGACACTCACGAATTGTTGACGCACCCATTTGCATCGTATTCGCCTAGAGCATCGCGATTGACCCCGTATGCCAATTGATGGATTGACGAAGTACACTTTATCAATGGAGAAATACCAAGTACGCCTGTACAATTAGAAGTTTGTTGGAAATAAGGTGAACGATCGGTTATATCTCGGACAATTCGTGTGAATAGTCGTCGGCCATACGAAACGATCATGGAATGTTATATCGCCGTATGTTGGGGTCTCACTGAAGTAAGCATCCACTAAACGGTTATGAGCACCCAAACGATCCCTAGTAACAGTGTTTCGTGAGAGTTTTTGTGAGGCTTGAAAAGCCTCCCAACACTCTTCCGCAAACATCATAAACTCGGTACTGGCTTCATTTTCATCATCCGATGATGAATCGGCAATGAATCGCTCGTAAGAATTAAAACTCATAGTGTGGAAAGAATATAGAGAATGTGTGAAATGAGATTTGTGAGTTTAGTGTGTAAATATGTTGTGTATTTATAGGGTAGTTTAGTAGGGTTTTCTTTTTTTTTTTTTTTTTTTTTTTTTTTTTTTTTAAGCCTAAAACATTTTAAATATTATGGTTAAACGGTAATATGCAACGGATACAAGAAATGAGTCGATCTTGAAGACGATTGAATTGTGTATAAACATGAGGCGATCGACAAGCAACACAGCAAGTCGATCGACTTGCACTCGATCGCCAGGAGCAAAGGATCGACACACGATTCGTCTATTGGGGCTAGCCTAAGAATTTTATTTTTACAGATCTAGTCCTCTAGGTAAGACTTTGCATATAATAAGGCCGGTGATAATAAGGCCAGTGATAATAATGACCGCAAACATGACCCTCAATTTAGTGTTA
Source organism: Chrysanthemum makinoi (assembly GCA_910596185.1). NCBI lineage: Eukaryota > Viridiplantae > Streptophyta > Magnoliopsida > Asterales > Asteraceae > Chrysanthemum > Chrysanthemum makinoi. The sequence goes on along the minus strand of OU343223.1, from coordinate 150,733,910 downwards.
CACCAGTTTCTCTCTCATCAACCAACATCACCACCAACATAGTGTAATAACACACCCAACATTACTACCCAAATATATCTCACTTATACACACATATATCTTACAAAAATCAAAATTACACACACACCCCTACACAACCACACCTTCAAATGTCGGTGGGTTGTTAGATTGATTTCTCCATTTTATGCATGACGGGTGCGTGGTTCAGGGTGTCTTTTTTAGACAAGACGTGTGGTTGGTCGTGCCAATAAGCATATAACGCATCTTAGGAGCCTTATTACCTATAGTCCTATAGCCTAAAGGTGTGTTTATTTTGAGGGGATATGGGACGAAAGTAAAAGAATTAGGTTTGTTTAGAGTTTTAGCTTTATGATATGATGTTTATAACCTGCTTTTGACTATGGTTTTATGAGAGCTTATAAGGGCTTGAGCTTAAAAACTAAGCTTCGTTTGTTACACAAATTTATAAAATCTTTTATAAGCTATAAGCATCTTGGAGCTTAAGCTAACTAAAACGGACCTATGTAAGATTATATGGCGGTTAATTAACCAGATTATTTAAATACTAATATAATGGGTTAACACGTGAAAGCTTGAAATATGTGTGAATTCAACAAAATGCCATAGTAGAAGTTATAATGTGCTCACTACCTTAGATTTATAAAATTATTAGGCCACTTGTAATAGGACCCAATCAAGGGTCAGTCGAGCATTTCAGCCGCGTCCCTATACCCCTCGACGACCCTTGCGAACGCGTCTCCCATTGTTTTGGCTTGATTGGATCATCCAACCGATCAAAGGGAATTCAAAGGATTTGGTCATGTGTTTAGTTTTAGATAAAAACGCTAAGGTGGTACTGATGTGGCAGAGTCATAAGATCACCAATAGGGTCTTACTACTGGTTTTAGATTTCTTGCAAACAACTTGGATGTTAGCGTCACACAATCTTTTTTCTATTTATTCTTTTCAGTTAAAGCGAAAACGAACACATTTTCCTATCATTTTTGTTATATAATTTATCCTCCTTTTTCTGCTTTCTATTTCACTTAATCACATCACATACGTTAGGCTAGATGGCAAGAGAGGTGACTCCTTCACCCAGTTGCCAAAGTCACTCGTGACCTCCTTGCTCATGTATCAAACTCACGCGTGAATCACACAAACCAAAGCAACTTAAGGTGACTTGCTCACCTTGCAATGTTTGAAAAAAAGGGCCCTACTCAAATGTTTTATAACTTTTTATTTGGTTTGTGAGTGTATGTGGGGTATTTAGTGAGATATATTTTTATAAAAGTGAGTATTTTAATAGAAGGTGAGGTTAAGGTGACATTGTCCACAAAAAAATGAGTGGGAGTGAAGGGAACTGAGAGAAGAGAGAAAGTTGAAGTAGCAGTGAGATATAAGATGACAATAACCTCCCCTTGCCATCCGGCCTTATATCTCCATCCTCGTCAATTTCATACGTTTTTTATAAAATAACCCACATCATACACAACATTAGAAAATGATGTAAAATGGAGGCATTGCCGCAAATGCATATGGATCACTTGCAGGATGAGAGAAAGAGAGGGAGGGTGAGTACGGTGCTCTCGCACTCATTGCAATATTTGAACAATGATTTTTTATTATTATAATTTTATGTTTAGTTAATAGTTTTTTTATATTTACTCAAAATTTGTAATTTTTAAAAGTTTATCTATACTTTTGTTTCAGTTTTTCTAAAAGATACTTCTGTTTTTCTAGAACCAAATATGTAACGCTTTTTCCAAATTCTACTTATGTAATTGTGTTTTTTTTTTTTTTTTTTTTTTTTTTTTTTTTTCAGTTTTTCATTTCTTCAAATTTAGTTCCTTAGGATTTAAGCTCATTTGTCAGAATCTATTTTCAATCAAAAATATTCTATCAACCAAATGGATCTAAACACACTGAGTTTATAGTATTATAATGATAAATATTCAAAATATTATTAGGAAAATTTTCTTATGTTACTTTGCCTCTTAATGATTACATGTCTATTAAAAATATTAATTTTTCAAGAGAAATACTATAAAGTAATGACTATTACATGTGCAAATAAATAAAATATTAAAAATATTAATGTTTCAAGAGAAATACTATAAAGTAATGACTATTCCATGTGCAAATAAATAAAATATTCTGCGTACAGCAAGATACACTTGGAAATAATTGTAAGCAAAGAAAACAAACACATGTTCATTCAAATTTGGCAATCTGGAAGAAAAGGTATCTAGAATTTATACCTTGCATAGATATTTATTACAAATGTACATAAGTTTTTCTCTTTTGCCAAATAAAACCCCTATTTCTTTTGTCAAAGAATTGAAGTTTTTTTTTTGAAAGGCAAACATAGAAAAACATATATATATATATATATATATATATATATATATATATATATATATATATATATATTATTATAATAGAGGGATGACCCTCTCTCCTATTTATGAGTTTAAGATTTTCTAAATTAGAATTTAAGCAAATACTACTTATAAAACATAATGTACAACTATGTAAAGCATAATTGATTTTAAGAAAATACTATTTATTACATACATATAATTAATATACCCCATCACCAATATATACAACTATCTAAGCACAATGTACAAATACAAATAAAACAAAAAACACATTATTCAACACATACAATTAATACATAATTTAATTCACCCCTTCACCAAAATATACAACTCTTTAACACAATGTACAATCTAATTAAGCTTCCAAAACATAAATCTGAAATCCAGCAGCTCAAAACAAAATAACATTTGTTCGCCGGAAAATTTAGTCACAGGGTACCCTCCGCCGCATCGCGCGAGTACCCTGCTAGTATGTGAAAAAACAGAACGTACAGATACAACCATAACCAACTGAAACAAATGACCTTAAAGCTCCCTCCATGCGTCGATATTATAAGGCATAGTACAATACACATATGAGAGTTTAGAAAGGGAGCACAACACTAAGACTATTAGAACACGAAGCAAACGAATCTAAACAGATGACATCACAACCAAAAAATCAAAACTTCAGAATTTGCATGCCAAACTTGGATTTATACACCATTCGTTCCAAGAAGATATAGCTCCAGCCGCTCTATTCGACACCCACAAAACTTCAAAATTTACATTCCAAACTTGAATTTATACCCCATTCGTTCCAAAGAATTGAAGTGCAAGGTTCTTTTGACATTGGATGTTGGAAACTTGAAATAAAATATTTTGTGTATTTTTGCTGTATGTTTTTACTCAGTATTAAGTTTTTTGTTTTGTATATAAGTTATTTGAAATCATATTTTTAGTTCTTATTTTAGAATAAATGTGTAATAAATACTTTGTATACCTGCAGGGCCGTCCCATGAATTTAAGGGGCCCTGTGCGATAATCACAATATAAATACTTGACAATGTGGTCATATAGATTTTGACATATTTGTTTTTAATAATAGCAAAGAATGTCGCTTTAACGTAAATATTTAAAGTTGAATTCATAATTTATATTCATGCCTCTTGTAAAATTCTATTGAACAAGATATGAGTACACTTCTGTATCAAAAATTCAAATGTGCCGGTATTGAAACATTTGAAGCAAACAAGGGCTAAATTTATTAATTTTGTAAGCTATATTGCACTAATTGGTAAATTCAAATAAATATTAGGAAGAAAGTGACAACAATTTGGACTTTCAGGGTGCAAAGTGACAATTTGCCAAAATAATCATCTTCTTCCTACGTAGAATTCAAGACAATACCTGTAACCTGCTTCATCCATTTTTTTCCAAATAATTCAAAACAAAACAACATCAACGAATAATATGAATGAATCAGCTAGTTTCTTCGTTTTTATATCACTTTATCATCTATTTTAAGCTTAGACTTGATTAAATCAATCACAATGGTTAAAATTTTGGGGCCCCGGTAAAAAGTGGGGGCCCTGTGCCGTCGATCACTCTGCACTTGCTAATATCCGGCCATGTATACCTGGAACTATGACAAACTAGTCCATTTGGCAACTTTCTTTCCGAGCGATTTCCAAATAAAAAGTGTCATTTCTTTTTTATATTCGCCATAAATATTTAATAGATCTACAAATGACCCCCTCTAGTTTCACACTTTCATTTTCTTTTTTAAAATATTCAGTGAAAACTCCCATGTATACATGAGAAGTTTACCAACAAAAAATATTTATTCTGTCAAAAGATTATTGTAAAGTCAAAGTCTTGTTAATGACCACCAACTTAATTTCTGTTATTTTTTTAAACAAGCACGACTGAAATGCCCATGTATAATGATTATGCACACGGCCGAGCCGATGCACTAGAATTAGGCCCAAAGCATTGGTCACCAAGACATGAAAGACTCGATTCATCGATAGCATGGAATTATGGTGGAATAATGTACAAATGCCCATCAATTAAGAACTATCTGTTCTCAATTATTATAGTTTTGTAAGTATATTGCCATACTTATTATTTTCATATGGTTTTATACCTTATAGTTTCAACAATTTTTGTTATTGTTATCTTAAATAAACCTATTTTATAAGCACTAACTCATGAACATTTGCTACATGAGAAAACTAATGATGGTTTTTTTGGTGAGACTAACTAATAATTATCTGACTAATAATTATGGACAAGGGAAGAGATCTAGTGAGAAGAGAAATCGAAATAAGAAGAATGAGAAGAAATTTGAGCCACACATTTCAAATGAGGAGGAGAAATTTAAGGGGAGATGCATCTATTTCTTTAGGTGCATCTGAAATGTGCGGCTATGGTTTCTTCTCACCCTTCTCATTTTAATTTTACTTCTCATTTGATCTTTACTCTTATGGACAATGGAAACATTTTTGGGTAAAAATCATCAAATAGTAACCAAGATTGAGATTTGTTATAATTTCGTACTTCAAACTAATAAAAACTATTAAACTTTCATAACTGTTCCATTCTTATATAATTTTTATGTTAGAGTGACCTGAATTAAACACTTCTCAAATGGGTTATACATAAAGTTGGTTGGAATTAGTTAAATTCATAGGGCATGTGTTTAAAATTAGGGTAAATTGCAAAAATGGTCCTTAAAGTAGCCCAAATGCGCAAGAAATACACTGAGACAAAAAGTGTTGCAAAAACGACATTAATGTTTTATTTTTTTGCAAAACAGCCCCTGATAGCTAACTTTCGTTATTTTCCTCGTTAAGTGCCACGTCGCTGAGGGTAGTATTGTCACTTCACTCCCTTTCCCGCCAACAAGCTCAGTTTCCAGTGTTTTGTTTTACAAATTTAGTCCTTTAAAGCAATAGTTTATATTTGTGTTTCAATTTCTTCCATGAACATTAATTTCACAAGTAAAGATCTTGAGAATGATTACGTTTTAGCAAAATCGTGCACACAGTACCCCGATCCCTCAGGAATCCTGTATGGTAAGCATACTCTGTTCCATTTTTGTGTTTCCATTTAAACTTGTTATTGTTTTTTGAAGTTATTGATGTTTTGTGTGTTGCACAGGTTTGAATGAAACCATGTTTACTTTGCAAATCCATCACAATGGTGAATTTACCTCACCACCAAGAAGAAGATATCTTTTTGGAGATACAGATTGGTTTGACGGAGTTCACTGTGACATTTTCTCCATGAACTTATTGGACTAAATGTTACAGGATTTAGGTTGCACGGATCTTAACCTTGTGTTTACTCACTTTAGGATACCTGGGGAGTAATTAGATGATGGTTTGCAACCACTAATGTCTGACAAAGATGCGAGCAGACTTATGGAGTATGTTCCTAGATTTAGAGGATTGGAGTTGTATATTGAAACCGGTGTTTCATTGGTAGAGTGTCAGATGACGGAGCGAATGATGAGTAAGGGCAAGGGTGTGGTGATAGAAGAAATTGTGGATCATGATGTCAATGATGCTGTTGGAAAGGATCTTGATGGTGAGACTGGAAACAGTGGGAAATTACCATTGTTAGAGTGGTATAAGACAAGCCAACATGGGAAGGTTGGACCAGTTTATAATACTGATTCTGATAATGAGTTCCCACCAACATTTTATGTAGAAAAAATGGTTGCAAATCATACAAAAAGGCTGAGTGATGAGTTTCAATTCAGGAGGTTATTGGAAGAGGTTGACCAGAAGTTTGGGGTGGAGAGTTCAAGTGGGGATTCCCTAGAGTATACAGAAGAGATGGATTTTCATGATGCGGATTATGACACATATGATGGTGTACCATTAGTGGAAAGGAAGGAGATCTTCACACTTGGATTAATGATGAAGAGGTGGATCAAGAAATAGATGTTGAATGGCAAGATGATCCATACCATTTAGTTGATGTACCTGAAGAGCCTGAAAAGATTAGTGACATGTTTGCTGAAATTGATCAAGCATTGGATGAACTTGATGACGTAGTTGCAGCTGAAGAAGTAACATAGATGTATGCTATTTTTGCTGAACCAATTAGTTTCAGTGTGGTTCCACTTGAGAGCCTTGCTGAAGAAATGTTTGCAACAAAGGATGTTGATGGTGAACAATTAGTTTGTGATGGGGCTGTGATTCCATATGATATGTGTGATGAACAGGGAGATGAGCCAGATGAAGTGCTTGCAAAAAATGGAGTTGGGCAAGATGGAGTAGTTGCAAAAAAAAGTCGATTTGATACTTTGAGAGGTTATTTCAAAATTTTACTATTCACAAAACACTATTCATTCCCGGAGAAAAATCATTATTCATGGTTCACTATTCACCATTTTTCGTAAACTAGGTTTACGAGTGTCAAATTCGCGTAACCGTGAGGGTTTATCTGCCTATTCATGAAGCATCATTGAGGACATTACATATAGACTAAAGTTAGTCTGCATATCATCAGTAACGTCATTTTCATATTAGTTCATGCATGGGTTTGCATATTTCATTAACGTATATTTTTCTATTAAATAAACGCTATCACACGATCATTTATTTTGAGAAATTGATCCGACACTTCCAAAAATTATCCAAATATATTTTTATACTCATTTTAAGACTATAAAAATTATATTATTAGTTTACCCGATGTTTTGAATTTATTTTTGTATATAAATATTAAATTGTTATATATATATATATATATTCACTACGGTTTTCGTAAATTCAACTCGATAATTATTTATTCACTCAATTTTTGCGAGAAATGCATTTTTATAATTTTTATGACTTCGATATATTTTATTTTTTTCCGTAAAAATTGATTTCTAGTTAACGCTACACTAAATAATTAATTTTATGCATCAAACACTCATTATACTTAAACTAAAATACATTTACTTAACAAAAATGAACAACCTATTTACCCAAAACCCCTTGGCCGACCTCCCTCCCCCCATGTCATCATATTTCATAAAAATCTTGACTTTAAAATTTGACACATACACATATGTAGGTAGATATTTACTTAATATACTAGATATTATCCTAAAACACATAGTTCCACACTTACTCAAGGTGAAAATAAACTCAAGAACCTCTCCTCCCTTTTGTGAAGAACCGGCCAAGGCAAGAAACCAAGAAGAACTCATAAGATTTTTCAAGATAAAGTGTTAATCACAACCCTAGTATACTTCTATTTAGGTTTTGAAATAAAACCTATGAGTATTTAGGAAACCTAGTTACTTAAACCTCATCACGTAACTAGTAAGCATTTTATGATCTTTACTAATCTTTCATAATCTTACTTGAGTTATTTTTATCATCCTAGTACAAATCATGCAAGTATAATATGTATTTATACCACTTTTAATTGTTTTTAGTACTTATTATAAGTTTTAATCATCCTATAATTAATCCCTTGAAACATATCATTGTTGATGATTTTTAGGAACCCATGACACCCTAAGAAGGTGTATGGTAGGTTTAGAATAGATTTGGTGTTGATTTGAAGTGATTGAAACAAGTATTACGCAAGAAAAACCAAGTTAGACGTTATATAAATAGTTGCTGTCCGTTTTTGCAAAATCTGGAAAATTCAGCAGGTCATGGACTATTTTAGTTTATATTTTCAAAAAATAGACTTTAAAACGAAACCATGGTCGCTTGAACGGGTTAAAACGGTGTAACCACCGGTAAAAATCCGCCTTTATATTAATCAATGATAATTCATTTTCTACGTACAATTTTTTTTTATTGATTACTACAAATAGATAATATGCCGAACTCACAAACTGCTCTCTTGCATAGTCAATGTCTTTGATATACACACTCTTAAGTGACAAAGGAATTCTCACAACAATGTCATACTTGAAACTTCCCGACATGGTCACCCATGTCAGTTATGTCCTCACATAACATACGGGATGTCCGGTGTATAGTATCCTTATATCATTAGCGTCATTTCCACTAAAATGTCACTAAGTAAATTAGGGTTTTCTTAAAGCATTGATTTATAACAATTTCAATACTAGGTCATATACCCTAATGTACAAACCTTTAAACTTGATGTACAAGTTTCCAAGGCATAAAACCCTAACTCTAGAATATCTTCCGGTTAAAAACCCTAGTTTGCAAATCCTATGATTTTATGTAAATGAGATCACTAACTAAAATTAAAAATACATATGAAACTTTTACCAAATTCTAAAGTACAAGTATATCAAGCCAATGTACAAGTCATTGATGCATAAAAGTATTCACTTAACATAAAAATTCATTATAAACCTTAGTGTATTTAATTTTAAGCATATTGTACAAACAATAAAGCCTCAACCTTAAACTTTACTTTTATTTATTACATCTAAATTAACCTAAACTAGATTTTGTCTAAAATAAATTAGTAAGCTTAACTAGTACTTACACCATTTACACTAGAGGTACAACATAAAAAGCCCTAGGTACTACCCCTAGAAGCCTAACGCCCCCCCTCTAGTTACCATGGTTAGAAATGAACTAGATGATTACCATTTAGTTACCTAGGTACTACATGTAAATAGCCTAGCCACAACTAATTACTTGCACATAAGAGTTACACATCAACCATTTACCTTGAAGTTTTACCATGGTCAAAGGTTGTGGGTAAAACTCTTGGCTAGAGTTTTACCACACCATTTCATGTCTCCTTGAAATCACATACACCTTCCATGTGTATTGAAACACATCACCATGTCCCTTCTCTTGTTAGACAAGGTGACATAGCACCTTGGGAGTCCATGCACCTCCACCCCTATATATAACGCCCCACCCCCATCCCTCTTTAAGTATCATCCATCACACACACCATACCATACTCCTCACACATCACACGCACCATATAATATCTCCCATAGTCACATACATTCTAAACATTTACCTTAAGTAGTGAAAGAAAAGGGCTAAACAAAAGCTTAGAAGGAGTGGAGTATTTGGAAATAATAGCAGCTCCTAGGAGTTTTTCTTGTGGTTTAAGCAACATATTATTTGTAAGTGCACCCACACTCTTTATTTAGTCATTTTATACATTCAATAACACATATATGTGATTATGGATTAGTGTCATGTGGAAAAACAAGGTCAAAACCATTTTTCATATTCTTTCTGTAACTTGTGTGCTCAAAGACAAACACCCATTTGTGATGCGTTTTTATCAAATGTTAAAACATGTTAGGAGTCCTTTGAGCAAGCTAAATAAACATTTAGTATAATTACTAACACCCTATAAGTTTATAATTAGGGATGGCAAAAGCACCCGAGACCGATGGGGAAAACCCAAACCCGAACCGGTTGGGTCGGGTTCGGGGGCGGGTTCGCGGGTTAGGATACAGGTTCGGGTAGATATATTCTTTTCTTTTCGGGTACGGGTTCTAGTAATACCCGCCTGTTTACCCGTACCCGTATCCGTATCCGTATCCATACCCGTATACCCGAATTTGTACCCGTTTTTTTTGCTAGTTTATATAAGGTCCTAATAAGTTTTGAGCTCTTAACCTTGTACAATTTTTTTTCTACTCTACTCCTTAATAGCATATATCTTGGTAATTACAAACTATTAAATTAAAACTTACGTTTGATGCTTTAATTCTCACACACATGACACATTAACTCTTTAATTTTCAAACATTACGAATATTGAAGTCGTTTTCTTTAACTTTTAATATATATTAGGGTGTTTTGGTTTTTTTTTATGTTGAGTTGTACAACGATGATTTTAATTGGGAATAACCGATACCCGCGGGGTAAACCGATAACCCGATGGATAATAATAATCGGGTACCCATCGGGTATTGGGGCGGGTTCGAGTTTGGATATTATAAACGGGTACGGGTACGGATTCACTAAAACCCGCCCAGAACCCGACCCGTTGCCATCCCTATTTATAATAATCGTATGCATGTTTCTGTTTTTCTGCTACTGATCTTGACGCCAAAACAGGCCAACCCCCTACTTACGCACCATTTATCTACTTCAGGTTAGAGGTATTAGGGTCAACCAAGGTACCGTTGTAAACACCACCTAGGACACTCTAAAACGCCCCCATAACCCGGTTGAAAAGCCTAGTCGCCATGCTTAAAAACAACACTTTATTTTGGCCAAAAGTCCTAAACACCAAAAGTTTCTTACAACAGGTATGTGGGAAAACTCGGGATTTTTGATAAATTTGATTAGGAACTATCTTAGAAACATTAGAAATGGGTAAAACAACCTTTCACAAGGTTGCATGCAAAAGATATAGAGTTTTATGGTTTAAAAACGAATATTGCAATTTGGCAAGAATAGCCTAAGTAGCCATTTTCCGTAATTAATATCTTGCTAATTAAAGGGTTGCAAAGTACGAGGTTTACACCGTTTTAAAGGTCTCGCTTCAAATATTTTAATTCCCCAATAACGTCTTTAAAAGCACTTATAGTCTCTTTTATAATCAACCACAAAGAGGGTGACTCGCGGGAATTTTCATAAATAGGCCTTGTGTGCACTTTTCAAAAATTGAGTCGTAGGAGTTATAGGATGATGGGTAATGACTTAAAAAGAGTTAATAAACATATTACAACGTCTCTAGGTGACCCCGTAAAAGTTAATGGGTTAAAAATGAAATTTTCTTAAAACGCGTCGTGGCCAAGTGGCCATGTTCGTGGACTTGTATCTTTCTAATAAAAGAGAACTAGGACATGAGACCTATACCATTTAGAAGAGGTTACAACAAAGTGTTTAAAGGGTCAAATGCGTTGTAGAAACACTAGCTTTCCTCGTGTAAAATCTGCCCTCTTTTAGCCCTGTTATCGCCCAAAACCAACAAAAGGCACCTAACCATCCTACTTTAGAAACACTAGCTTGCCTCGTAAAAGCTTAAGACCTCTAGTTTGAACCATTAGAAATATCACCGGACAAACTCTTGAAGGGATCAAGAACGTAGTAAAAACCTTTTTAGGCCTCGCTTTTATTCACCCGCACTTTTAGCCATTTAGGCCAAAAACTAGTATATTTTTCTTATAAATTTCAAGCATAAAACTTGTAATTTTCGTAAGATAAAGTTTTTATTGGACTAAAAATGTAATTTCTGCGAAGTTAATTATACAAGGGTTGATTTTGTCAATAACCCATAGTTGAGGGTTTAAAGTGTCATTTTTGAAAGTGCAAGGGTAAAAACTGTAAATATTTAAAATTGTAAATTATAACATTTTGGAAACATAAAATATTTAACAACTTGGGTTTGATAAAAATTTATTAACAATCATTCGAGCCATAAAAATAAGTATGATAAGTATTATTAATTTTTGAAGAGACTTCATGTTATCTAATTATCAATAAAGCATTATCGTCGCATAAACTTGGACACGAATACTAAAAACATGACATACCAACTCAGGTCGAGAGTCGGAGTAGTTTGTTCATATTATCTAATTTGTTTTCCATCCAGACTATGATAACACCAATGTGAGTTCATAGTCCCACTCTTACATATTTGTTTTCTAAACTCGTGGGGAGATACATGCTACAAAAACCGAACACAAGTATTTTTTTTATGCTATCTTGATTGATATTGCCTAAGTACCCACTGTTGCCACTAAAAGTCCCTCATATCATGAACCATTAATCACTTGCGAGTGAACGCGAATATCGTGAATAGATCTATTGGCAGTTGACGCCCCATTTGTGTTAGCCGGATAGGTAACCAAATGCACGTTATTTGAGAATACTAGGAGAATGGCAAACTCCTACTGGAGGGCATTGTTGCTCACATCATCACTATAATGTTTGTAACTTACGTCATTATTATGACGCGTTCGTGTTAAGGTTTGCGTGTCATGAGACTTAGGGCAATATACTGTACTGCAATATTACTGATTTTACTACTGCTTATCTTGTGTGTTAGGAATTGGAAATTCCATGTTAAAGTGTCGGTCACCCCAAATATTATCTAGCATAGTTTAGCTTGTAGACTTGTAGTTATTTACTTTATTATGTAGTTAATTAGTTAGTCAGTAGCATAGAATAGTTTAGTGCAACACCGTGGAGGAAGGACGGGTCTTTACCCACTGTATACCTGATCCACAGGCCGTCAGGAGGTCGTGTATTTTGTAACTATAAATACCCTCTACGTCCCAAGGTAGAGGGTTGGACCTTTCACTCAATCTAACCTTTCTTTCTTTGTTTACTTTCTCTCTCTAGAAAGGCTCCCACCTTCTACTTTCTCTCTCTAAACTCTTAAACCATACGCCTAATATTATTATGTTATGATGTGTTTGTGAAATCTAATATGTTACAAATGGTATCAAGAGCCATGGTTAGATCATCTCTTACATATCCTTGGATTTCTAGTGGTTTTTAGATGGTTTTTGAGTTTGAAAAAGTTTAGTGGTATTTGCATCATTTGGTTCATTTCTAGTGTTAAAGTTTGAATTTTGGGTGTACTTTTGTGTTTAGAATCATTGTATGTGCTTGGGTTTTGATTTAGTAAGCTCGAATCACTGTGGTTGAGCATGTTTTGGATTGAAAAGTGTGTTTTTGAAGTTTTTTTCTTGGTAGCGACTTGGTTCTCGTAGTGAATTTCATCTTAGCGACTTGCTTCAGTAAAAAGTAGCGAGTTGTAGTGCTTTTTGGTAGCGACTTGGTCCTAGCGACTTGTCTATTGAGACAAGCCGACAAATAGTACAAGTTAGTGGATTCTCCACTACGGCTAGCGACTTGGTGAGGTTAGCGACTTGCTTAAGAAATTGTTAGCGAGTTGTAGTGTAATTTGTTAGCGACTTGATACTAGCGACTTGGATCTTAGCGAGTTGCTCTTTAGCGACTTGGTTCATAGCGACTTGTGTGTAGCAACTTGGTTCATAGCGACTTGGTTCATAGCGACTTGTGTGTAGCGACTTGGTTCATAGCGAGTTGTCTCTAGCGACTTGAGCATCTAGCGACTTGTAACTAGCGAGTTGTCTTCATAGAGGATTGTTAGAAGCAGTTTGACCATTTCATCAGTGCGTTTTGTTGACTTTTCCCGACAAAACTTCAAACGGCTATAACTTTTGATCCGTAACTCCGTTTTCAGCGTTCTACCCATCAAAACGACCGTGAGAACGAGGAGAATGGCACGCCGAATGAACTTTCAGGTCAACCTTCGAGGCCTAAATCCGCTCCGAACAGAAGTTATTGAGGTTTTTATGTCTTTAGACCTAAATTTCTCTGAAAAAACGAGCATAAACCAATCCAAATCTCAACCAAACAACATCTTTGCTAATCCTACAAACAATCCTTAGTCCTAACACACAATTGTCTATCATTGTGACAATCCATCAGTCATCTTAACACGTTCCATTGGTAATTGCTTAACGGTTTGGTCTTGATTTTAGTAAAATCTCGCGAAAGATTCTATTTCTTGGTTTAAATCATAGACTTGTAAAATCCCGTGGATTCATCAACATCATGTCTTACACTCCTGATTCAGTGATTTCAGAATTACTCAAACTGTATGATGCTGTAGACAATCATGAGAATATTAGCTATACTGAACGGTTACAGATGATGGAATCAATCAATAATGATTTGAGTTCTTCATGCTCCGAGTCCAATGAGAAAGATTTGCACCTGTTCAGCCTAAAGAATGCCATGCAAAAGGAAAGGAGCATTGAACCTTATCAACAACTTCACTCTCACCTCATGTTACTTCTACCCACATCAATGAAACGAACATGTATTGCCCTCTTCCGTCAAGACTTATCCACATTAACAGGAACTTTGCTGTTAAACCTAGAGCAATTGGAGCTACAAATTGACAAAGAGAAGGTTCAAAAGGATAGTTCCAGTGCTGCACTTCATGTGATCCACAAACAATTTCAGCCATTCATCAATGGGGAATATTCATCAGATTATGATCAAGACTTGACTGAAATATCTTTCAAGAGACACACTGGAATGGAAATTAGCATGTTCATTGAGACACTTATTCATCTCATGCATAATGTGGAGAAGTATATTGAGGAAGTTACTCAAAAAGATGAAAAAGTAGATGAGAGTCGGGTGCAATTGAGTGATAGTTGTGATGAGTCGGGTAATGTATCTGTTGAAAGATCGGGTGTTGCTGAATGCAGAAAATCAGAGACAACAATTAATGATGTAACCAGCCCTTCAGTTACTCCTAACACACAAGAAGTAGATGCTGTAATCATAAAGGGGAATGAATGTCGGGCACAATCAGAAGATTGTAGTGTTGAGTTGGAATAATACACCAAAGGCTACGAGTTAAACACTGAGTTTCTCTACGGTTATGACCATTGTCTTTCCGGGATAACTTCAATCAGGTAGAAGTGTTAAGTTCATCATGTGTACTCGTTGTGCTTTTAGATATATGTCTCATTCCCCCTTGCTGGTTTTGATACCTCAGAATCAGCAAAACATAATATACCCATAAACTTGAAATCTTGTGAGAAGAACTCAAATAGCCCAAATGAATCCTGTGAGAATCAACTACTACAGAAACTCTCTCTGACTATCTTTATCAACCCATATGTAGACAATTTAAAGTGACCACTGTTGAAGAAAACCCGATATACCAAACTTGAAACTGAAGTCGAATTCCCCGCATTTGTATCTTAAGCTTGCACTTAATGATGGAAGAACGGTGTCGAGAATCTATGCTTCAAGCAAATCTCTAAGTACTCACTACTCAAACAAAGTATGAGACATTAACACCTCTTGAGATTATCCACATCGTCATCTGCATGTGACACTGAGTAAAACAACGTAACTCCTAATAGTGATAGTTAACCAGGTCTTCAACCAACCACCACGACTGCTGGTAACTAGATAAACCAAGTCTTCAACTCAAAATCTTAAGCCCGAGCAAGTTATCAAATAAGAACATGCCTTTGTAGAAAGTCAACTTCAATCTCAAATAAGTGATAAATGATTAACTCTGAAGTCATCAACTTGTGTCAAATGCCCAACACGTGAAAACAACATACAATCAGATGTACATTGACCCACTGAATGAACAGCAACAAATGATTCCTCAACATCAATGCATTCTTCCTAAAAGTATACATGTAGAGACTGATCTAGAAGATTCACCAATAATGTCTTCAAGAGGATGAGGTTGTCATTTTATTCAATGTTCATTTGGTTGATTTACAGAGTGCACATAGGAAGAAACAATAATCCGTGAAGATTTGGCAAAGGAATACCAAAGAGCGGATCATTATTCATGAGTGCAACTGCAATATTATGATAGTCATTATCAATGCCTTGAGGAATAACTAGAGATTAGGCTTCTTGAGTAGTCTGAGTAGTACTTCTTGGATGATCAACATTCGCTAGCGGTTGGAAATACTCAACAAACATATCTTGAAACAACGAAACCCAAACAATAAATCCCATTTATCCTTAGTCATTTACACTTAGTGAGTGAGACATTAGGCGTTGGAGGAGAGTCATCAAACATTAAGTCGTATGACCATTATTCAAACCTCCATAATCATGTAATATATTCACTCTTCTCCCCCTCAAAAATTGCATCCGAAGTTGCCATTTTTGATTTAACAAGTGAATAAGAATATACACCAATGAACGTAGATCCACTTGATGACTTAATGAGCATGGGAGAAACATGAAGCTTGTTGATGAAGAATGTCGATGAGAATGTCATAAACATGAAGATTTCTCTTCTTCTGAAGATAAAGCGCACTGAAGCGTACACTTTTCTTTTCTTTGAGGAACGGGGCCTGAAGTGTTATCTGCAGACGCCATAGCCGATTGAATATCAATGTTGAGTAACTTGAACCTGTGAGTTATGAGATATCAATCCTTTTGTAATCCATACTTTAAGCCAGTCCATGTATTGAAGGATCGAAGTATCTGCAACTGAGTAAGGACTACCTACACTAATATTACAAACTTGATTGCATATATTTTGGTTAGTGACATCAGTATCCAAACCCTTTGGGGTTTCACTGTCAACTTTAAGATTGCCATTGGCAAACATCTTTCCTGTAGGTATCTACCTAAGTCCAGCATCCTTAAAAATTCTACCAGATGGTATCCACTTATGGCAAGGTCTAGGATTGTTAGGCTTCTTATGCATAGTGGAAGACTTATCCTTATTCCTAGTTTCCAAATATTTAGCAATTGGTAACCATCTAGGCGAGGCTTTTGGTTTCATTTGCTTCATATGCACTATGGATGACTTAGTGTAAATCCTAGATTTAACAGGTTGTACCATTGCATGAGCATTTACTTTCTTTAGGGATTTTGTGAAGCATTTATCATGATTAGCATTAAAGATACATTTCAGACACTTTGAGCAAACAGCTTGTTTGGATTCAGAAATAGATCTTGATTTCTTAGAGTAATCTGCTATGGGAATAGCTTTAATCGAAACGCAACTACTCTTAGATGTAATCCAATCCCTAGTCTTTAGATTAGTGTTCCTAGGTAATGGTTTAGAACTACTGGCAGTGCCTTGAAATCTCGAAGAATTCATCATCCTAGGTCTTGCACCTAAAATTCCGTCTTTGCGATTCTGTGCCTTCTTTCTAGCCATTTCTAGATAAGAGTTCTTATACAAGTCATTCATATCAATTTTCCTAGGCAAGTGAGGTGAAGTGACTGGATTTGTCAAAACTTGTTTCGCATCAACTTGGGAGGCAAACCACGTTTTTGAAAATTTTGGTCGTTCAGATCTAAACGCATTCGGTTGTCTAATAACTGGTTTCCCCAAGTTTGATGGTTTTGAAAACTTAGTGTTCACACTATTCCCTATTGTTTTTCTGGGCTCATTTTTTAACGCAACAATAGCGAAACTCTTTTCCTGAAGTTGAGCTTTGAGATCATCAATTTTTGCTATCAAAGAGTTTGTTTCCATTGACTTAGTTCTAGCTTCTTTGACAGAGTCACTTAGTTCTATGTGATGCTTTCTCAAAGACTCGTTTTCCATTAGTAATTTGGCCACACAAACTGCTAATTCATCATTTCTCATTTGAATATCATCAATAGCATTAACATCAGAATTACTTGTAACCAAATTACTTTTCACATGCATACCAGAAATATGTTTCTTCAAAAAGTTGATGGTTGAGTCTTTGTCTTGAAGCTGAGCTTTCAAAGTGTTCATTTCAAAAAGTTCACGGAATTCAGGAAGTTCCGGATTTTTACATGGTTTGTTAATTTAGAAACTTTCTTCTTTACTTTATATCGCAATTTCAAGTGAAATGCAATGTTTTTCAAGATTTGAGAATTTGTTTGAAAGTTCATCAAAAACCTTTTTATCAACCATATTAGCTGTTTTGAAATTATTAATCTCAGCCTCAACCAATGAACATTTATCAGAATCATGTTCAGCATTAAGATCAGTTTGTTTAGGTACATTAGCAGATGCACTATGTTGAACAGTTAAGGATACCTCATTACATGACACCTGTTCAATTTTCGGTCTAATATCTGCATCCACATCATGTGTAACAAGAGTCACTGGACCGCTGGCAGTGTCAAGCTTATCTATCTCTGAGCCTCTGTATTCAGTGTCATCTGATCCATCATCTGGTGCATTATCCAACTAAGAATAAAGACCATTATGGGTATATTATGTTTTGCTGATTCTGAGGTATCAAAACCAGCAAGGGGGAAGGAGACATATATCTAAAAGCACAACGAGTACACATGATGAACTTAACACTTCTACCTGATTGAAGTTATCCCGGAAAGACAATGGTCATAACCGTAGAGAAACTTAGTGTTTAACTCGTAGCCTTTGGTGTATTATTCCAACTATTTGGGGGAAGGATATATTATTCCAACTATTTGGGGGAAGGATGTATTATTCCAACTATTTGGGGGAAATGGTCTCTGGATACTTTTGGTATGTGTTACTTCATAAGCTCAGTTAGAAGAAATGTGAGAAGAATATTTGGTACGTGAGATGATATTGCTTATCGACATCTTCTATATGATTTATGATAAAGTGCTTCCGGTTAGTGCTTTATGTACACAATGTAATGATGATTCCAATGAGATCGCAACCATCAGGGGAGAGATATGTGTACTGTAGAAAACTAGAAGGGGGGTTGAATAGTTTACCAATTAAAAACTTTGTTTTGAAACTTATTGTAAAGATCAATTGATATTGATCTTAGATATATTAATGAAATATGCAAGCAATATGTAAGGAGTAAATAAGGAAAGAAATGATCAAACCACAACAAGTTGTTTATAGTGGTTCGGTCTACAAGGACTCTTTTTCCTTGCCCTACTCCACTCCTAGAGTCTCACACTCGAGAGTTTAACTTCACTAGTCAACAAGCTCCTTTCACCGGCGGAGAAAACCTTTACACTTCGCTTACACTATTTCCGACACTAAGCTAGATGTCGAGTTCTTTCCAAGGGTACAACCACTCCCACACACAATATATTTTGAGGACTAAAATACTAACCACTCACACTCACAAGATTATGATGGTTTAATACAACAATGAAGTATGAATCAACACAAGATCATACAACACTAAACAAACAAGACTTCCAACTTCTCGCTTGAAGCTTGAATGTGACTTGATCTTCTTTGCTACAAAAGAGATCACTAATATGATATGAAACTGAGTTAGAAAGGTTAGAGAGAAGATATGTATGAGAGTATGTTAGAAAGGGATGAGAAACTACTTGGCTTGGCATTGCTATTTATAGCCAAAGTGGACAGGAGCGTCCACGGACCGCGGAACCCTTAAAAGGGTTCCGCCCGTGTACCATTTTGGTACCGCCGGTATGACAGTCAAGATATCAAATCTTTGCTAAAGTCAACTCTATCTAAGTGACATTGTGCAAGATATGAAGAGTACAAATCCACACAAAATATCTAATGAAATCTTTCAATGATTTCCATGATGCATCACATGATGTCATATGTTGTATTTCTATTTTTAGAAATATGCAAGTACTTAAGTAGTGTTTGGTTTTAAGAACCTAACACATTCTAAAAACTATTATCATACATAATGATTAGAGTTATATCAAGATGTTACTAATCATAAATGTAAATGCTTGAATGATGAATATATTTTTTGAAAAAGCTTGTTTTAATATCTATTAAACTTGACAAGCTTTAAGCTTTTATACAAATTAAATTTACTTTTTTCGTTAACAAAACTTATGTAAAGATCAAAAATATAAATAACGTTTAATGACGATATTTGTATTAACAATCTCCCCCTTTTTGTTGAGGACAAAATATAAATTTTATTTTTATAAAAGATACAAAGTTTGTGCAAGAGTTATAAAAATATTAGTTTTAGAACTTGAAAAGAGAAAGATAATGCAAGTGTATGATGTTTGACTATTTATGAAAGTCAAAGTGTTCACTAGTTGATGTATGATGTTGACTTTTTCAGAAAGTCAAAGTATGCAGTTGACTTTTTAAGAAAAGTCAAAATGTAATCAAGTTCTATATTTTCTCCCCCTTTTTGTCTCAACAAAAAGTAGAGGCGATGCGGAATGTAATGAGCCCGAGCCATTATCTCCCCCTTGATCAAAGCTCCCCCTAAATTGGGTGCATAATGGGAAGATACATGGATTGTGAAAGTAAAAGCTACAAAAAAATGTTAGTAATAATGATCATTCACAAGCATTTCCAAACACTATGTAAAAGGACCAAGACTATAATAAAAACACCATTCATTAGTTAAAAATGTTCATGAATAAAGATCATGAAATGGGAACACAATGATGTGTTTTAGTACAAGAAGAAAAGAAAAGAAAATAATCCTAAGAAGAGAAAACTAGAAATGCTAAACTATAACCATCCTAATTTGATGGTGGATGAGAAAGAGCGTTGAGACGCTCAAGGATATGATTGAGGATGAACCTCATTTCTTCTTGAAAGTCAAGGACCATAACCCGGGTCCTATCAACGGTTTGGGCCGTTTGCTCACAAGTGGAGCAACCATGCCTAGGGGGTAGTATGTTTGGGGAGGTTGTGGTGGTGGAATGGTAGATGTGTTGGTGTTGGTGGAAATGTTTGGGGTGGTCATGATGGAGGCAAGCAAAGCACTTTGCATTTGCATTGTCTCACTCAAGTGAGAGTCCACCATGCCTTTGATTTGGTGAAGGTTGTGGAGTTCCGTTTGAATCTCCTCTCTAGTGGGATTGGCATCCCACATACACTCCTCAATGTCCTCAAGATGAGGGGACATTGATGTGGGGAGTGAATGATCCCCATACAAAGGACCATGAATGTCTTTGTGAATGGGGTGGAAGAGAAGAGGTTTAGGCCATAATGGGGCATTTGGGTCAAAGGATGACCGAGGTGACTCATGAGCCATCCGCTCAATTGAGCCAAATGATGGCAATGGTGGTGGATGATTTGGCCTAGGAGGCAAGTCATCCAAGTCCTCCAAGAAAGGATTTGGTGAAGTAGGTGGAGGGGAAAATAACTCCATAGGAATGAGAGTTGGAGACCTTGGTGAAGGTGGTGAGGGTGTTTTGGATGTTTGGATGGGTGCCGGTGGAGGTGAAGTTGGTGTTTTTGTTGGTGGTGGAGTGGTGATCACAATGTGTGATTGAGTAGGTGTGGCTAAGGTAAGGTTTGTATCATCTCGGATGGGAGATGAGATTGTGAGTGGAGAAGACTCGGATGAGGAGCTAAGGTGAACGAAGCAACAAGGCCTCACACTAATTCTAGAGGTCTTCTTGCAAGGTTTTGGAGATGATTTTGTCATTTGTGACTTTGGTTTGTCTTTGCTAGATGATAGTAAGAATGAAGAAGGTGTGAGGATGATCATGGTAAAACCTCTCAATTTATAGAAGTGAAAAATCATGGAGAAATGTGTTTGATTTGATGTTGAGCCATTGAAGAGATGAGGTTCCTAATGATTTGGAAGTGGGTTGAATGCTAGTCATATCACCCAAGTCAAGCCATTCAAGAGAGATGGAGTGAAGAAGAAAAGATTTGCAATAAATGTGTTCTAGTGAGTGGAATTTTCTAATATTCAGATCACCCACGGATTTGAAGGTACCAAAAATTTGGTTCCTTCCTTTATGCAAAAGGGCTCCTTGGGTGGATTTTTCAAATTTTTGAATTTTGGTGGGAAATGGATTTCTTATATTCCTAAGTGAATTATACTAGTTCTAATAAGAGTATAAGCAATTTAGGATTGATTTATAAGCATTGGATGGTAGTTTGGAATCACGAAATAGTCGAAATTCAAAAAGTTACCTGAAGGATCCACGGCACCAAAACTTACACGGCCGAACCCTAAAAAGGGTGCCGTCGGTCCGCCTGCAGTACGGCGGTACCAATTTAAATAACGGACGGTACCAAATTTATGGTGCCGTCTGATCCGTGAAGTGCAGAAAAATAGACAGAGTTCATTTTTAGGTGTCGGGGACTTTTCCGAAACCTGAAATTCTTCTCAAAACATGTTATACTAAACATTTCTAGTTAGGAAAAACAGATAACATATATATAAACATAGTGGAACATGTATTTTGAGCAAGGCTTATTGATTTTCACATTATAGTGAAAATGGGTAAAATTTGATAGCATACTTATGCTATCCCCCTGCATGAAATTGTTAGCATTCACCATTGTTTCAGGTTATATTATCATCCTACATAATAAAAACAACGAAATTGTATCAAACATTAATGATAATGTATTGTTCCAAACGCTCCTTAAAAGTACCCTTATTTGTCCAACTTCTTGTAAATCTTGTTCATCATCCTACCAAGGCATTTGAACATTCCTTTAGTTTGCTTGAACTCCGCTGATTCATTCTCTATTTCGGGAAGAGACGCATAATACTCATGAGGCGGAAGACGAGAGCTTGGAAGACCATCCTCGGAGCTATTTGATGATGATGATGATGGAGTTGGAGGTTTTGCTCTCTTGCCTTTTGTCTTAGCAACTCGTGCATCACTCAAAGGTACAAAGATGTGAGGGATGAGCTCATAGTGAAGGTGCATACCTTTTGGTGTTGGTGGAATTGGTGCGAAGTTTCTATAGAGACGGGTGAGAAGCATCCCGTATGGAAGAGCAACCGATCCTTGAGTTGGAATATCAATCATTCTCCTAGCGATGTAGTAAGCTAAATTGAATGGTTGACGGGTGGACAAGTTGTAGAGCATATGACAAAGGCAAGCGTTAATGTGATCCCTATTTCCTATGGTGCTAATGACGTTGGCTCTAAGTAGCTCCTCCCATTTCTTAAATTCGGGCTTAAGTTCATTTAGCTCCATTCCATATGGATCTCGGTTTACCTCCTTTCCCTTTCGGGTAACTCGGGTTGTATCACCCTTTGGGTTAAAGAGGTGTTCACGGATGACATCCTTGTCGGCCAAACGGGTTTGGTAGGGTAGAGAGCAGTCATTGATAGCATCAAGAGCGGTGAGTGACCATTTATCCGAGTAGAGACAAGTTCCTAGGTTGGGAATTCCTAGCACTTGAGCAAAGTTGGCTAAGGTGATGGTGTAGTCGCTTTGATTAATTCTAAACCTAAGACAAAATTCATCATCGTCTTCATCATTAAAGCCGGTCACACTAGCATAGAATTCTAACACAAACCTAGGACAAATTGGTTCATTGATGTCAAGAAGACAATCGAATTGAATGGCGGCTAGTTCTTCACGGAGATTTGTGTTTTCAAGGAAGGATGAGTGAATGGTTCTACCCTCATGGAAATACCTTGATTCTAGACCCCTAAATATTTCTACTTGTTCCTTGGTAAGTGTAACACCCCCAAATTTGTTTAGCGGAAGCATACGTGTTATTTGGGAGCGTTACGGAATTGGTGAATCACAACACAAGTAATAAAGAACGGAATACATGCTCCGTTTGATTTCATAAAAGAGTTTTAAAATATTATCTTACAGCATAGTTTAAATAAATGGGTACATCCCATTAGTTATAGTGGTCCCAAAGTAAAAACATCATTTTTGTGTGAAAACACTTCTTTAATATTACTACGACCATACATCCGCTTCTTGCCTTGCCTTCAAGAACAAATCTTAAACACCTGAGAAAATATGCTAAAAGGTCAGCTAAAAGCTGGTGAGTTCATAGGTTTGAATTAAAATAGTAAGCTTGGACCATAAGCAAAGGCATATAATCATTACAACGAATATAATGATATATGTATGAATGTCTATTACGTTAGCTCTAAGTTCATGCAACCGATACTACGACGGTTTCTGTATGCTAAAAGATGTCATACAATATAGGGCCCATAGCAAGTGTTTTGTCCCTCAACACTTGATTCCGACATGGTATACGTTTCGCTTTGGCCTAAGCATGGCCAACCGAACGGAGGAGTCACCCTCAATAGATCTATTTATAACATTCGCGTTTCCCAATGGGGAATTGACGGTTCATGAGAAAGGGCATTCTCTAGGGACATAAGGGCTTAGGCTAAACCACATAATAGTAATAATGTAATAGTTTTGGTCCATAAAATGTTTTGCATATTTCTCACCCCAAAATGTATAAAACAATTTATCAAGTAAAAGTGGGGCTATGAAACTCACCTTAGCAAAAGTGCAAATCCAAATGTGGGATTAGTGAATATTGTAAAGCGGCACCGACACGCGACCTAGATAAGGAGTGAAATGTTTCAGTTCATTGTTTTAAGTATCACTTACTTAAACTCGTTCAATTGTTTTTATAATTGTAGCGAAAATAAACTTTTGGTTTTAGAAGAATGATTTTTACTAGTAAGTATACAAGTATATATACATTTTTATGTTGTCATTATAACGGTTTTAGAACTCGAAATTTTGGTTTGAATATGACAATTTACTAGTAAGTATATAAATGTGTATATACTTTATTTAAGTTGACACAAAAATGGTGTTGTCAAAAATATATATAAATTATTTATTTTCTATTTGAATTTAGAAAATATGCAAGTCATATTTGATGATTTTCGAACTTAACATATGATAAAATGGCATAGCGGTGTCTATATTTATCATAACTTGTTCCGTATATATATATATATATATATATATGTCGCTTTAAGCGGAAGTTTTTTTTTTCTTGACATACGTTTGCTCATAAATTCGAAGTTAAAAGTGGTCGTAGACATTGTTAGGCGAAACGTGTTTTAAAACACTAGTTGTTTATGTCGGATCATTACACATTGTTGAGTTTATGTTTGTGGTTTGGCTTGGACTACCAAAAGACTATCCGAATTGTTATGGGCTGTGGCCCGAGTTGTTTGCAGTAGGGAACAAGGATTGGGCCTGGGCCCGAAGTGAACACTTGTAGAATTGGGCTTGGCTACTAGATAGCGCATGAACTCTTTGTTGTGGTACTAACTGAGTTGCGGCTCAAATGATACCAAAAAGTGTTTTGCACTAAGTTTTAACTTCACAATAAAATGCTAAGTACTAGTATGCTTTTATAGGTAGATATGGACTAGCTTTCCTTTTCTTTTAAGTTTACAGATTATATTCCAAACTTCTTGCTTGTGAGTCAACATTGATGCAAGTGGAAAAGTAGTTAAGTGCTTCAACTCGTCATTTTTGTGACTATTGTATTTTGATGGAAAATCTTATTGTTGAAAATGAAGTATGAAGGAAAGTTGGCTACGGTTTGGCAACACCTAAGACTCTCAAACTTGGTATAAGACATCGAATTTGACTAAGGGAAAGTAGCCTAGTATCACTATGTTTCACGAGCAGATTACCATCAAGTTTTTAGTGGGTATGTTATATTTCGACACCATAATGCTAGTGCATTTGTCCTAGACGCAAGAATAACATAAACGACTAACTCGAGATACAACTTAACCAAGCATGTCCTACTTGTGAAGTCGAGACTTCTCGACTAGAGGATAGATGACCTCGTCACAATGGTACCACCAAAGTGAGTTTGTCGATTTGCTACACATTCTCAAACATTTTTATTCCAACGACAAGCATGTACCTTTTGAAAATAATTTAACAAACAGGAAGTGAACATGAACGAGACTTGTTTCAACGAGGTTTGACTACACATTCTATCTCGAGGTTACTTTAGTTTCGGCTGACCAAGTATTCACAATATGACTTAAACCAACTTTTGAGATATTGATCCTAGGCATTTGTAAACTTTGATATTGCAAGTTTCCTTATGTTCAAATTGTTTCGAGTCGACCAAAGGTTTGACAGGGGTTTAGGAGAGCCTCGCATAATAACTTTTCATTTCAACATTGACCATATTAGCTTAAACAACAAATGAGTTAATAACAAGACCTAGACTCAAAACTCATGTGACTCGCATTTTTATAAAACTTAGCTCTTGGCTTCTCTTGTTTTATGCATTTCGACAGGAAAATAATCAACAACCCAACGACAACATTAAACCCAACATGACTAAATTAAGTTTTCAAAGTGACAATAGACTTATTATAACACGAGTTTATACATACTTACCACACCTAGCTTACACTCGAATCACAACAAGATACCAACATATAACATTAACCGAATTTTGTACAACAAGTTACAAGGAAAAAAAATCAAAGATTAACCTTATGTAAGTGAGGCGAAAATGACAAGGATGAAGGCTAACTCGAGAGCTCCACACAACCCAAACCTCCAAATCCGAATCCGAGTAAGAAACCCAACTGTTTCACTATACCCTTGAGAGCACTTTTCTTGTGAGATTTGTTTTGTGTGAGCCCTTAGCCTCTCGAGTAGTATAAAAAGAAAATAAAGAGGAAGTCTTTGACCAAGCCTACCATCTTGCCTCTTTGTTTGAAGCCGAAAATGGTATACTTCCAAAGCCAAAGGATTTCTTGGATTGGTGTAAGGATTTGCTTGTGATTTATCTTGATTTTCATGGATCTCCTTGGAAGGGCAGCCACTATGAGGGCTTGGGGAAGCCAAAATTTACATGAAAATGGTATGAAAGATGAGAGGTAGGATGGATGAATATGTTGGGTTATCTTCTTCTAGGGATATTCGGCCTAGGTGGAATCGCAGGCTAGGGAAGGAAGAAGATGGAGATAAGATATCTGCTTTTGGATACTTGTTTTGTCGTGTGTGGATGAGAGAAGGACAAAGAAAACATTATCTCTTCACTTTTAAATTGTTTACTTATAAGTGTGTTTTGTTTATATGTATTTCACTTGTTGTATAATTTGTGGAGATGTAAATGTATACTTCCACTTAGGTATTTAATTGTATTTGAATCTTATAAAAATTATTGTTTAGGTGGTAGTGTGTTTATTATTTTTGTGTCCCGCGAAATTGCATTGTGACCAAAGTATCATTGTTTGACAACTTTTTATAACGTAGCATTTTATTTGTTACATGTCTGAAATATTTTATCTTTGTAACATTCCAAGTCGCGGACATTTGTTAATTGTTTTAGTGAGTCCTTATCATAGTGTCGGTACGCGTGTAGTGTCGGTCACTGGGGAAAACGAGATACCCTCTCGTCTTATAATTTATATCATAAGACAAAATAAAAATATTCATAAAATGATATGAATGCAAAAGTGATGCAGTTACCTACTGTATGCGAGTTAACTACTCGAATGATCAGGCAAAGCTTATGCATGCTTAATAAATTTGGCTTAGTAAAATGCATTACTAATTATCAGTTAAATTTTAGTGAAAATTTACCGTGTGTCACATCCTCCCCGTCTTGGAAGAGAAAACCGTCTTCGGTTTTCAGTTAGGATTACTTGGTGAAGTAGAGAAAAGGTGTGGGTACTTGCGCTTGAATTGGTCTTCGCGTTCCCACGTGTATTCTGGACCTCGTTGAGAGTTCCAACGGACTTTGACAATCGGGATGCGGCTTTGCTTAAGCCGTTTGATTTCCTTATCCATGATTTCAATGGGTTCCTCGACAAAATTCAATCTTTCGTCGACTTGGATTTCTTCCAAAGGAATAGCAAGAGTTTCGTCGGAAAGACATTTCTTTAGGTTGCACACGTGAAATACGTTGTGCACAGAGCTGAGTTCTTGTGGTAATTCGAGGCGGTACGCTACCGGTCCGATCCTAGCAAGAATTTTGAAAGGTCCAATATAACGAGGATTTAACTTTCCACGTTTTCCGAAACGGATTACGCCCTTCCATGGCGCAACTTTGAGCATAACTTTATCTCCCACTTGAAACTCAAGTGGCTTCCTCCTTTTATCCGCGTAGCTCTTTTGGCGGTCACGAGCTGCTTGTAGTCGGCTTTTGATTTGTACAATTTTCTCGGTAGTTTCTTGGATTAACTCCGGACCAGTAAGTTGACTTTCTCCAACTTCGGCCCAGCACACAGGTGATCTACACTTCCGACCATAGAGTGCTTCATATGGTGCGGCCTTAATACTTGTGTGATAGCTGTTGTTGTAAGAAAACTCGGCTAATGGCAAGTGTTTATCCCAGCCATTTCCAAAGTCTATCATACATGCTCTTAGCATATCCTCTAGTGTTTGGATTGTTCTCTCGCTCTGTCCATCCGTCTGAGGATGGTAAGCGGTGCTCATGTCGAGGTTAGATCCTAAAGCATCTTGAAGTGATTTCCAGAAGTTTGAGGTGAAACGGCTATCTCTGTCCGAAATGATGGAAATTGGTACACCATGGCGTGCGATGATTTCCTTCAGGTATAGTTGGGCTAGTTTTTCCATTCCATCACTTTCTTTCATCGGTAGGAAATGTGCTGACTTGGTGAGACGGTCAACGATCACCCAAATAGTGTCGTAGCCCCTAGAGGTTTTAGGTAACTTAGTGATAAAGTCCATTGTTATGCGTTCCCATTTCCACTCGGGGATTTCGGGTTGTACTAGTAGACCTGAGGGTCTCTGATGTTCAGCTTTAGCCTTTGAACAAGTTAAACACCGGCTGACATATGTTGCAATGTCGGCTTTCATGTTAGGCCACCAGTACAATTTCTTCAAATCAAGGTACATTTTGTCGGATCCTGGGTGGATGGAGTATTTAGACTTGTGGGATTCATGCATAATGATGTCGCGAATTCCTCCGTAGAGTGGTATCCAACTTCGCTCTTTGAAACACAGAGTTCCGTCCGACCTTTTTACGAATCCATTTTCACTTTCTGGCATTCCGTAAAGGTTCTCATTCGGACGATTTTCCTCTTTGAGTGCTTCCGATTGAGCCTCAAGAATCTTGGTTGGAAGAGGTGAACTAATTGTCATACCCAAGGATCTGACTCTAAGAGGTTTTGGTCGCTCTTTCCTACTGAGAGCATCAGCAACTACATTCGCTTTACCCGGATGGTAACGAATTTCGCAGTCGTAATCATTGAGTAATTCCAACCATCGGCGTTGTCTCATGTTCAGTTCTTTCTGATCCAAAATGTGTTGTAGACTTTTGTGATCGGTGTATACGACACACTTTGTGCCATACAAGTAGTGTCTCCAAATTCTGAGTGCGAACACAACTGCTCCTAACTCCAAATCGTGTGTCGTGTAGTTCTTCTCGTGAGTCTTCAATTGGCGAGAGGCGTATGCTATCACCTTCTCCCTTTGCATTAATACTGCTCCGAGCCCCTTATGTGAAGCGTCGCAATATACAACAAAGTCTTCACTACCTTCTGGTAAGGCCAGAACAGGTGCACTACACAACTTTTCTTTAAGGAGTTGAAAAGCTTCTTCTTCTTTTTCTCCCCAGTCAAACTTGGCGTTTTTCTGGGATAGCTTGGTTAAAGATTTGGCAATCTTTGAGAATCCGTCAATAAATCTTCTGTAGTACCCAGCAAGTCCTAAGAATTGGCGTATCTCAGTAGGAGTTGTGGGTGTCGCCCAATCCTTTATTGACTCGATCTTAGCGGGGTCTACATGTATGCCTTGACTGTCGATTACATGACCTAAGAATTGCACGGTAGGTATCCAAAATTCACACTTCGAGAATTTCGCATACAGTTCTTCCTTCTTCAACAATTCTAAGATCAATCTAAGATGCTCTTCGTGTTCTTTCGCACTCTTGGAATAAATTAGGATGTCGTCAATGAATACGATCACAAATTTATCCAAGTAGGGTTTACACACTCGGTTCATGAGGTCCATGAACACGGCTGGTGCGTTGGTTAACCCAAAGGGCATGACTTGGAACTCGTAATGTCCATAACGAGTTCTGAAGGCGGTTTTGGGAATGTCTTCTTCTCGAACTCTTAGTTGATGGTATCCAGACCTTAAGTCGATTTTAGAATAAACACTCGAACCTTGAAGTTGATCGAATAAGTCATCGATTCTCGGGAGTGGGTAACGGTTCTTGATGGTTAGTTTATTCAACTCACGATAGTCGATGCACATCCTGAAGGTTCCGTCTTTCTTCTTGACGAACAAGACTGGTGCTCCCCATGGCGATGAGCTTGGTCTGATGAATCCTTTTTCCGCAAGTTCCGACAACTGGTTTGATAACTCCTGAAGTTCCGTTGGAGCTAATCGATAAGGTGCTCTTGTCACTGGTGCGGCACCAGGCACTAAATCGATCTGAAATTCAACCTGTCGGGTCGGCGGAAGTCCTGGCAAGTCTTCGGAAAAGACTTCAGGGAATTCTTTACTATCGGTACGTTTCCGACGTTTTCTTCCCCTTCTTTTCGTCCCTTTCCGGTGACTTGTGCTAGGAAGATATGACATCCTTCCTCGATACACCTTAACACCTTGTTACAGGAAATGACATGCAATCTTGAAGCGTTTCTTCTGTCACTTCTGTCTCCTTCTATTGTTAGGACTTCATCTCCATAGGGTACTCGAACGAGTTTCTCGTCGCAAATGATGGTAGCATGGTATTTTGCTAACCAATCCATTCCGACAATAACATCGAAACTACCCAATGCTACTGGTATCAAGTCGATATTGAATGGGTGGTTTAACAGATTAAGGGTGCAACCTCTTATGATGGTATCTACCCTTTCTATGTTACCGTTAGCTAGTTCCACGTTGTATGCATTTCCTAATGCGGTTGGGGTAATATCGAGTAGTGGACTAAATGTATTAGAAACAAAACTCCTATCGGCCCCCGTGTCAAACAATATGGATGCATAACGGTTATTTATAAGGAACGTACCCGTCACAACATTCGGGTCTTCCGAGCTTCCACTTTGGTTACAACATAGACTCTCCCACGAGCTCCTTCTCCATTTCCCTGATTACTCGTTTGTCCAACATTCTCGAATCCTGCCATTCCCATGGCTTCCTGGATTCCCTCGGTTTCCTTGATTTTCTTCACGACCTTGGTTTCTGGTCTTTCGGCATTCATTCTTATAATGCCCTTTTTCACCACAACCAAAGCAAGTTATATTAGCCTTTGGGTCCTGAGTGGAGTGCTTTGAACTGTCGCCAATGATTTGGACCTGCAGTTCCTGGTTAAGTGTCCGATTTTCTGACAATTACGGCACTTAACGGTACATTGCCCTTGTGATGCAAGTGCATCGATTACTTGAATGGTGCGTCCCCTGAGTACGGTTTTCTTTCCCGACATTCACTGCATAAGCTCTAGCAACATTTTGCCTTTGTTTTGTTGTTGCGGTTGTTCCTATTGTTGTTACCACGGTATTCATAGTTGTTGTAACCTTGAGAATGGTCACCCCATTTCCTCTTACTGTCAACCACTTTGTCCATGGAATCCTCAATCACTTGGTCCATGAGTTTGTTGGCTACTTCGATGGTTTCATGAAGATCAACAGCCTTAGAAGTGGTTACATTGCCCTTGATAGGTTGGGGCAACCCTCCGATGTATCTCTCCAACAATCGGATCTCAGTGGGAACCATTTCAGGACACAATAAAGCTAGCTCTTGAAATCGCTGATTATAAGCAGTCATATTGGTGCCTTGAACCTTGAGGTTCCAAAACTCATGTTCGAGCTTCTTGATCTCATTACGAGGACAGTACTTCAAGTACCATTTCCTTGAATTTCTCCCATGGCATGGCATAGGCAACATCGATACTAGCGGATTTCAGAAAATTGTTCCACCAAAGCAGATCCGTGAAGGTGAATGATGCATACTTAACCTTAGAATCTTCTTCACAATTGCAGATTCGAATACGCCTCGAGCTTTTGATCCATCTAGTCAGACCGACAGCTCCTTCGGTTCCACTGAAGCTTCCAGTCATGGTTTTACGAAAGTCTTGATAAGTGCAAGTGCGGTTGTGAGTGGGTGGTCTTGAAGTTCCCGCATTAGTAGACGAGTGATTTGCTTTGCAGCCTAAAGCGGCGTTTACCGCTCTCGTTGACTAGTTGGTCGATCATGGCTTGATTCATGATAGGTTGGATTGGAGTAGCCCTAGCAGGAGTAGTGGCTTCAGCTTTGATCGGTGTGACTCGTTTGGAATAGCAGCATTTGCGGCAGTTTTGCGAGTGACTCTCATTTGGGATAGGAGGATTGAAGGCTCCACCAGGGTTAGTACGTTTAGATCTTCGTTTTGGCGGCATTTCTGCAGATAGAAAGGTGATGAGATATAGAACCTTTTAAACAAGGTAAGTGTCACGTAATAATGTGGTTATCGTAGATAGATCATATGTGCAATCTATAAACGTAAAGACAACTGGGTAGGAAAATAAGTTTGTCATAGATAGAATTTCGGTTACAAGGTTCCTACGGTACATGATGAGATACTAGCTGGAGTACAACCGAAATACAACGGAATACAAAGGAAATACAATGGAAAATACAACTGAAATACGATGATAATGACTAACACTAACTGTTATAGCTCAGTTTAGTGTACTACAATTATGCAATGGAATCTAAGGATGACAGACGTAATCGCTCTATGATAGCAATCAGCTCTCGCTGTGTATCCTCCAATCTCTCGATACTCATCTTGATGCCAACATGGACTCTAAACCAGTAGTCCTCTGCCATCCTCTCGACAGAGATCTCTCGCAATCCACTGGACGCTCTCTAGCTCCTAATCGATCCGTGTATCTCGAAGGTCCTCTACCCAAAGCTCGTACTCTGTCCAACTCTCGACGTCCTCAACCTGAGTCTCAACTCTAAAACCCAGCGATCCTCTCGCGTTCTCGAGTTCCATGCTCTCAAACAACACATCATAAACTCGGTCTAAGCCCTCAACACGCCGCTTCAAGCTTGCAAGCGTGTCGGATCGATCCTCTCTAGCTGATCGAATGGACTCCTAAAGAGTCTCCTGAGAGTCCAACTGGATAAATATCCTCTCAATGAGGGTCAGATCACCATCCGGAGATCCCGACAGTCCTCGGTCTTGCCTCAACTGGTGCAGCTTCCTCAATGGTCTCAAGTCGTTCTAGTGGGCGCTGGCAAGCTCCATGTCTGCCGCAGATGGTACAAACGATGGTGATGACGGACTATAGCTCGGACTAGTGACAAGTGGTACTGAACTGATCAAGCAATCAATATCTCTCCAATCAATCTCACTACTCTCTCCCACTTTGTGGAGAAAAGCGGCTCTCTGTCCTAATCCAAATGGTGCATCAATATCCATGTCATCGTCTAATCTCTGAGCCATCCTGGAGCTTTGTCCTAGCTCCTGTATACTCTGGACAATCTCTAGACCCTGTGTACTCACATCTGCTGCTATGCTAACATAGCCAGGGACACTCTACCGGTCGGTATAGGCTGGTAGTTCCTCTTCAGATCCTCTTCCTGATCTTCTTCCGATCTTCCTCGAGTAAGAATCAGATCTCCGAGTCTCATTGAGGTGGTGACTTAGTGGGTGACGGTGTCAATGACTCACAAGTAGTAGAAGGACCCATGTAGCGGGTCATCCGAGAAGCTAGTGCAGGCACATATGAATACCGCTCGATATCCGGTACTCTCACAAATCATCGGGGCTTTTGCTTAGCGTCAACAGTGATGGAGTGGTGGTGAGGTAGGTATAAGTGGAGTAGGTGCAATAGTTGCTTTGGAATTTGCTAATGTGTATTGTACTTGATATGGATCAGTATTGGTGTGCAAGCTGGCGGATTGTCGGTGAGTGTGCTAGTAGGATGTCCTCCTGAACATCGTGAGGAAAGGCTGGGGAAGGCATAGTGTGTGACAGCGGTGCATATGTGTAAATATGTGGAAAAATATGCTCATGATGGATATGAAATAGCGTATAAGTAAATAGGAAATAAAACATGTAATCCTATTAAATGAACTTTAAGTAAAATGGCAAGTAAGGCAAGCGGCAATCGGTGAAGTAGTATGATGTTTTTGGTTAAAAGTAGTTATAGTTTAGGGTTTATATGTACCTAGTTCTCTATAACTTAGGCTCTGATGCCAATCTGTAACACCCCAAATTTGTTTAAGCGGAGAAGCATGTTATTCGGGAGCGTTACGGATTGGTGAATCACAACACAAGTAATAAGAAGCGGAATACATGCTCCGTTTTATTTCATAAAAGAGTTTTAAAATATTATCTTACAGCATAGTTTAAATAAATGGGTACATCCCATTAGTTATAGTGGTCCCAAAGTAAAAACATCATTTTTGTGTGAAAACACTTCTTTAATATTACTACGACCATACATCCGCTTCTTGCCTTGCCTTTATGAACAAATCTTAAACACCTGAGAAAAATATGCTAAAAGGTCAGCTAAAAACTGGTGAGTTCATAGGTTTGAATTAAAATAGTAAGCTTGGACCATAAGCAAAGGCATATAATCATTACAACGAATATAATGATATATGTATGAATGTCTATTACGTTAGCTCTAAGTTCATGCAACCGATACTACGACAGGTTTTACGTATGCTAAAAGATGTTATACAATATAGGGGCCCATAGCAAGTGTTTTGTCCCTCAACACTTGATTCCGACATGGTATACGTTTCGCCTTGGCCTAAGCATGGCTAACCGAGGAGGTCACCCAATAGATCTATTTATAACATTTGCGTTTCCCAATGGGGAATTGACGGTTCATGAGAAAGGGCATTCTCTAGGGACATAAGGGCTTAGGCTAAACCACATAATAGTAATCATGTAATAGTTTTGGTCCATAAAATGTTTTGCATATTTCTCACCCCAAAATGTATAAAACAATTTATCAAGTAAAAGTGGGGCTATGAAACTCACCTTAGCAAAAGTGCAAATCCAAATGTGGGATTAGTGAATATTGTAAGCTGACCAACATGACCTAGATAAGGAGTGAAATGTTTAGTTCATTGTTTTAAGTATCACTTACTAAACTTCGTTCAATTGTTTTTTTTTTATAATTGTAGCGAAAATAAACTTTTGGTTTTAGAAGAATGATTTTTACTAGTAAGTATACAAGTATATATACATTTTTATGTTGTCATTATAGGTTTTAGAACTTCGAAATTTTGGTTTGAATATGACAATTTACTAGTAAGTATATAAATGTGTATATACTTTATTTAAGTTGACACAAAAATGGTGTTGTCAAAAATATATATAAATTATTTATTTTCTATTTGAATTTAGAAAATATGCAAGTCATATTTGATGATTTTCGAACTTAACATATGATAAAATGCATAGCGTGTCTATATTTATCATAACTTGTTCGTATATATATATATATATGTCGCTTAAAGCGAAGTTTTTTCTTGACATCACGTTTGCTCATAAATCGAAGTTAAAAGTGGTCGTAGACATTGTTAGGCGAAACGTGTTTTAAAACACTAGTTGTTTATGTCGGATCATTACACATTGTTGAGTTTATGTTTGTGGTTTGGCTTGGACTACCAAAAGACTATCGAATTGTTATGGGCGTGGCGAGTTGTTTGCAGTAGGGAACAAGGATTGGGCCTGGGCCCGAAGTGAACACTTGTAGAATTGGGCTTGGCTACTAGATAGCGCATGAACTCTTTGTTGTGGTACTAACTGAGTTGCGGCTCAAGTGATACCAAAAAGTGTTTTGCACTAAGTTTTAACTTCACAATAAAATGCTAAGTACTAGTATGCTTTTATAGGTAGATATGGACTAGCTTTCCTTTTTCTTTTAAGTTTACTGTGATTATATTCCAAACTTCTTGCTTGTGAGTCAACATTGATGCAAGTGGAAAAGTAGTTAAGTGCTTCAACTCGCATTTTGTGACTATTGTATTTTGATGGAAAATCTTCTTGTTGAAAATGAAGTATGAAGGAAAGTTGGCTACGGTTTGGCAACACCTAAGACTCTCAAACTTGGTATAAGACATCGAATTTGACTAAGGGAAAGTAGCCTAGTATCACTATGTTTCACGAGCAGATTACCATCAAGTTTTTAGTGGGTATGTTATATTTCGACACCATAATGCTAGTGCATTTGTCCTAGACGCAAGAATAACATAAACGACTAACTCGAGATACAACTTAACCAAGCATGTCCTACTTGTGAAGTCGAGACTTCTCGACTAGAGGATAGATGACCTCGTCACAATGGTACCACCAAAGTGAGTTTGTCGATTTGCTACACATTCTCAAACATTTTTATTCCAACGACAAGCATGTACCTTTTGAAAATAATTTAACAAACAGGAAGTGAACATGAACGAGACTTGTTTCAACGAGGTTTGACTACACATTCTATCTCGAGGTTACTTTAGTTTCGGCTGACCAAGTATTCACAATATGACTTAAACCAACTTTTGAGATATTGATCCTAGGCATTTGTAAACTTTGATATTGCAAGTTTCCTTATGTTCAAATTGTTTCGAGTCGACCAAAGGTTTGACAGGGGTTTAGGAGAGCCTCGCATAATAACTTTTCATTTCAACATTGACCATATTAGCTTAAACAACAAATGAGTTAATAACAAGACCTAGACTCAAAACTCATGTGACTCGCATTTTTATAAAACTTAGCTCTTGGCTTCTCTTGTTTTATGCATTTCGACAGGAAAATAATCAACAACCCAACGACAACATTAAACCCAACATGACTAAATTAAGTTTTCAAAGTGACAATAGACTTATTATAACACGAGTTTATATACATACTACCACACCTAGCTTACACCTCAATCACAACAAGATACCAACATATAACATTAACCGAATTTTGTACAACAAGTTACAAGGAAAAAAATCAAAGATTAACCTTATGTAAGTGAGGCGAAAATGACAAGGATGAAGGCTAACTCGAGAGCTCCACACAACCCAAACCTCCAAATCCGAATCCGAGTAAGAAACCCAACTGTTTCACTATACCCTTGAGAGCACTTTTCTTGTGAGATTTGTTTTGTGTGAGCCCTTAGCCTCTCGAGTAGTATAAAAAGAAAATAAAGAGGAAGTCTTTGACCAAGCCTACCATCTTGCCTCTTTGTTTGAAGCCGAAAATGGTATACTTCCAAAGCCAAAGGATTTCTTGGATTGGTGTAAGGATTTGCTTGTGATTTATCTTGATTTTCATGGATCTCCTTGGAAGGGCGCGGCAAGACTATGAGGGGCTTGGGGAAGCCAAAATTTACATGAAAATGGTATGAAAGATGAGAGGTAGGATGGATGAATATGTTGGGTTATCTTCTTCTAGGGATATTCGGCCTAGGTGGAATCGCAGGCTAGGGAAGGAAGAAGATGGAGATAAGATATCTGCTTTTGGATACTTGTTTTGTCGTGTGTGGATGAGAGAAGGACAAAGGAAAACATTATCTCTTCACTTTTAAATTGTTTACTTATAAGTGTGTTTTGTTTATATGTATTTCACTTGTTGTATAATTTGTGGAGATGTAAATGTATACTTCCACTTAGGTATTTAATTGTATTTGAATCTTAAAAATTATTGTTTAGGTGGTAGTGTGTTTATTATTTTTGTGTCCCGCGAAATTGCATTGTGACCAAAGTATCATTGTTTGACAACTTTTTATAACGTAGCATTTTATTTGTTACATGTCTGAAATATTTTATCTTTGTAACATTCCAAGTCGCGGACATTTGTTAATTGTTTTAGTGAGTCCTTATCATGAGTGTCGCAAATGCGCCGCGGTAGTGTCGGTCACTGGGAAAAACGAGATACCCTCGCCTTTATAATTTATATCATAAGACAAAATAAAAATATTCATAAAATGATATGAATGCAAAAGTGATCAGCCATTTCCATCTGTATGCGAGTTAACTACTCAATGATCGGCAAAGCTTATGCATGCTTAATAAATTTGGCTTAGTAAATGAGTTTACTAATTATCAGTTAAATTTTAGTGAAAATTTACCATGTGTCACAGTAAGTCCTTTGGTTTTGTGGTGTTTGGGAATGTAGTTAAGGGTGTCTTTGTGATCATAGAATCTTGCGGCTACCATGGTTATTCCTAAGGACAAGATTTAATATGTTAAAGAATGAGAATAAGTTTTAACGTTTTTGGTTCTAGTGTGTGCCTATATGAAAACAATTTGGAGTTGCGGTTATCTCGACTCATTTTATGCACAAAGATGGTTTTAGTGGGGTGTTTGGCAAATACCATGAGATAACCCAAATGCTCCTAATTCAATGTGGCTTCATTTGAATATACCCGAGAATGCATATTAGTTATGCAATACCTTTAGTATTCAAGAGCATGCAAGTGATGAAAATTTAACGTTTCTATTTGTATTAGCAATGAAAAAATTGTTTTCCTACAAGTGAGAAGCTTTTCAAAACTTTTGACATGGGGTGTTTGGTTGTTTGAATAGGGCCTTATATTCATTATCTATCAATTAGTGGGAAGCATGATTTGTTTATGCAATATGATAATGTAGTACCTAATTTCAATGACTAGTTATGCAATTTGCCAATTGAATTCATATTTGGTATAAAAGCATACATAAAACCCCATGTAATGATTTGTGATAGTTTTGTGCATAAATAAGAATCCTAGACTCGGAATTAAGAGATGAAATGTAGTTAGGATACTTACAATGATGTTATCTTCATTGATTAGTGAGTTGGAAGATGACAATAATGAGCTTGGTTTAAGTTTTACACGTTTTGGTAAAGTGGGTTTTGAGGAAGAGGATGATTTGTATAAGCGTTTTGCTTCAGACACCACGGACCGAACGGCACCAAACAATTGGTTCCGGGTTTGTTGTCGCTTGGTCGCCGTGGCTACAAAAGCAGTGTACAAGACAAATTTTTTTACTTTTGACTATTCTAATGTTTTGGGCTATGTTTATCCTACATGTTTGGTTCCATTAACCCTAAACCAAGTCTAAGAAGATTAAAAGGTTCTCGTTTAAGAGGCTTAGTTAAGATGTCGGCAATGTTGTCTTCTGAGGAAACTTTCTCGATTGAAATGTTTCCTTTTTGAACATTGTCGCGAAGAAAGTGATGGCGGATTTCAATATGCTTTGTACGAGCATGTTGAACGGGATTCTTGCTGAGATCGATGGCTCCTTTGTTGTCGCAAAATATCACAATGTTGTTGAGATGAATTCCGTAATCTACGAGAGCTTGCTTCATCCAAAGAGCTTGTTGACATGCTTTTCCGGCTGAGACGCGGCTTCAGAGTTGAGATGGCTAAACGAGTTTGCTTCTTTGCAAACCATGAGGTGAGACAATGTCCGACAAAGTGCAAATACCACTTGTACTTTTTCTATCGACATAGTCACCGCATGATCCGAAATGGCATACACTATGGTTTCTATACCGTTCCTTTGGGATACCATAATCCTAAACACGTTGTTCCCTTAATGTATCTAAAAATCCTTTTAGGGCTTCTAAGCGTGATGCCTTTGGGTTTTCTTGAAAGCGAGCACATAGACAAACACTAAACATAATGTCGGGTCTACTAGCCGTAAGATAGAGTAGGCTACCAATCATTCCTCTATATTTAGTGTTATCTACGGATTCACCTTCCTCATCCTTGGTTAGTTTAGTGTCCGAGGACATGGGTGTCTTAGTTGGTTTGGAATCTTCAAGACCAAATTTCCTAAGCATGTCTTTTATATATTTAGATTGGTTAAAGAATATGCCATCTTCTAGTTGTTTTATTTGAAGTCCTAGAAAGAAATTTAACTCACCCATCATACTCATTTCAAACTCGTCTTGCATGATTTTAGAGAAATCATCACATAATTCTTGACAAGTTGATCCGAATATAATGTCATCAACGTATATTTGAACAATGATAATATGTGATTCCTTTTCTTGGTAAAAAGAGTATTATCTACTAATCCCATAGTATATTTGTTATCAATAAGAAAGTCTTAAGTCGGTCGTACCAAGCTTTTGGTGCTTGCTTAAGACCATACAATGCTTTCTTGAGTTTGAAGACATGATGTGGTTTCTCAAAGTCGGTGAAACCGGGAGGTTGAGCAACATACACTTCTTCGTTAATAAACCCATTAAGAAAGACACTTTTAACATCCATTTGAAATAATTTAAAATCATAGGCACATGCATAAGCAAGCAATATTCTAATAGACTCAAGCCTAGCTACCGGTGCATAAGTTTCATCATAATCAATCCCTCTTGTTGATTATAACCTTGTGCTACAAGCCTAGCTTTGTTTCTAGATACTATCCCATTTTCATCCATTTTATTTCAAAAAACCCATTTTGTTCCAATTATAGTTTGATCTTTAGGTTTTGGAACTAATTTCCAAACATCATTTCTAATGAATTGGTTTAATTCTTCTTGCATGGCAATAACCCATGATTCATCTTTTATTGCTTCATTTATGGTTTTCGGTTCAATGGTGGATACAAAAAAAAAATTACTTTGATTTTGGGCTTGTGACCTTAAGGTTCTTTGATTAAGTTGTCCTATGACTTTTTCTAAAGGATGACTTTTAGATTCTTTGATGTTGACAATTTCTTTATTTAATGGTTCATCTTCCTTGTTATTATTAATTATTTCTTGACCTTCTATCATTTGACTTTCAACTAAGTCATCATCTACCAAAGGTGATGTCTTAGAGGGAGGTGGACTTTCGTCGAATGTTATGTTCAACGATTCCTCGACTATCATTGTTTCTTTGTTTAGGACAATGTAAGCTTTACTAGTTTGAGAGTAACCAAGAAATACACCTTCATAAGACTTTGGGTCAAACTTGGTGAGATAATCCTTAGTATTAAGAATAAAGCATTTACAACCAAAGACTCTAAAATATCCTAACGTTGGCTTTTTACCTTTATAGAGTTCATATGGTGTTTTGTTTAAGAAAGGGCGTATTAAGACTCTATTCAAAATATATGCAGAAGTGTCAAGGCGTTACACCAAAACTTTTGAGGAATGTTTTGTTCATTAAGCATTGTTCTACTCATTTCTTGAATTGTTCTATTTTTACGTTCTACTACTCCATTAGATTGAGGTGTTCGTGGAGCGAAGAAGTTATGTGTTATACCATTTGTATCACAAAAGTTTCCAAATTGAGTTTCGTTGTCAAATCCACGACCATGATCCGTTCGGATCGACACAATTTTGACACCTAGAAGATTTTGAATTTTCTTGCTAAGTATTTCAAATTTATCAAAAGCTTCATTTTTGGTTTTCAAAACAACGTCCAAGTAAACCTTGAGTAATCATCTACTATGACCAAAGTGTATAAGTTGCCTCCATAGCTTCTTATAGCGGATGGTCCAAACAAGTCCATATGTAATAATTCTAGACACTTAGATGTGGACACCATATTTTTAGATTTGTGACTACTATGTGTTTGTTTACCAATTTTGCAAGCGTCCGCAAAAAGTGTTGGTCGTATTTAAGTTTTGGTAAATTCCTAACCAATTCTTTTGAAGATAGGTTTTGTATAAGTCTCATATTAGCGTGACCTAAGCGTCTATGCCAAAGAGATGAGCTATCAGTCTAATGTTGTTAGTCAAAGTTTGTCATTATATGTTTTATCTATTTTCATGACGTATATGTTATTTTTCCTAACTCCTTTAGCTATGGTGATACCATCTTTTAGTATTTTACTACCATTTTCATCAAATAGTACTTTATACTTTTATCACATAGTTGGCTAATACTAAGTAGATTAAATCCTAACCTATCCACATGAGCAACATTTTCAATAGTTAGGGAGTTATGAGCAATCGTACTTTTGCCAATAATTTTGCTTTTGAGATTGCTACCAAAGGTGACATTACCTCCGCCATACTCTTGGTATGATGAGAAGAGACTTTTGTTGCCCGTCATGTGTCGTGAGCAACCACTATCTTTTATCCATTCATCGGGTTCCAATCCAACTTTCAAGCATACCTAAGAAGCAAATAACTCAAGCATTTGGTCCCCAATATCTCATGGGTCCATTTGGGTTACACATACCATTTATTTGATTCATGTATGGAAACGATGGGTAAGAGTTCCATGGCATGTAATCTGGAGTTTGATATGGTCTAGGAAAGTTTTGATTCCAACCATTGTGTTGGTAGTTGGGTTGTACGCTGTGGTTGCTCTTAGGAAAGGGGCGTTTGGCAAAAGGAGTTTTATATCGTTGTTGAGTAGTTTTGATCTAAATTCATTTTTGACAAGTCCTACTCCGAAGTAATAGCGGTTTTAGTTTAATACTATTATTGGTTTTCTTTGTTATTTTAACAAATTCATGATACGGTCCGATATGCGAACATTTCGTTTCGCTGAAGTACCCACGGTACCATTTTACAACGGACGGAACCCTTATTTTGGTTCCGTCTGTCCGTGCTGCATCGCAGCAGCTTTTGATGAATGTTCGTCCTTTTCGACCGTTTTATTTTGACTCTTTGGAATTAATACTTCATTAAAACCTAGCCCATTCATGTCTCCCGGTGTTTTATGAATTTTAACTATTTCATCGGCAAGAGCGATGTTCTTGTTAAACCTTTTAAATTTAGAATTGTTTTCGATTAAAACATCTTGTGTGAGTTTTAGTTTTTCTATTTCAAGTTTAAGCTCTTGACATGATTTACAATCATTTTCATTTGCTTTTCCTTTTTCAAGTCGTTTTGCTTTTCTTTTAACTCATAAACTTCATTTTCCAAAATTCCTTTTTGGTTTTTAAAAATTTATTTTTAGTTATGATTTTTAGACTTAGCTCACACAATTGATTATATTGTTTTTGCAAAGTGTCATCATCAATAGAAGAATAAGAAGAGTCGGAAAGTACCTCATTTGACTCATGTGCCATTAGAGCGATCTCTTCCTTGCTTGATTCTTCATCGTCTTCACTATCACTCCAAGCACCACTTACAAAAGCTCGTTGAGTTTTGCTTTTAGGTGGCTTGGGATATTCTCCTATGAGGTGACTTGCATCACCACATCTAAAACATTTTCTTTCACCTTTACCCTTCTTGTCATCCCGATCTTTCCGGAATGGCTTCTTTTCTTCTCGAGGTTGTCTTACGAACTTTCCTCTTCTTCTAAAGAACTTCTTAAAATCTCTAACGGCCATGGCATATTCCTCATCTTCACTACCGAAGCAAGATTCGTCATCATCACTTGATTCCGCTTTTGCTTTTAGAGCAACGGATTTGATCTTCTCCCTTTTTTCCTTTGATGATCTCCGAATCTTTCTCCATCACCATTTCGTGTACTTTGAGGTTACCGATCAACTCGTCTAGTGACATTATTGAGAGATCTTTTGATTCCTCAATGGCGGTCACTTTAGCTCTCCATTTGGGATGGAGTGCTCTAAGAAATTTCCCGACAAAGTTCTTACTACGAAAAGATTCATCAAGTGCTTTAAGTGATGTAATAATAGTGTTAAAGCGAGCAAAGCCACAATCAATGGTTTCATCTCAGTGGGAATAACAAATTGTTAATATTGTTGAACAAGAAGATCAATTTTGTTATCCTTGACTTGTGAATTACCTTGATGTGTAACAATTAAAGATTCCCAAATATCTTTGGCGGTTTCACACATAAAAATTCTTTCATATTCTTTTCTAGGTAAAGCATTATAAAGCATCATTTTAGCTTCATTATTTTTAGCAACTAGTTTCTTTTGTTCATCAACGGAAATATCCTTTGTTGTAGAACTAAAATCCCTTTAACAATAATAA
This sequence comes from Chrysanthemum makinoi, assembly GCA_910596185.1. Taxonomy (NCBI): domain Eukaryota; kingdom Viridiplantae; phylum Streptophyta; class Magnoliopsida; order Asterales; family Asteraceae; genus Chrysanthemum; species Chrysanthemum makinoi. The sequence goes on along the minus strand of OU343223.1, from coordinate 150,690,682 downwards.
ACCAAAGATCTATATCTTTTGATTTTACATATGTTTCAAAACGGTTTTTTCCAATAGATAAATCCATTGGTTTCAAAGAGTGGTGGTCTTTGCATAGATTGCCCTTCTTTAAAGTTTTAAGAATCCATGGATCGTTTCAAGTTTATAAAATACAAGTTATTTTAGAAATTCTTGAGCAACGAGGCTCGGGTACCAATTGTAGAAAACTAGAAGGGGGGTTGAATAGTTTACCAATTAATAACTTTGTTTTGAAACTTATTGTAAAGATCAATTGATATTGATCTTAGATATGTTAATGAAATATGCAAGCAAGATGTAAGGAGTAAATAAGGAAAGAAATGATCAAACCACAACAAGTTGTTTATAGTGGTTCGGTCTACAAGGACTCTTTTCCTTGCCCTACTCCACTCCTCGAGTCTCACACTCGAGAGTTTAACTTCACTAGTCAACAAGCTCCTTTCACCGCGGAGAAAACCTTTACACTTCGCTTACACACTATTTCCGACACTAAGCTAGATGTCGAGTTCTTTCCAAGGGTACAACCACTCCCACACACAATGTATTTTGAGGACTAAAATACTAACCACTCACATTCACAAGATTATGATGGTTTAATACAACAATGAAGTATGAATCAACACAAGATCATACAACACTAAACAAACAAGACTTCCAACTTCTCGTTTGAAGCTTGAATGACTTGATCTTCTTTGCTACAAAAGAGATCACTAATATGATATGAAACTGAAGAAAGGTGTAGAGAAGATATGTATGAGAGTAAGTTAGAAAGGGATGAGAAACTACTTGGCTTGGCATTGCTATTTATAGCCAAAGTGGACAGAGCGCCTGACGGACCGCGAACCCTTAAAGGGTTCCGCACTGTACCATTTTGGTACCGTCTCCGACACCAAGATATCAAATCATTGCTAAAGTCAACTCTATCTAAGTGAGATTGTGCAAGATATGAAGAGTACAAATCCACACAAAATATCTAATGAAATCTTCCAATGATTTCCATGATGCATCACATGATGTCATATATTTCTATTTTTAGAAATATGCAAGTACTTAAGTAGTGTTTGGTTTTAAGAACCTAACACATTCTAAAAACTATTATCATACATAATGATTAGAGTTATATCAAGATGTTACTAATCATAAATGTAAATGCTTGAATGATGAATATATTGTTTGAAAAAGCTTGTTTTAATATCTATTAAACTTGACAAGCTTTAAGCTTTTATACAAATTAAATTTACTTTTGTCGTTAACAAAACTTAGGTAAAGATCAAAAATATAAATAACGTTTAATGACGATATTTGTATTAACATGTACATCAAGGTCGCACAACATATTCACATGATCGAGCTTAATCAGTTATTCCGGAGTTGATATCCGCAGAGGAGATCAGTGATTCAACCAGTTACTGTGATGTCGTTGTCTCTACTCTGGTTGGGTAGGTGTGTATATTATGGGCTGATTAGTTATATGGGAGATAACTAGAATGCACTTGGTAAAATGAAGATGTTGATGTATTGTTCCCTAATAGACAACCGTCAAATCTCAAGAGTAAATGCATCGGATTTACAATAGTTCATGTGGATCGGTCTTCAAGTTATTCCGGATTTGATAACCACCAGACGATCAATGTTTCAACTTGTTACTTTGGTGTTCTCTGTTCTTCTGTGGTGTGAGCTTCATTCAATATAACCATTTTTATTCACTTCTACTTCTTGGGGAAATGGTCTTTATTCTTAGTTTGTCGATTTGGGGGGAAGCTACCAAAGTCTCACTTTCAGAAGGCTCAAGTTCTATCGTCTATTCTGAAGCCTCGGAAGCTTTGGTGGTGAATGTTTAAGAGATGATGACTTCTATCTTCTACAACAACTGGCCGATATCCTTATCTCGGTACTCGTATCATCATCTTCTTTTACTATATCATCTAAACTATCTCTGTAAATATTTATCAAAAAAGAAAATACAAATAAAACCAACAAAAAGAAAATAGAAAAATATAAAACCAACAAAAGTCCATAAAAATCAGAAAATTTGAAAATACCAAAAATATTGTTTTTCAAGACATGTCTTTTGGTATCGATAACATCTGCGGTCTTAGAAATGTCATTCAACAATGGCATCGGACCATAGATGAAGTTCGAGCAGAAGGTGTAAATATTCTTTTCCAAATCATGTCTCTAAAAAAATGGCCGCGCTACTTCAGATCAGAACCAGGCTTAAACCATGGCTTGCTATTATTTCGAGATAGCAACCCGCTCTTCAAAGAAGGAAAGTGCTGCACGCTAAACAATTTTTCAAAATTTTCGCACTTATCCTAAAACAAAATGAGGAAAGTATGTCAAGGACTGCTGTCCTACTCAAATATTTTTCCGTCTAAAATTCTTAAAAAATATTTGTGTTTTCAAAATGGTGGTAATGAGTTGCTTGATAAATAAATCGATTCAGAGTTTTCGTAAAATTGAAAACTCAATCAATGACTTCACAAGCGCTTAAACTTTTCTAAAATGAGTCATTGATTGAGGGGGAGAATGTTTTCAAATTTACATCATCTAACGAACTTTCTTAATTATCCTACGTGCTTAATTAAAATATATAATTGCCTATGTTGAAGGACTAGGTTTCTAGGATGTGATTGTTAGGATTAGATGATTATAGTTTGATGAACACATTATTCCCATACCTTATGAACTGATTGATATGTTGAATTGACTTGAATTAGTCGATTGTCGTTTGGGTGATGTCGCACCACCCTATATCCGTATGTGTGTTCACTAACGATGCGGTATATTGGTATATAAGAATGTTCCCGATCCGGATCCCATAATTAAAGATGATTGGATGCCAAAAGGAAAGGGTAACTATATCTTGGGTTTACAAATGAAGAAACGGAGCTTAATTGGACTTCTATGAAGAGTTGGCATAAATGCAACGTAAGAGGTCTCCTTGCATCGCAGATGGTTTTTCTTCTAAGTGATTGAAGAAACGGAGCTTAAATTTGACCTAAGTTGGCATTGAAATGCAACGAAGAAGTCTCACCGCATCGCAGACGGTTTTTCTTCCATGCCCTACGCCACAATGAATATCACCGTATGTACTGACCAACCACCTAACGTATCTTTGTGCAAGAAATTTTATACCATTTTTTTTAAAAACAATTTTCAAATAATATTGTTTTTGAAAAATGGAAAAATATTGGTTTTGAAAATAAACTGGACTTAATTTTGAAAATCACCAGACTTCATTTTATTTAAACTAAAATCACTCAATCAACGACTACTGTCATGGATTGAGGGGGAGAGTGATTTCAAATTAGATATTTTCAAACGATATTTCATCTTTCAAGTCCGTTTTGTACAAAATTAAGTGGTGATCTAAAGATTTAATGTTATGTTATGGTATGATTTTTCTTTTGAATCAAGATCTTTCAAAATGAATTTTTTTTGTTCTTGTTTGATTGTGAAATTGTTTTATTTTACTTTAAGATCTCTTAAAAACCATCATACCTGACACTAACAATCTTTAATGTCTTAATTTGGTCCTTATCTGTCATTTTTTTGGTCCTTATCTGTCATTTTTCAAAATCAAATCTTGCCACGTCTTTCCCTAAATATTTTCTAAATAATTTAAATCAATTGGGATCCAAATCTCAAGAGGTTTGAAATTTTTGATCGGGGGAGAGACAGTGATTTAAATATCTTATCTATCTAAATGGAATTGGTTTTAGTCCTTTAAAGGCACTCCTGCCTTCATGTGCCAAACGATTTCAATATACATAATGCACATGTTGAGGGGGAGCATTTATCCAAAAACTAGATGAGTTTTTAAATCAGGCACATATTCTCTCATGTTTTCTAAACCTTATTAAATCACTTGGGATCCAAAATCTCAAAGGGTTTGATATTTTTGATCGGGGGAGAATTTGTGATTTAATAATGAAATTTGATAAAAGGTGATCGTGTTTTGATTCAAGTGTACATACTGCTCTCTCATATGTGCTAAACGCTTTCGAATCTCGAAGCACATATTGAGGGGGATCGAATGGTTTCTTAATGGTTTTTGTGATCGTGGATGTGCTTCAAAAGAACTCTTTCCTCTATGTGATAAAAATGATTTCAAACATCCTATGCACATATTGAGGGGGAGAATTTACCAAAGAAAATCAAATGGCTTTTTCATGGAAACTGTGATCAAGAAATTATTTCAAAGAACTCTTGCCTCCATGTGCTAAACAATTTCTAAATTATATGCACATGTTGAGGGGGAGGTTTTCTAAATGATCAAAACAATTAAGGTACAAAATGCTTTGATTTTATATCACAAGTACCTTGATTAATTTTTCCAAATGATTCTTCAATTGGTTTAAAAAAGGAATGAACTGTACCAAAAGACCGACCATTTTACTTTAATTATGGAGTTATAAGGATTGTGAGGTTAGGTATTAGTTCCCACGATCCGCTGTAGCCGAAGGATCTACCGGGGACAATCCACTAGATAGTGTAGAGTCCTTAGGTATGATGAAAGAAAGGAGAAAATGAGAAATGGGAAAGTCGGATTGAGACGAGCTAGTAATCGAATAAACCCAACAAGGTTCTAGTTATGAAGTCTCGGTAAGCAGAAGGGGTTGAAGAATGAAAAAGAATTGAATGTGAAAAGGGTGAAAAGAAATAGCTCTCCAATAATTCAACCTTAGGGCGTAAAACCGGTTCAATACATATGCTCTCTTGGTGTTTACTAAGGTTACACTGGTATTGAAGACAAGACGTCATGGACCCAGTGACGCACTGCACTAAACTTCCCAACCTACTCAAGTTCCTCTTAAAAGGGCTTGTTTCATTCTCACGGGGAACCTACATAATCTATCGACTTTCTCTTAGAGATTGTTGATATTGAAGAAGGAGACCCTCTCCCTAGTCTCCGGCATAGGAACCAAATGTGCACAATTGAGTCTAGAGCCAAGAGATCATCCACAATATCTCATTAGGACACAAAATTAATGAAAACTTGCTGTTTCACATAATGTGGAAAGTAAGAATATATTAAGAGTCCTACACATCATCCTTGTGATTTTGCCAGAACATCCGAGTGATATGCAAACATATTCACGATGAAGATGGAAAGCCTTCTAGAGCCAACATCAAACAAGCTCTTGGTGGGTGACATGTGAGATCTTGCAAAAGATCAAGCTTGTGATAACTGGATAGAAACGATGGGGCGATTCACTCGTGAATCAACCTTGGTCCAGGAAAAGGATTGACGGATACCTTTGAAAAACCGGTCGTTGTGCTCAAAAACTCTTTTCTCTAGCACTTACCGTGTATTATGTTTTCAAATTAAAAGGGTATTTATGATTGAAAATTGATTTCTTCTTCTAAACCTTCGTCGTATTGAAAAACTCTTTCTCTAAGCAATACACCGATTGTTTTCAAATTATTTTCTATCAATCAAGAAATCTCAATTTTTGTGGTTCACTCAATTCCGTGTTGTCTTCTTTGAGACGTTCCGGTTTGAGAACGGCTAGAACAAAATGCGAAACCTCAAGGAGATTCTTCGAATTATACCGACACAAAAGTAAAGATACTTTGTACTGATCACGGGGAACCATGGGCGTTTACCTCAATTCAACGAAAGTGATCAAAGACACTTTCGCGCTTTATTGCTAACTCGTGATCGCCGTGACACCCCGACGAAAGTGCGTATCAATTGAGGTGAGTCAATCAAAGCCGCATGCTCACAGCATCCACACTTAATTGAAGAAATCATGACTTGTGCATATCTACGACCTGGCTCATGATATTTTATATTATGATTCCGCTCACGCTTCTTCGCAAATATCATGGGCCAAAAGCTACGCTACTCGATGGAAAGATGTCATGATCCGAGAAGTGTGAGCATGTCGGTCCTTAAGTCACAACTTCACATTATGGCAACACAATAAAGGGTGATCCGTGAGATTTCGCGTGGTCGATGATCTCAAAGAAAGCTCGAAGATCATCAAAGATGTGGATCAGTTAAAGGCCTCCACTAAAAGTACAAATCAATGCGGACTTTGAAGAATCGCTGCTAAAGCACAAAGATGCAGAAGTTGAAGAATTCAAGTCTACGAGCTCAAGACTGAAGATAAAATAGAATGCTTGGATTCGAAATGTAAAACATGGGGTGACCTCCCTTAGGGGGAGATTGTTAGGAATTGGAAATTTCATGTTAAAGTGTCGGTCACCCCAAATATTATCTAGCATAGTTTAGCTCGTAGACTTGTAGTTATTTACGTTATTATGTAGTTAATTAGTTAGTCAGTAGCATAGAATAGTTTAGTGCAACACCGTGGAGGAAGGACGGGTCTTTACCCACTGTATACCGATCACAGTCCGCCGAGGTCGTGTATTTTGTAACTATAAATACCCTCTCGTCCCAAGGTAGAGGGTTGGACCTTCACTCAATCTAACCTTTTCTTTCTTTGTTTTCTCTCAAAAGGCTCCCACCTTCTACTTTCTCTCTCTAAACTCTTAAACCATACGCCTAATATTATTATGTTATGATGTGTTTGTGAAATCCAATATGTTACATTGTGTTCAAATAATTATTATGCAAACACTATGGATTCACTCAACCTTTGTGTTGACTTTTTTTAGCATGTTTTATCTCAGGAAACTAGAGCACGAACTGAGTGGCTATGGACTTTCTTTAAAAAGGGTGTCCATTTTGTTATCATTCACAAGAATAAAACTATGTATTTTCGTTATTTCGTTGGGACCTTTATTTTGTAAAACTCTGATTTAAATAAATGAATGATAAGCGTTTTTTGTTTTTCTAAGCGTCTTTTTCGAGCCGTTTATCTATTATTATGATCTGTTCCATGAAGTAATACCCCAACCTTAATTCATCAAGCGTATACCAAATTTGGGGTGTTACTGTTGGTATCGAGCCATAGTTATAGAGAACGGAATACAAACCGAAACTATAACTCTTTTTCACACTTAAATAAAGTCCTCCTCGCGCTACTACACCATTCGCATACATTGTTTATGCATGTTTATACTGATTATTTATATATAATGAGATATTTACAATTATCGGGTTGTTACAGAGTTATGTCTTTCCCTATCCCTTATATTATTATCTTATCGGATTCTCGAACCGAAGATATTCCTTCCACCGGATACGTTAGTTCATTCTCCGACACCAAACGCTTATGGAAGATATGGAGTCCGATCCTTTAGAAGAGTCATCGAGGATTTTGGCGGTAGGTACGATATCGCTCCAATTCACGGCGATCCATATGTGCTAGCTAGAGAGGATATCCTACTTTTGGTGTATGAGCCATCCGAGAGCGAGCACTTCCGTGACACTCACCACTACCCCACACCCATACATAGTTACCACCGTATGTACCACTGGCCAACTACACCACCTCCACCATCGCCTACACTTTACTCCCTGTCCCATACATGAACTAGGAGAAGAGGCTAGGACCATCATTGTAAGTACAATGTTCACGATCACCTTACCTGGATATCCCTACGCCACCACCTGATATTCGATTGAAAGTTCATAGCGTATGGACCGACCGCCCACCATTCCCACACTATTGGCATGCTTGGAAAGACATGAGGAGCGATTATCTGCTTTAGGCCATCTAGATAAGTTACCTGATCGCATCAAGTCACTCGAGAATTGTTGGAGGAGTTAGTTTCTAAGAAAGCAACTATGCAGCAGGAGATAGATATTTTGAGCACTTAATGCGGGGAGACTCGTGAGAGGGCGAATAATCGGAGGAACATCACGGGCGAACTAGTCAACACATACCGCTGCTATATGACAATGACGTGATGATGTCTGATTGTGCAAAACCGTCAAGTCTTTACAGACTCAAAACAGCTTAAGCACAAATGCAAATGAAGATCAGAGAATACAGGGGATTCCCGGGTCGTTATGTCCCACCTGAGACTCAATGGTGTGTCAAACACTAGATCAGACGATAGAATGACCACTAATGATAGTGATCAGAAAGGATATGGATGGATAATTATAACTAAGGAAAAAGATAATAAACAAAAGCGACTTAAATGCAAATTAAGAAAATTAAAAAGATAAAAGATATTAAATAAACGCTATCACTATTTTTAAAGTGATGAACGTTTAAAACCTAAAACGAAAAACTTACGTTTAAATTAAAATACGTAAACGTACAAAATAAAACGTGAAACTAATACAATATAGATCCTAAAAATATGAAAAATACATTTTTACAAACCTAATGATATGAGAAAATTTATAGAAAAGGAAAATTATTTTTACAACTATTTAATTAATTATTATTAATTAAAACTATTTTAAACTATTTAATAATAGACTAAAATAAAAGAAAATACAAAATAAGGCTAGAAAAATAAACTTATGATTCTGGAAAATCTAAAATACTATAAAACTAATTTTAAAACTGAAAAAATATTTTTTTTTGACTTTATATGTATTTATTATTAATTTAAAACTATTTAAAACTAATTTAAATTATTAAAAATACCAAATAAAAGGAGAAAAATAGGGAAAAATACTTTTTAAGCTTTTTATATTTATCTAAACTTAAGAAAATTGAAAACTTATTTTTTAGAACCTTTTTCTAATTATTTGTATTTAATACTATTTAAAAAGGCTTAAAAAGTGATTTAAATTAAGAAAAATAGCAAAACACCTAAGAAAAATCTGAAAATTTAAGGAAAACTCTAAAATAATATTTAGAAGCTAGGAAAAATAGAAAAACATGGGCTTGTGTGGAGGATTAAGGATCGATGTGGAAAGCTTATGAAATAAGCACTTTGATAAGCAAAAAGCTCACCAAAAGCTACCAAACTGAAACACAAGCAATGATAAGCTAAAAAGGACCAAATGCAACAACAATCAACAGGCCTAACCCTCTGAGATGCTAAGAAATAGCAATAAGCACTTTGGCTATTGTGGTAAAAAAAACAGAAAATGGGACACACTATAAGCCCTTAGCAGCCCTACCAAACAAGTTCCAAAGTAAAAAATAAAGCTTGACAATAAAAGAGGACCTGGTTGGCTTTCCAAAGAACCAAAGAACAAGAGATTTGATGCACTAATAAGCTCTCTATGAGCTTATCGTTTAGCACAAAAGCGTAATGTGCATGAAACAGGTACCCCAAAAAGCAGTCTAAAAAGCACTTAAAAGCCAAGAAACTAAAACTATCATTTTGTATTTTTCTATACCAACTAGACTACAATTCCCCAAGAGCTTGTAAACTGAATCTTGATATTAAACCCACAGTGAAAATCCCAAGTTTATTCAAAAACGACCCATATGAACTTTTGACTTTTTGATAAAAACTAAAAGTTTGACTAAGATGGATTTTGAGTTGATCTAAATCACTGAATATGATATGTTAATGTGTAATAAGACTAGTTTGAGCAAGAGTAACAACTTATGAACACAAGATCAAGATCCTTGATCTTAAAAACTCCAACAGTGGCTGCTAGATCACATGCAATGAAATTTTGACTTTCTAGCTTAATAGGCACATGGTATTGACTGTAATGAGTATATTATGACTAAACAAGAATGACCAAACAAGTATTAACCATTACAAACTCCTCTAAGGCAGTATTAATCAGCTATGCCAAACACACCTTATTCTAACTTTTATGAAACTGAAATGAGATCAAACACTAAACCAAGTTGATTTCTTGATTACACTAAGTTTGAATGGTCTAAATACAACTAAATAAGCACTGATCAAACTAATAATGACCATAAATAAACAGACAAGCATAATCTGCAAACTGACTTGAATTTGAAAATAAGAAATCTTATTACCACTGTGTCCAGCTTAAGTGCAGACCAAAACCAAACCATAAACACTCTATTCTAATCTAATCCAATTCCAAAGCAACCTCTGCATCACCCATATTAGCTTCCATTTCAATTTGAGCTCAAGGGTTGACTTTTGTTGACCATCAACCACATTCATATGAAAATGAAATATAAGCTTATAAAAAGGTTTAATTAGCTTAAATAAGCTAGATTGAGTTTAAAAATAAGCTTTTAAGAGCTTATGAACAAGAGTTTGAAACTGAGATTAGTAAATGTAGCTTAAAACTTGAAATTTATAACATAACTTAGAATTACTTATTCAAAACAAATTACACTGAAGGTTTTACTTAAAGGGAATACATTAAAACTGAAATTACATAATTTTAACTAAAACTAAAACATTTAATTTAAAAACGACATTAAAAAAAAACATAAAACTAACTACTCCCCTAAACTGCTTCTTCCTTCTCTCTTTTATACTCCAAGTGATTCTCTCTCCCCTCTCAGATAAATCCCACTTTATTCCAGGAAAAGTGGGTCACTTTTGTGGATTTTGGCCACTTTGACCATTTTGGCGCCAAAGTGGAATTTGACAGGTGTGGGTTGAGTGTGGAAGATTGAGGTGCATTTAATGGTATTTGGAGTTGTGATGAGGTGGGGGGACAAGGGAATGTGATGTGGAGAGGAGGGGGGATGGATTGGTTGAGTTGCAGACATGGTGGGTGAGGAAAGGAGGGAAAACGGGGGTTGTGTTTATTTGACTGGAATGGGTGGGTTTGTTGACCGGGTTTGGATTTTGGGTTGACCCAGGGTTGGTTTTATTAATAAAACCGGGTACAAAGTTGGGCCAAGGGTGGTTGGATTGGGCCTAAGTTAATACAAGGGTCCAAATGGTTAAATGGTAACAACAAGGACCAAACATGTAAATTGCCAAACTTCAAGGGTTGAATCTGCCCATTCATCAAACTTATTCCAAGGGACCACAAGTGACACTCTCAAAAGGTATAAGGACTGAACTTGCCATTTTGTAATTTCCAAGGACCATTTTTGACAATTTTCAAACTTGAGGGACCAAAGTTGTAATTTTGCAAATTTTATATTTCAAGGGTTTGTTTTGACAACTTTTGAATCCCATGGACCTTAAATGACATTTTCCTTTATTTTGATATACCAGGGACTGTTTTTGACAAATTGTGAAACTTGGGGACCAAAGCGCCATTTTTGCAAATTTGATACGTTTTTCATCTAATTTTGATATTTTTGTATTTAAAACACATAAAACACTGATTTGTGATATTTTGATCATTTTGATGTGTTTAGTGTTTTCGATGATTTTGCGGTTTATATTGTACAAAAATGATGAGTATTTAGACACTCATCAATCCCCACACTGAGATATTGCTAGTCCCTAGCAATGATTTGAAGCTTTAATGGATTTTAAAAACTCTTTACCAAAAGCCATCACTTCTAGAGTAGCCAAATGTTTCAGTTCAAGTAAGAACCATGGTACACCGATAACCATGTGATTTTGAGCAAACCACCACCTTTCAACGGATTTGATTTTGTCTTTACCAGAAGCCGTACCCTTATGGACTAGCCAACTCTTAGATAAATTATCAGAATTATCTTTGGTGAGCTGATTACCAATTATGGATTTTCCACGCGCTTTACCACAAGCCATCAACTTGCGGGCTAGCCAACTCTTCACTTTTTAGGATATGGTGAGTTGAGAACCATACAATTTTGGGCAAATTGCAAGCCATATAAACGGATTTGATATATCTTTACCAAGAGCCGTTTGCTCCTGGATTAGCCAATCCTTTTGTTTATTAGACAAGGCGGACTGATAACCAAATGAGAAAGTGTAAAACACTTGCTCCAAAAAAAATTTTGGCCAAAAACGGGGGAATTGGGTAGATAATATATGAAATTCGTGAGAATTCCCCCCCACACTTAGAAATGAATATTGCCCTCAATATTCAAAGTACCGGCGGTTATGCCGAAACAAAGAACGTGAAAGGGAAATATTACGGCCATTATTTAGCAAGATTTTTTTATTTTTTATTTATTTATTTTATTTTTTTTTTATTTATTTATTTATTTATTTTTTTTTTTTATTTTTATTTTTTTTTTTTTATGAAAACTTATATATATAACATGTGGGGCAAACCCCCCCACACTAGGGTGGTAGAAAGGGGTAAGAAGTCAGAAATATGGGTGAAAACCCATATGGTGTGTGCTACTGTTTTTGGTTACCGAGTCGCTAGCTTGACTCGACCCCGAATTAATTTGTTCATGGGGAAGTAAGTGGAATAGACAATCTCCATCGGACTTTCATTCAAGATGTTTGGACAAACATTTGAAGCACGTGAAAGTTCCACACCGATGAGATATATACAGACAGACCCGGCTCACAAATGATAAATGAAAATGCCGGGGTCAAAGATAGTGTCCTCACTCCTGAAGGAGTGAAGAAGAGAGGAAGTCACATCATATGTGAGAAATGGAAGAAAGATGTTGATAACAATCAAGATCCATTCTTCATCCTCAAATGTGGACATATCGGGAGGAAGGGTGAAGGTAGTATCATCAATAAGCAAACTCTTATGATAGAGTACACCTTCCTCCGAGCCAATATCATCCTCAAGATCAAAATAGAAATGATCATATTCCGGAGGAGATATGTCATGAGAGAGTTCACCGGAGAACTCTTCATGAAGAGAATCATTGGAAAAAGCCTCAAGTTCAGGCTTGTCCAATGTAGAGTCACTATCCACAACGGGGATAGGAGATGAAGCTGGTTTAGCACAAAATGATTCGATCTTAGAAACGAGGAGATTTATATTGAACAATTGTTCACGAAGTATCTCGTCCTCAATTTCCAGATCATCAGAATCTCTCACTTCCTCTAAGCTAACTAGCTCAGAAGGCATCTCCTCGACATAACTGATGTCTCCAAAGGATAAAGAATCGTCAAACGAAGTACAATCGTTATCAGAATCGGAGAACATCTCGACATGATCATATGGAATGTCAAGAGGAGGAGAAGAATTATCATCAAGAGGCTCATCACACATATTACCGGAGACAACCTCGGATTCACTTGGGATTGGAACAAGGCTCTCAACACTAGACGATTCCATTTCTGGAATAGTGCTAAGAGGCTCATCCCCCATTATGAGAGAGTCTTTGGGAGCTTCGGGTGTGATTTCAGTTGACAAGCTCTCATAATATTCTCTCATCTGAATGGAATCCTCTTCATCATCGAAAATGAAAGTCTTGCGATATTGGGCTGGTGTAGCATTATAAACCTCGTCATCGGTGGCTTGACAATCGTAAAAAGGATGGGGACCACCACACATATCACATCTTCGTAACGGAATCAGCGGGCTCTGATTTTTTGCTTCATGCATCGAATATCATCAGCAAGCTCAGCCATCTCAATCGGTTTGTTTCTTGATGTCAGAACTTTCGATTTGTTATCGATGATAATCAATATATCCCTCGGGGTACGATACAAGATATTGCCACCGGCGGCTGTATTGAGTGAATCTTGATCGGTTTGCATTAAAGCATTGTAGAATATATCGATCTGGAATAATTCCGAGAAACCATGATGTGGGCATTTCCAGAGGAGATCTTTAAATCTTTCCCATGCCTCACCAAAACTTTCATCACAACGCTGTTGGAAATTCGTAATTTCGTTCTTAAGATTTATCGTTTTAGAATAAGGAAAGAAACGATTTACAAATTTTGAAACGAGATCCTCCCAAGTAGTGATCGATCGAGGGGGTTCTTTATCGAGCCAATTCCGGGCTACCCCCTCGAGAGAAAATGAGAATAACATCAACTTAATTGTGTCACGAGGAACATCCTTATATTTGACAGTCGAAATTAACTTATCAAACCATCGGATGTGAGCATAGGGATCGTTCCTCTCGAAACCATAGAATGGATTTGACATGATTAGTTGAATTAAACCGGTTTGTATCTCGAAATTTTCGGAAAGAATCTCCGGTACAACAACAGCATCTTCGTAACCCTCGGCGGGTACTTGGAGCATTTCGAACATCGTACGCATGTCCGCCATTAGAATTAAACATATAGAGGGATAAGAGGAGAATCAAATGGTTGAGAGGATACGAAGAATAGAATTAAACGGCAAAAGAGGGTAAGAGAAATAGAATCAACGAATAAGAGGAATGAGAAGAATATTTTTGTGTTTTTTGGATTTTTGAAAACTTCACAAAAACTTTTTACAAATGATGGGGTATGTGCAAGAATGGGTCTGAAAAAGGCTAAACACACGCTAAAGCCTCCCGGAGCGCCAAATTTGATTGTGCAAAACCGTCAAGTCTTTACAGACTCAAAACAGCTTAAGCACAAATGCAAATGAAGATCAGAGAATACAGGGGATTCCCGGGTCGTTATGTCCCACGGAGACTCAATGGTGTGTCAAACACTAGATCAGACGATAGAATGACCACTAATGATAGTGATCAGAAAGGATATGGATGGATAATTATAACTAAGGAAAAAGATAATAAACAAAAGCGACTTAAATGCAAATTAAGAAAGTTAAAAAGATAAAAGATATTAAATAAACGCTATCACTATTTTTAAAGTGATGAACGTTTAAAACCTAAAACGAAAAACTTACGTTTAAAATTAAAATACGTAAACGTACAAAATAAAACGTGAAACTAATACAATATAGATCCTAAAAATATGAAAAATACATTTTTACAAACCTAATGATATGAGAAAATTTATAGAAAAGGAAAATTATTTTTACAACTATTTAATTAATTATTATTAATTAAAAACTAATTTAAACTATTTAATAATAGACTAAAATAAAAGAAAATACAAAATAAGGCTAGAAAAATAAACTTATGATTCTGGAAAATCTAAAATACTATAAAACTAATTTTAAAACTGAAAATATATATTTTTTTTGACTTTTTATATATTTATTATTATTTAAAAGCTATTTAAAACTAATTTAAATTATTAAAAATACCAAATAAAAGGAGAAAAATAGGGAAAAATACTTTTTAAGCTTTTTATATTTATCTAAACTTAAGAAAATTGAAAACTTATTTTTTAGAACCTTTTTCTAATTATTTGTATTTAATACTATTTAAAAAGGCTTAAAAAGTGATTTAAATTAAGAAAAATAGCAAAACACCTAAGAAAAATCTGAAAATTTAAGGAAAACTCTAAAATAATATTTAGAAGCTAGGAAAAATAGAAAAACATGGGCTTGTGTGGAGGATTAAGGATCTGATGTGGAAAAGCTTATGAAATAAGCATTTTGATAAGCAAAGCTCACCAAAGCTACCAAACTGAAACACAAGCAATGATAAGCTAAAAAGGACCAAATGCAACAACAATCAACAGGCCTAACCCTCTGAGATGCTAAGAAATAGCAATAAGCACTTTGGCTATTGTGGTAAAAAAACAGAAAATGGGACACACTATAAGCCCTTAGCAGCCCTACCAAACAAGTTCCAAAGTAAAAAATAAAGCTTGACAATAAAAGAGGACCTGGTTGGCTTTCCAAAGAACCAAAGAACAAGAGATTTGATGCACTAATAAGCTCTCTATGAGCTTATCGGTTTGGGCACAAAAGCGTACAGGACAGTTTCGAAACAGGTTTACCCCAAAAGCAGTCTAAAAAGCACTTAAAAGCCAAGAAACTAAAACTATCATTTTGTATTTTTCTATACCAACTAGACTACAATTCCCCAGAGCTTGTAAAACTGAATCTTGATATTAAACCCACGGTGAAAATCCCAAGTTTATTCAAAAACGACCCATATGAACTTTTGACTTTTTGATAAAAACTAAAAGTTTGACTAAGATGGATTTTGAGTTGATCTAAATCACTGAATATGATATGTTAATGTGTAATAAGACTAGTTTGAGCAAGAGTAACAACTTATGAACACAAGATCAAGATCCTTGATCTTAAAACTCCAACATGGCTGCTAGATCACATGCAATGAAATTTTGACTTTCTAGCTTAATAGGCACATGGTATTGACTGTAATGAGTATATTATGACTAAACAAGAATGACCAAACAAGTATTAACCATTACAAACTCCTCTAAGACAGATTAATCAGCTATGCCAAACACACCTTATTCTAACTTTTATGAAACTGAAATGAGATCAAACACTAAACCAAGTTGATTTCTTGATTACACTAAGTTTGAATGGTCTAAATACAACTAAATAAGCACAGTCAAACTAATAATGACCATAAATAAACAGACAAGCATAATCTGCAAACTGACTTGAATTTGAAAATAAGAAATCTTATTACCACTGTGTCCAGCTTAAGTGCAGACCAAAACCAAACCATAAACACTCTATTCTAATCTAATCCAATTCCAAAGCAACCTCTGCATCACCCATATTAGCTTCCATTTCAATTTGAGCTCAAGGGTTGACTTTTGTTGACCATCAACCACATTCATATGAAAATGAAATATAAGCTTATAAAAAGGTTTAATTAGCTTAAATAAGCTAGATTGAGTTTAAAAATAAGCTTTTAAGAGCTTATGAACAAGAGTTTGAAACTGAGATTAGTAACAGTAAGCTGAAAACTTGAAATTTATAACATAACTTAGAATTACTTATTCAAAACAAATTACACTGAAGGTTTTACTTAAAGGGAATACATTAAAACTGAAATTACATAATTTTAACTAAAACTAAAACATTTAATTTAAAAACGACATTAAAAAAAACCATAAAACTAACTACTCCCCTAAACTGCTTCTTCCTTCTCTCTTTTATACTCCAAGTGATTCTCTCTCCCCTCTCAGATAAATCCCACTTTATTCCATGAAAGTGGGTCACTTTTGTGGATTTTGGCCACTTTGACCATTTTGGCGCCAAAGTGGAATTTGACAGGTGTGGGTTGAGTGTGGAAGATTGAGGTGCATTTAATGGTATTTGGAGTTGTGATGAGGTGGGGGGACAAGGGAATGTGATGTGGAGAGGAGGGGGGATGGATTGGTTGAGTTGCAGACATGGTGGGTGAGGAAAGGAGGGAAAACGGGGGTTGTGTTTATTTGACTGGAATGGGTGGGTTTGTTGACCGGGTTTGGATTTTGGGTTGACTGGGTTGGTTTTATTAATAAACCGTACAAAGTTGGGCCAAGGGTGGTTGGATTGGGCCTAAGTTAATACAAGGGTCCAAATGGTTAAATGGTAACAACAAGGACCAAACATGTAAATTGCCAAACTTCAAGGGTTGAATCTGCCCATTCATCAAACTTATTCCAAGGGACCACAAGTGACACTCTCAAAAAGTATAAGGGTGAACTTGCCATTTTGTAATTTCCAAGGACCATTTTTGACAATTTTCAAACTTGAGGGACCAAAGTTGTAATTTTGCAAATTTTATATTTCAAGGGTTTGTTTTGACAACTTTTGAATCCCATGGACCTTAAATGACATTTTCCTTTATTTTGATATACCAGGGACTGTTTTTGACAAATTGTGAAACTTGGGGACCAAAAGCGCCATTTTGCAAATTTGATACGTTTTCATCGATTTTGATATTTTTGAATTTAAAACACATAAAACACTGATTTGTGATATTTTGATCATTTTGATGTGTTTCTGAGTGTTTTCAGATGATTTTGCAGTTTATTTAGTACAAAAATGATGAGTATTTAGACACTCATCAATGTCACAAGTAATGATGAGGCAGAGTGATGACTTAGTGATGGCTCACTCTAGAATTACCACGTTAGAGGCAGTAGTGGTAGATATCCAGGCCCGATACCAGGAGTATATACAGGTCCTTCTCAGCATGACCATAGAGCTGGAGAGTCGATGCGAAGAAGTCCTTGGTAGCCATTAGAGTAGGTCCTTATCTAACAGTTTTTGGTATGATATTCTAGCCACGGTATGTGGCATAAATATGACACTTGTAATATTTTGTTATATGAAAAAATTTGCGAATTGTTTATGGCTATATGTGATTTTGATATTATCTTTGTGTTATGATATCGATTGATGTGGACCAGGGTGAATCACTTTACCGTGTGATAGTATTCGAGCATGATATGATCATATGATTCTTATATTTCTATGATTTCAACGCGTATACCTTGTTATTTGTTATAACATGGTCATTCTAAACATATATTTTCTTGTGGCATTAATAGAAATATGGATCGAACAAGAAATTCCACCGAAACATCAGCACCCGCCATGTCCCAAGCTGATATCCAAAAACTAGTGGCGACGGTGTTGCCGGCAGACTCGAGAGACAAGCAGCAACCATGGCCCGCTCTGGAAGCACTAGCAGGCCTAACGGAGAAAACGAGGCAGCTATATCTCGCAAGTGTACTTAAAAAGATTTCATGAATTGTAAGCCAACCTTTTTCAAAGGAAAAGAAGGAGCAACTGAGTTGGCTCGCTGGTTTGAGCGAACAGAGACAGTATTCATGAAAAGCGGTTGTTCTGATGACTGCAAAGTCACTTTTGCTACGGGGACTCTATTGGATGATGCCCTATCTTGGTGGAATGTTTCTGCCCAAACTATGGGTGTTGAAGCAGCTTATCAACTCACCTGGGCTGACTTCAAGGAAAAGATGCTAAAGAAGTATTGTCCCCGCACCGAGATTAAGAAGTTGGAAGATGAGTTTCACCAGCTGGTGGTGAAAGGAACTGATCTCAAGACCTAAAACCAGAGGTTTCAGGAACTGGAAATGCTATGCCCAAGTGTAGTGCCTAATCTCGAGAAGACATTGGAGAAGTATTACTGAAGGCTTACCCCGCAGTATCGAGGGTAATGTCACCTCATCAAAACCACAGTCACTAGAGGAAGCAATTTCTATTGCTCAGACATTAATGGATCGGGAAGTCAAGCGTGGTTTCACCCAGGGAGGTAATGATCACAAAAGAAAGCTTGATGACAAAAGGACAACCCATCATCATAACAACTACCCCAACTATAACACCTACTACAACAACAACAACCGAAACAACAACCATCATTACCAACAGAACCGAGGGCAGGAAACTGCCAAAGCTTATGTAGCCGCACCTGCTGGAGGCAATGGATATGCTGGAAATCTGCCCTTATGCAACCAATGCAAGATGCATCACAATGGGCCATGCTTTATTAAGTGTGGAAAGTATCACAGAACTGGCCACAAAACCAGAGACTGTAGGGCCTCAGGTACTAATTTGCAGCTTGTAGAAGTGACATGCCACGGATGTGGTGAGAAAGGACATTACAAAAATTGGTGTCCAAAGCGGAATGGCAACCAGAACAACTCGGCCCGTGCAAGAGCTTACGTGCTAGGAGATGCAAACACTCAGCACAACCCGGATGAGATCACGGGTACGTTTTCTCTCAATCGACATTTAGCTAAAGTATTATTTGATATCGGAGCCGATAAAAGCTTTGTATCCATTACTTTTGCTTCCTTACTTAAACTCACCCGACTGCCCTAGACTATTTCCATTTCCTAAATTTCTTCCACATATCCTAGAATCTAATCTACAAACTTTATTCCAAGCTATTCCGTTATTACCTTGGAAAATTTATAATCTATCATTCTACCAACTATTTACTACCGCTAGGCGAACCAATCTTTCTTGCTACCTTAAAAAGTTGTTTAGGATGCCATTTTATAAAAGCAAAACGTTGAACACCATCTAAAACTTTTGGGAAATATGATACTACTTTGACTGAATCAAGCATCACATCATTTTTCCTCAATTATACATAGCCTGATCACCTATGTCTAATTTAGGAAGAATCATGTCATGAAGGAAACAGTCGTCTTCACAGATTTCCTAAAACAATCTTTCAAAAGCAAAACT
Organism: Chrysanthemum makinoi; assembly: GCA_910596185.1. Taxonomy (NCBI): domain Eukaryota; kingdom Viridiplantae; phylum Streptophyta; class Magnoliopsida; order Asterales; family Asteraceae; genus Chrysanthemum; species Chrysanthemum makinoi. Next base: position 150,670,978 of record OU343223.1, on the reverse strand, counting down.
TCGTAACCAAATAACTATTTATACACATCTTTGTAATCAACGCTCCATGGATATCCACACCATAACCAACAATAGAGTGAATCTCGAGGACGAGATTCCATTTAAGGAGAGGAGACTGTAACCACCGGTAAAAATCCGCCTTTATATTAATCAATGATAATTCATTTTCTACGTACAATTTTTATTTATTATTTATTTGATTACTACAAATAGATAATATGCCGAACTCACAAACTGCTCTCTTGCATAGTCAATGTCTTTGATATACACATTCTTAAGTGACAAAGGAATTCTCACAACAATGTCCTACTTGAAACTTCCGGCATGGTCACCCACGTCAGTTATGTCCTCACATAACATACGGGATGTCCGGTGTATAGTATCCTTATATCATTAGCGTCATTTCCACTAAAATGTCACTAAGTAAATTAGGGTTTTCTTAAAGCATTGATTTATAACAATTTCGATACTAGGTCATAAACCCTAATGTACAAACCTTTAAACTTAATGTACAAGTTTCCAAGGCATAAAACCCTAACTCTAGAATATCTTCCGGTTAAAAACCCTACTTTGCAAATCCTACGATTTTATGTAAATGAGATCACTAACTAAAATTAAAAATACATATGAAACTTTTACCAAATTCTAAAGTACAAGTATATCAAGCCAATGTACAAGTCATTGATGCATAAAAGTATTCACTTAACGTAAAAATTCATTATAAACCTTAGTGTATTTAATTTTAAGCATATTGTACAAACAATAAAGCCTCAACCTTAAACTTTACTTTTATTTATTACATCTAAATTAACCTAAACTAGATTTTGTCTAAAATAAATTAGTAAGCTTAACTAGTACTTACACCATTTACACTAGAGGTACAACATAAAAAGCCCTAGGTACTACCCCTAGAAGCCTAACGCCCCCCTCTAGTTACCATGGTTAGAAATGAACTAGATGATTACCATTTAGTTACCTAGGTACTACATGTAAATACCCTAGCCACAACTAATTACTTGCACATAAGAGTTACACATCAACCATTTACCTTGAAGTTTTACCATGGTCAAAGGTTGTGAGTAAAACTCTTGGCTAGAGTTTTACCACACCATTTCATGTCTCCTTGAAATCACATACACCTTCCATGTGTATTGAAACACATCACGATGTCCCTTCTCTTGTTAGACAAGGTGACATAGCACCTTGGGAGTCCATGCACCTCCACCCCTATATATAACGCCCACCCCATCCCTCTTTAAGTATCATCCATCACACACACCATACCATACTCCTCACACATCACACGCACCATATAATATCTCCCATAGTCACATACATTCTAAACATTTACCTTAAGTAGTGAAAGAAAAGGGCTAAACAAAAGCTTAGAAGGAGTGGAGTATTTGGAAATAATAGCAGCTCCTAGGAGTTTTTCTTGTGGTTTAAGCAACATATTATTTGTAAGTGCACCCACACTCTTTATTTAGTCATTTTATACATTCAATAACACATATATGTGATTATGGATTAGTGTCATGTGGAAAAACAAGGTCAAAACCATTTTTCATATTCTTTCTGTAACTTGTGTGCTCAAAGACAAACACCCATTTGTGATGCGTTTTTATCAAATGTTAAAACATCTTAGGAGTCCTTTGAGCAAGCTAAATAAACATTTAGTATAATTACTAACACCCTATAAGTTTATAATAATCGTATGCATGTTTCTGTTTTTCTGCTACTGATCTTGACGCCAAAACAGGCCAACCCCATACTTACGCACCATTTATCTACTTCAGGTTTCAGGAATTAGGGTCAACCAAGGTACCGTTGTAAACACCACCTAGGACACTCTAAAACTCCCCCATAACCCGGTTGAAAAGCCTAGTCGCCATGCTTAAAAACAACACTTTATTTTGGCCAAAAGTCCTAAACACCAAAAGTTTCTTACAACAGGTATGTGGGAAAACTCAGGATTTTTGATAAATTTGATTAGGAACTATCTTAGAAACATTAGAAATGGGTAAAACAACCTTTCACAAAGTTGCATGCAAAAGATATAGAGTTTTATGGTTTAAAAACGAATATTGCAATTTGGCAAGAATAGCCTAAGTAGCCATTTTCCGTAATTAATATCTTGCTAATTAAAGGGTTGCAAAGTACGAGGTTTACACCGTTTTAAAGGGCTCGCTGCAAAGATTTTAATACCCCAATAACGTCTTTAAAAGCACTTATAGTCTCTTTTATAATCAACCACAAAGAGGGTGACTCGCGGGAATTTTCATAAATAGGCCTTGTGTGCACTTTTCAAAAATTGAGTCGTAGGAGTTATAGGATGATGGGTAATGACTTAAAAAGAGTTAATAAACATATTACAACGTCTCTAGGTAACCCCATAAAAGTTAATGGGTTAAAAATAAAATTTTCTTAAAACGCGTTGTGGCCAAGTGGCCATGTTCGTGGACTTGTATCTTTCTAATCAAAGAGAACTAAGACATGAGACCTATACCATTTAGAAGAGGTTAAAGCAAAGTGTTTAAAGGGTCAAATGCGTTGTAGAAACACTAGCTTGCCTCGTGTAAAATCTGCCCTCTTTTAGCCCTGTTATCGCCCAAAACCAACAAAAGGCACCTAACCCCCCTACTTTAGAAAATCATTGCGACCAAACCGTAAAAGCTTAAGACCTCTAGTTTGAACCATTAGAAAGATCACCGGACAAACTCTTGAAAGGATCAAGAACGTAGTAAAAACCTTTTAAGGTCTTGCTTTTATTCACCCGCACTTTTAGCCATTTAGGCCAAAAACTAGTAAATTTTTCTTATAAATTTCAAGCGTAAAAATTGTAATTTTCGTAAGATAAAGTTTTTCTTGGACTAAAAATGTAATTTCTGCGAAGTTAATTATACAAGGGTTGATTTTGTCAATAACCCATAGTTGAGGGTTTAAAGTGTCATTTTTGAAAGTGCTAGGGTAAAAACTGTAAATATTTAAAATTGTAAATTATAACATTTTGGAAACATAAAATATTTAGCAACTTGGGTTTTGATAAAAATTTATTAACAATCATTCGAGCCATAAAAATAAGTATGATAAGTATTATTAATTTTTTAAGAGACTTCATGTTATCTAATTATCAATAAAGCATTATCGTCGCATAAACTTGCACACGAATACTAAATACATGACATACCAACTCAGGTCGAGAGTCGGAGCAGTTTGTTCATATTATCTAATTTGTTTTCCATCCAGACTACGATAACACCAAGGTGAGTTCATAGTCCCACTCTTACATATTTGTTTTCTAAACTCGTGGGGAGATACATGCTACAAAAACTGAACACAAGTATTTTTTTTTTATGCTATCCTGGTTGATATTGCCTAAGTACCCACTGTTGCCACTAAAAGTCCCTCATATCATGAACCATTAATCACTTGCGAGTGAACGCGAATATCGTGAATAGATCTATTGGCAGTTGACGCCCATTTGTGTTAGCCGGATAGGTAACCAAATGCACGTTATTTGAGAATACTAGGAGAATGGCAAACTCCTACCGAAGGGCATTGTTGCTCACATCATCACTATGATGTTTGTAACTTACGTCATTATTATGACGCGTTCGTGTTAAGGTTTGCGTGTCATGAGACTTAGGGCAATATATTGTACTGCAATATTACTGATTTTACTACTGCTTATCTTGTGTTCAAAATTATTATGCAAACACTATGGATTCACTCAACATTTGTGTTGACTTTTTTTAGCATGTTTTATCTCAGGAAACTAGAGCTCGAACTGGCACGGAGTGGCTATGGACTTTCTTATAAAAAGGGTGTCCATTTTGTTATCATTCACAAGAATAAAACTATGTATTTCCGTATTTCCGTATTTCCGTTGGGACCTTTATTTTGTAAAACTCTGATTTAAATAAATGAATGATAACTGTTTTTTTTATCTAAACGTCTTTTTCGAGCCGTTTATCTATTATTATGACTGTGTTCCATGATGTAATACCCCAACCTTAATTCCGCTGCGTATACCAAATTTGGGGGTGTTACAAACGGGTTTATAACGAAGTAGATACGCTATTTTCAAGTTTAGCGACGAAAACTATATTTTCAGAAAAATACATGCTGTCCAGAATTATTTATAGGTCAAAAATGAGTTTTAAGCGTTATCTAAATGAGTCGATTTATCAAAAATATATTAGTATACATTAACACGAAACTAAGGATATATAAAACGTAGAAAACGGACTTATAACGACTAAGTTATACACATTTTAAATAAGGATATCGAAACTATTTTACACAAGTATGACACTTACATATTTTTACTAGACTAAAATGGTTATCGCAAGTGACCGTGTTTGGAGCCATTTTTCATATCGATATAATATTTTTGAGAAAACGATGTCATCTAGTAAAAGTGAGTTTGCCTATTCTATTTTCCAAAATGTTTAACCATTTGTCAAGCAAAGCTATAATGAATAATTTACGATCACTCAAAATTAGTCATTTTCATGAATTGTCCAAGTGTATTATTTTACGACGAAAAACTATAATTTCATAATAAATCACTAAATGACTATCGTAGGATATCATTTCAACGTAAGTACTTGTAAAGTAAATTATAACTTGAAAAGACGTTATAAACTTATTTTTCGACGATAAACTTTATTTTCAAAATGCACAAGTGGTATGGATATCATATGAGTTTGCATGCACAACATTATTTCATGACTTATATTAGAGCATATTATTCATATTAGGTTGCGGATAGAGATTGCACCTCATATCAGTGTATCCACTTTTGCCATCACATCATTGTACCGGGTGAGTATTCACAAATCCCCTTTTTACCGTTTTATTATATTTTGGGGCGAAATGCATGAACCATACTTGAACTACATTGATTACTACTTCTATGAACTCTTTTGAACTTGAATCAAACCCTTGAACTTTTATGACTTGTTGAACTTATTGAACCATACGTGCTATGACCTAAAAGTTTCCCTATGTGAACGGAGCAACACCAAGTCTCACCTTATTGGTGGAGCGTGCAAATTCTCCCATGTTCGGAGTGTTCTTAATTATATATAATAGTTGTATGATGTACAGTTCATACATTCGCATTGTTAGTCTCCTATTAGTAGGTAGTATGGATAGCGCTATTAGAGGTAGGCCAACCTCTCGTTCACTATGTTACGGGACGCATATTATTTATTCTAGGGGCTTTGCCTGGCATACATTATTATATACGTGGTGCTATATTGTGAACTATTATGACAACGTATACTTGACTACTTGACACCCTATATTTTGTGCAATGGGTTGTGAACACACAGGTTGCAAGTTTTGTATGGGCGGAACTTGGAACTGAGTGGATTTACAATGCCTTTGCTTTGTGGACTATTCTCGATGACCGAAACCTTTGACTCTATCTTAAACGTTTTCATATTATACGAAACGTGTATACTCACCAACTATTTTCATAGTTGACCCGTTTTCTTTCATGCATTTCAGGTGATCGTTAGTAAGCTTTTCTTCAAGGTTTTTGCATAATGAAGTTTTCACATATAACTACTAATCATTATGTATTAGAACGCAATCTTTTGGAAACTAAACTTTATATTTTAATTGCCGATGTCGGCTAAACTAGTATTGTAATAATGTATTATTTCCTTAAATCTTAAACATTGGTATGTTCTATTATCTTTTGCTCGTGTTCCTTTCCAGTTACACCTCGTGTTTCCGCCTTCGGCGGGGTGTGACAAAGGAAGATCAATCAAGAGGAGAAGACTGATGGTTGGCAAGAAAACTAAGGATGATAGTGAATAATGCTTATGATTTTATGTTTACTTCAACTGTTATACTTCTGCTATGGTGTTGTAGTAGAAGATTATAACAATATCTAGTTGTTCTAAACTTTATCTACTAGTTGTGTAATAATTTACTAGGGTAAATGGTACATAAACTTTTCTCTAATCTAATGGAAGCTAACAAATTAGGCAATTTTGAGTAATTGTGTGCATGTACATTCATTTGCAAAAGTCAAACATGATTGTCAATTTGGGCAATTCTGGGTAATTTTGGGCATGTACATTCATGTGCAAAAGTCAAACAGGATTGTCAATTTGGGCAATTTTGGGTAATTACTGCCAAAAGATAACAAGTAACCAAAAGATCAGTTAAATTTACAACCATACAATTAACCATTCACCAAAAGAGAGGTACATAAACCACTAAAATCAAAGCTAAAACACTACATTAACTGCTACAAAAAGGCCAAACACCATCCTCAAACCCAACAACCTTCAAAGGCGACAAAAACCCATTCCCTTCAAATGGACCCATTACATTTCCGGCAGCATCCATAGGTGGAGGCGGCACCAGGCTCTAGTACTTCACCAGAGCAGAAGTGGTAACATAACCCGAAGTGGTGGGGTTGATGAGTTTTTGTCTTTTAGTGTTTTTACGAGTACCCACCCAACAGGGATGTTACGTAGAACGCCACCATGAGTCCAGTGTCTACGACAACTTTTGCAAAAGTGACGAGGCTGTGAAGTGGTTAGTAGTTGTACTAACAGAATTTTGTGTCTTGTGATTGACAACGTGGACATGGACGTTGTTGTGGGAGTTGTTTCTTCGTGGTGGTGATCAAAGTTGATGTTTCTTGGTGGTTGTTCGTGGTGGTGATTGTGGTTATGGTGGGTGATTATTGCGGTGTTTGGTGAATGTGGTGGTGATTTGATTGCATTTTGGAATACCGTCCTTTTTTTTCGAGTCGTGGTTTAGAAGCTGGGTTGTATGGGGGGTTTATGGGTGCAAACATAAGAATTTACTTTTAGCCATTGAGGTCACGTCACATTGATATTGCAAGTTGTTTGGCGGCAATTTAATAAGTATGAACAGTGAAATGACAATATGACCCCCAGCGACGTGGCGTTAAACGAGAAAAATAACAAAAGTTAGCTCTCAGTGACTGTTTTGCAAAAAAATAAAACATTAATGTCGTTTTTGCTACACTTTTTGTCTCGGTGTATTTTTTACGCATTTGGGCTACTTTAAGGACCATTTTTGCAATTTACCATTAAAATTAATATTCAACATGTTAATGCATAGATTGATATTTTAAGCACACTAATTTAAAAAATTAAATAAGAATGAAACAGTTTTGAAATTTTGATAATTTTTATGATTAGTATAAAGTTTGAGGTATAAAATTGGAACACTTATAAAACTTAACAACTAATTCCTAGTTGAACATATTCTCAACATTTATTGAACATATATTACCATGCTTAATTCCTAGTTGACATTAATAATTTTGTTATTTGCTTTCATTTACCATGTTTAATATTGTTATAAATCGAAACTAATTAACTTTATGAAATTATTATGTTTAATAAATACGTATGATTATAGGCTATTGTGGCACATATTAAGAAATCCCTTGTTACACATGAACATGTTAACTAAACACAAGGAACCAAAATCAATCCAATTCAAGAAATAAAACGTTACTACTGACAGAATAAGTAAAACGAGAACAATTATAAGGCATTCTCTAAATAAGAGCACACAAACAAGAAATATACTTAACAAAATAGAAAAAACCTCCGTATCTACAAGAGAATTAATCCAATCATGAAAAGTGGCTCTTTAAAACTCGGTTAGAGGTCAAAATAAGAAAAATGTCAAATGTTTATAAAATTCTAAAAAAAGAATACGTCATCCCGAAATTAATGATACAAATATTTGGACAAGTGGAGCGTGAATGAACTTTTTTCAATACGTACATAACATTTTCATATTTCAAGTTAAATAAGGAAATTAACTAAACGTTGATAAAGAAATCAACCAACGTTATATTATGATTTAAATTTTTTTAAATATTATAGGATCAATTTTCACTATCAATATTTATTTAATCTAATGGATGATATTAATCATAATAATTTGAAAAACTAATTTTCATCATTTTTTTTAATATTAATATCTTTCAAACCATTAATCGTTAAAAGAAAAAATATATTGCGACGAGCATTTAATTATCTTTCTATAGATGGGCACTTTGATATACTTTTGACACATTTTTTTTAAAGTTTCTTCATTTTTTTACGTTACTGAAATTTGCATTAAATAATCATATATGATTAAACACTAATTTGACACATGTGATATTAGTGTAAAATCACATATGATATACATATCATATCACATGCCATATTACATATCATATATGATTTAACACTAATATCACATGTGATATTCAATTTAGTGTTTAATCATATATGATTTTTTTTTCATGTAAATTTCAGTAACGTAAAAAAACGAAAAAAGATGAAAAAAGTGAAAAAAAAAACGATTTTTTGTTCTTTTTTCGAAAATATATCAAAGTGCCCGTCTATGGAAAGATAATTAAATGCTCGTCGCGACGGTGTAAATATTTTCGCTTAACGTTTAAAGGTTTAAGAGATATTTAAATTATATAAAATAAGTGAAATAATAAAATGGTTTTAACCTAAGCAAATGATTTCTTTTTAAATGGATGGTGGAGATGAGTCATTGGTATGTGAGAAAAGTTTGTTATGTAAAACAACTCTCCTCATATATTATAGGGCAAATGTTTTTAAAATGTGTCATATTTGTTATCATTTGTTTTTGTAGGTAGCGAACAATTTTTATTTTTGTTTTTGTAGGTATTTTTCTTTCAAATTCATCATTTTTTTGTATTTTGTGAAATTTTTGGACATTTTTGCCCCTCTTAGCTAATAATTTTTTTCTTCGAAGATCAAAAATGTCACATAATACCCTAAAAATGATGAATTTGAAAGAAAAAAAACTAAAAAGAAAAAAGAAAATGTTCACTATCCACAAAATTAAATGATAACAAGTATAATAACTTTTAAAAAATATTTGACCTATATTATATTATATTGCATAAAATATTTATTGTTTTTTCGCTAACATAAGGTAAAATATCATTATCACTAATTTCTTTTCGGTTGTTCTCAGGCTAGCTACATTTCATCAATCAATTTTTTTTTCACGGTGTGTTTGGTAAAAGTAACAGTGAACTGTGAGTAGTGGGCTATGAGCAGTAGCCACAGTTTACAACTCACCGCTCACAACTTCTTAAAGACGCATTGAAAAAATAAGCATTTCTAAAAATAACAAAGCTCACCGCTCCTTTACCAAAAGAACAATAAAAATCAAAAAGCTTATTGCTCACCGCTTATCGCTCCAAAAAAACTTCAAAAAGCTTTACGCCAAACATAGCCAGTATCTATCGAGACTAAAAGTGCAAAAGAATAATTAAATATTATTAAAGAAAACTTAAATTTATACACATAAACCTATAGACATAATTATACTGTTAAAGTAAAAAGATCAACTTCTTAAATAAACCGATAACGAGATTAGGCATACCTTTTTATACTAGGGCATTCACTCCACTATCGCAAATGTCTAGTTAACTAGTTAATAAAAGGTTTGACAAATAAGTTATAGTTCAGTGACAACTTATAACTAAAAGGTTACTGAAACAAACGCTCATTGCCCGAGAATAGCTTTTTGAAAAAGTAACAATCAATATCTAAAAAACTAAAAAGAATTCATGAGGTTAGAGTTTATTCGCCAATTTAAACATCTATATCTATATCTATACTACATATAATAGAAAAACAGTTAAAAGGTGAATTGTTGAAGGGTCATACTATCCAGGCACCCCAAAGGGCTATGGGGTGTTTGGCAAGTGAGAATATAAGGGGGTTGCCAATCATTGGCAATGATTGGGGGAATGTTTTTTCTCGATTTCCGCGCCAAAATATAAAAAAGTTTGACATTTGGGTGCTTTGGTTTGCTTTGGTTTGCAGAAATATAAGATACAAGTTTTTTTTATTTATTGTTTTACAAGTTTTTTAGTTTTTTACAAGTTTTTTTTTTGTTTTACAACTTTTAAGTTTTTTACAAGTTATTTTAGTTTTTTACAAGTTTTTTTTTTGTTTTATAACTTTTTAGAAAAAAACATAGTCGGAAAAATTTTGAGGCTTAGATTCGAAGGTTGCAAAGTGAGATTTTATCTCACTTTACCGTCCATTCGATTATCATCATCGCCTTGGAAAATTTTAAGGCTCAAAAATCATCATCGCCTCGGAAATTTTTTGAAAAAGGCTCAAGTTCGAAGGTTGCAAAGTGAGATAAAACTCACTTTGTCGTCCATTCGGTTTCGGTTATCATCATCGCCTCACAAGTCACAACAGGTCTCACAAGTCACAACAGGTCTCAAACTGCACAAGTGCACAAGTTCACAACAACAGTCTCAGGTCTCAAAACTGCACAAGTTCACAACAGCAGTCTAGCCAAGCACCCCATGTCTCAAAACTACACAACATGTCTCAAAACTGCACAAGTCACAACATGCCTAAAAACTGCACAACTCTAACCAAGCACAAAACACGTTTTCATTGTGCAAGAGGTACAATTCCCTTTCTGCAAAAGTTTACAGGAAAGTAAACAAGTGCAGGTATTCTACCTTATAAGCAATAACATTACCCAACAACTAGCAAGAAAGCAACAACACAACTAGCAATATCTCCAAAAACCACAACAAACAACAACTAGCAAGAACTAAAACAGGACCATAAGTGTCACAGTCCACGACAACAAGCAACAACTGCACAAGCAACAGCACCACAAGCAACAACCATGTCTAGTTCACCATTTGACACACAAGAGGTAAACTTATCGAATAGGCTCAGATTATTAGCTTTTTAGCTCATGTTGGCTGCAAATTCAGTTTTGTCATGCCAAAACTCTTAAGTTTTTTTTTTTAAATCATCATTGCCTTTTTTTTAGAAAATCATCAGTTTTGCCATGCCAAAACACTCAAGTTTTTTTCATTAAAGTTGCAAAGTGAGCTAAAAATGATCACTTTACCATCCAGTAATGAAACGTGCCATGCCAAAACACTCAAGTTTTTTCATTAAAGTTGCAAAGTGAGCTAAAAATGATCACTTTACCATCCAGTAATGAAACTGCATTACCAAATCAGTGAATAATGGGGTGCTTGGCTAGAGTATCACCCCTGCAGCCAGCAAGCAAGGGTAATGCTATTGAGGCACCCCAAACCTGCAAAACATAACGAAACAGATAATCAACGAAACAGATACCAAACATGTTTTCAAGATCTAGAAACTTTTTAGATCTAAATTTTTTTTAGATAATCATTTTTAAACCAACCTCAAATTTTTTTAAACCAACATCAAATTTTTTCAAAATCATAAAAAGATTCAAGATCTAAAAAATTTTTAAATCTAAAAACTTAAACGAAACAGATACCACCAAAACAGATACCACCACAACAGATACGACCACAACATCACCACATCTCTCTAAAATTTGTACATGCAACCAACGATCTAACAAGTTTTATACTTGTTAGATCAAGTTTTTAGATCTAAAATTTGTTTAGATAATCATTTTTAAACCAACCTCAAATTTTTTTAAACCAGCATCAATTTTTTTTCAAGATCATAAAAAGATTCAAGATCTAAAAAATTTTTAGATCTAAAAACTTAAACGAAACAGATACCACAAAAACAAATACCATCACAACAGATACGACCACAACATCACCACATCTCTCTAAAATTTGTACATGCAACCAACGATCTAACAAGTTTTATACTTGTTAGATCAAGTTTTTAGATCTAAATCTTTTTTAGATAATCAAAGAAAACCAACATCAAATTTTTTAAAACCAACATCAAATTTTTTTCAAAATCATAAAAAGATTCAAGATCTAAAAAATTTTTAGATCTAAAAACTTAAACGAAACAGATACCACCAAAACAGATACCACCACAACAGATACGACCACAACATCACCAATATCTCTAAAATTTGTACATGCAACCAACGATCTAACAAGTTTTATACTTGTTAGATCAAGTTTTTAGATCTAAATTTTTTAGAGAGAGAGAGAGAGAAACAGGTGAGATATAGTGAATACCAAAAGTGAGATGAGACAGAGTTATCAACTCAGAGAGAGACAGAAAACACGTACACGGTAACACCACAAAAAGAGAACGCGTAACACACTTTACAACCACACACGTAACATACACACGTTTTTTAAACATTTATAAAGATTTTAAAAAATAAATAAGTTTTAAAAGTATAATACGTAGTAACTTTTAAAAGTATTATAACTTTTTAAAAATAAAAGTAGTTTTAAAAGTAGTATTAAAAATAATAGTAATATTAAAAGTAGTATTTTTTTAAAAGTTTTATAACAAGTTTTTTAAAAGTAATATTAAAAGTAGTATTTTTTTAAAAGTTTTTTAACAAGTTTTTTAAAAGTAGTATTAAAATTTTTACAAAAGTTGTATTAAAAGTTGTATTTTATAAGTTTTATAAAAGTTTTACATAAGTTTTATTAAAAGTTGTATTTTTTAAAAGTTTTATTAAAAGTTGTATTTATTATTTTTTAGGTGTTCCGTGATGAAGTTGCTTTAACTGATTGGGTGCAATCTACTGCTCAATCGAACGGTTTTCTTATTGTTAAAGGAAGAACTAAAACAGATAGGGGCTATAAGTACTCAATCGAATTTAAGTGTTCCAGACATGGGACGTCTGCACGTGAGGGTTTAGAAGATGAACTTCAACGGCAGACTGGTACCGCTAAAACTAATTGTCCATTCAGATTATTGGCGAAATATGTAAAAGGTCGAACTTGAACGGCAGACTGGTACCGCTAAAATTAATTGCCCAAGTGTCCGACATACTCATACACCTGGAGAGCCTCAAGAGCCTGAAGAGCCTCAAGAGCCTCAAGAGCCTGAAGAGCCTGAATATCTTTCTTGTAAAAATGACGTAGAAAATTTCCAAAATGTTTTTACCAAAGCATCGTCATTTGTTAAAAAAAATATGTTAAACATGCTCAGAGGTATATACGCTCCTGAATCTGTGTCAACCCAACAACCTGTTGTTAAAGAAAGTACTCGTGGAGCGTCCGGAGCGAAGGACAAAAAATCCAAGGCTAAACAAAATATCCCAGATTTGAACAAAGAACCCCCCACAAGGCACCGCAGAAGCTATACAAAACCTAAAAAAGTCCGAGACTTAAATGAAGAAACTGCGAGACATAGTTCATACGTGGGAGAGCCTTCTAACGTCCCATACTTGAACGAAGAACCTAGCGAGGGCGATTTAAGACACGGGTTATACATTCCAGATGACAGTAGCGAATATTTTATGGCTCGAATTCCACCTCTTTTCCGTCGATGGATCCTAGGGATCGTTAACGTGGAAGGTGATGGAAATTGTGGGTATCGAGCTCTTGCGTTAGGTCTTGGTCATCCCGAACAAATATGGCCCACACTTCGAACTATCGTCAGGGAAGAGGTAGACAATAACCGGGAAGTTTACATGCAAATGTGGGGGACGGTATGGTTTACAACTATGGTCAACTCGCTGAATTGGTTTGAAGTAGGTCCAGCACCCTACGGTTACTGGATGATTATGCGGAACGGGCGTGGCTATTGCTACAGCTCTTAACCGTCCGATTGTATGCATATCCAATCACAATCTGTTGCGTGCCTTCCGCTGAGAGATGGTCCAGATAAAGCACAACTATTGTCCCCCGTTGTGATTCTTCGTGTGGGGGAAGACCAAGCTGCTCACTACGTTCACGCGGTTCTGGATGAAACTCACCACTCCCGCTCACTCAACCACAATGGAGATGGTTCAGAAATGACTTGGCAGCGGGATGGGCACATCTGTTTGCTGAACGACAGAGCATGTTTAGAAGGACGTAGTATAGACATATGTTGCAAACGATTACTGATTTATATAAAACGATTATTGATTTATATTGTAAATGACAAAACATGTATAGACGATTACTGATTTATATTGTAAACGACAAAACATGTATAGACGATTACTGATTTATATTGTAAACGACAAAGCATGTATAGACGATTACGGATTACTGATTTATAGTAAACTACTCCTCATCTTTTGTTACAGATTTCTGCTCCTGCTCCGGTTCTTCCTCATCTTTCGTTACAGGAATCAGATGACATTCACTGGAGGGACATTCATTGTGTCGACAACACACCGCTCGTGTTGAGAGTCCAGATTATGTGCCTTCTTCTCCATCTTATGTGCCTCCCTCTCCAGCTATATCTCCAGCTGCAGATGAGGAGAATTTTATACACGTCCTCGGTTCTTCCTCATCTTTTGTTACGGCCGTCTCGCGTTGACGAGTACTGGCGAGATTGCTGGATTGAGGAGACGCATTTCAAAGTTAGAGTTTCGTGTGGGACAGATGGCAGCATCATTGGAGCGACTACGCCTCGGCGTGATTGATCTTAGTTTCTAGTTATATTGTGATTTTGTGAACCATGTATCAACTATTAATCTATAACAAGATTGGTTATTTATGTATTGGAAGCTTCTAATTTTGTGAACCATGATATTACTGATTTATGTTGTGAATAATTATACAAATTCTTTTGGCCAGATGCAACAAGAAAATCCTTTCTTGTGTCATTGTCGACGTGGATTTATAATTAAAAGAACATCCCACAAGCCCAAAACTTGTGGTCTGAAGTATTATGCATGTCCTTTGTCAAAGGTAAATAATTAAACGTTTGCTTATTTACGTAAATATATCAAATAACTTGTTTGTTAAGAATACATTTCTTATAATTGTTTCATCATGTAACAGCCAGGGACAGAAGACTATGGGTGTCGATACTTTATGTGGAAGGAAGTATTTCAACAAAAGTACTTTGGTCAAGCCTTTTCTTCAACGCAGTGCTCAAAATGCGAAACTAAAGATAAAACGATCAACATGCTATTGGCTCAAAACAATTTGTTGAAGGCAAGAATAAAGACGTTGGAGGCATCACTGGAATTGGCAAGAAATCCAGTTGATCACGCATGTCAGTCGAGTGGAATACTCTATTAGCTTATAGATGACATTAATAATCTTCATGTGGAGTAGATTTCGTTGTAATATTAGTAACATTTGTTGTTGTACTTGTTTAATGTGTTTAATGTCTAATGTTTTATTGTTATTGTTTAATTAAATGGAAACAAACACACAATTAAAAAAACATAACGTAAAATAAATACCATATAAAAACACTACACTATACATATAAAAACAATACACAAATAAATACACTATACATCTTAAACACTACACAATTAAAAAAAAAAAAAAAAAAAGGTACAGCCGCCAGCCGTACGGACGGGACTCACAGTCTATGGGGTGCATGGCTAGAAAATAATGGGGTGCTTGGGTAGGTGTAAAGTTGAAAGTTAAAAGTCAAGGTGATTGTTGAATGTTGAAAATCATGCATGTAAGTGTAAAGTTGACATCTTGATTTTCTAGAAGAGTAACTATTCATGCATGTCATTCGTTTAATGTACATTAATGTACATAACTATTGCTAAGCTAATGGAGGAATGTTTGAAAAGTTAATGGAGAAATGCAAACTAATTGAAACCTAAATAAGGCAACCTTGCGAATAGATGAATGCAAACAATACGTTTAATGTATAAAGAACCGCTAGGGACCGCTGCCACCAGGTGCAGGTACTCGTCTAATTACATATAATGAGTGTATCCCATTTCTTACAAACTCAAGAATCTTAAAAACTTAAAACTAATTAAAGAAACTTGAAATTACATAGCAAAATGTTTTAATGAGTTTCTATGCTTACATAAACCATTTAATTAAAACATTTAATTTTAAATTAAATAAAAGATTAATACTTTTATTCTTTTTAGTCGTCATTTTTAATGTATACAATGTATAATTCCCGTTACGTGTCGGTTCGTTAACATTTTATTTAAATTACAGAGTGGGATGAGGATTATGATTATGATCCATACGATGAGTGTGTGATGATCTAACAGAAGATCAATTGAAAGTCAACTTGTATATTCAGTTACATTTTTGATTTTTTTAAGTCGTATTAATAAATGCTATACAAAACGCCTAACCAAAATATCCCAATCATAATTATGTGCCGCTGTAAAATCTCGTTACTATGCCCGGGTACTCATCTAGTTTTTTAATAAATCTAACATAATTTTGTGTTCTTCCAATAACCATTGAAGTACTCAAAGCAAACTTACTCCAACTACATGGTCTAAAACAAAAAAACAATCAAAACCCAAAATTTACACATAACACCCTCCACCGGAGATCCAAAAACAGACGCACAAAATTCACCCCATAAAACACAAACACAAAAAAAACCAAAGTCAAAAAACAAAACATTTCCACACGTAAACAAAAACCTTAAAGTTGAAAACACGAACCTTATTATTCCTAAAACCTTAACACGCACACACAATCCAACAATGGAAACAGAGGCACCATCATCAGGACCACCACCAGTTACCCACAAAGTATCAGTACGTTCATCAGTCATTGAATCAATAAAAGGATGGTCATCTTTATCTGGTAACCAGATCTCCAAACATGAGTTGAGGAAAAAGATTACTATGCCTCAATATTTAAGGCTTGCTGTTAAGGATGCTATTGAGTTTAAGGATGTTGAAGCTGGCAAACGTCATTATGACGTCATCAAAGATGGTGGTGGTGAAGGTGGTGATGTGGTTGTTCCTGAGGCTCCTTTGGTTGTGTTTATTAATAGTAAAAGTGGTGGCAGGTATGGGCCTGAGTTGAAGGCTAGGTTGCAGGATTTAATGGGTCAAGAACAGGTTTTTTTTGCAATTTTGTGAGGTGTGATTTATAAAATATGATGATTTGTGCTGTTACATATGGTCTAGTAAAGTGATGTATTTATCGGGGGTTTAATGATGCAAAAAAAAAAAAAAAAGTTAGTATTAAAGTTTTGGAAATTTTTGTATATTAATTGGAGAAATATGGACGGTTGATGTTGATTTGAAGGGTTTCTTGTAAAGGGTATGTGATAAGGTTTGAAATTTGATGAGTGCAATACTGCAATGTGCTATGAAAAATAAGTTTTTTTTTTTTTTTTTTTCAGGGCAAATTTTAGTGACTTATGATGCCTTGTGTTGTATATAGACATATAGTTAGTGTAGAGTGGTATTTTATTTGTTTAGTTTTTCGGGGTTAATTATTCGAAGATGAAATTATAGCTGGAAATAAATTTTCATGTTTGATTATTTTTTCTAAAACATGGAAATAAATTAAAATTAGATTTATGCGAAGATTTATTTTGCTTTCCTTGGAAATTTTGGATGGTTGATATTGATTTGAGGCAATTATTTGTGCAATTTGCTATATTAGTTTTTTATTTTGAACGAAAAGTTTTTTATTTTGCTCTTTTATTTTAACGAATAGTTTTTAAGTTTGTTGATGTTTTTTTCATTTCAGGTTTTTGACCTTTTGAAGGTGAAGCCTCATGAGTTTATTCAGTATGGGTTGGGTTGCCTTGAGAAGTTTGCTAGTCTTGGTGATGATTGTGCGAAGCAAACTCGTGAAAAGTTGAGGATCGTGGTATGTATGATATGCTGGAAATGTTTAAAATTTTAATATACAATGATGCTATATATTGAATCCATATGATTTAATCTGGAAGTTAAGATCTTGGGTTGTTATTTGATAGGTTGCAGGAGGTGATGGGACTGTGGGATGGGTCCTCGGGTGCTTAGGAGATCTCCATAAAGCAGGGCGGGACCCGGTTCCACCGACTTCGATTGTACCTCTTGGTACAGGAAATGACTTATCCAGGAGTTTTGGTTGGGTAATCTTATAACTTACACTGCCCATCTACATTCGGTTTTCTGATATTGTTTAGGTTCATCATACATTTAGAACTTATTTTCAGGGTGGTTCATTTCCTTTCAACTGGAAAGCAGCTATAAAAAAGACTCTTGATATGGCTATTCGTAATCCAACTAGCCGTCTGGACAGGTGAATTACAGTTTCTAGAGTTTCCTTCAAAACTAGTCAACCTTCTAATAACAATTTATAGACTACAAGGATGTGTGGATTAAAGAAGTAAAAAATGATTTTTAGATATTTTAATTTAACTAACAAATATAAAGTACTTTCGTTCTCTTAAACTTTTTGTTGTGTTCTCGTTCTTTCTTATGCGAAATTTATATTTCTATGATGCACAGCTGGAATCTTGTAATCTCCATGCCAGCGGGTGAAGATCTGGACACCCCTTATTCCTTGAAACAATCAGAAGAAGTTGTTCTTGATCAGGTCAGAAAAAAATAAAGTTAATATCTGATTTCTCATTAGAGTTTGATTCATATGTTATAACGTATGGTACCCATGTACCTGTTTCCACATCTTTATGACAAGACAATACCCGAATTACGTCATATGTGTACATTTTTAAGTCAGCTAACGATCGAGTTTGCATGTACTTATTTGCAGGATTTAAAAGTAGATGGACCATTACCTGAAAAAGTTTCTTGTTATCAAGGAGTCTTCTATAATTACTTTAGCATAGGTATGCGATTATATACTGTTTAGATTGAACATTGAAGTCAAGCTTGTTCAAATTCTTTATAACTTGCTTTTTAGCAAGCTATTAGTGTTTCCTTAATACAGGTTTAACTAGACATCAGCACTGTTTCTTTATCTTATTTATGTAGTATTTTGATGACAGGAATGGATGCCCAAGTGGCTTATGGCTTTCATCATCTGCGGAATGAGAAGCCTTACCTCGCACAAGGCCCAATTTCAAACAAGGTCTATTTTTTGTCTGCTTCTGGTTAAATTTCATAGCGTATTCTGGCAACCTCTTATTTTTAGGCTGTTTCTTGATTATGCCTTAAAGGGAAATTTGATTACTTTTGGGCATTTAAGATTTTGATGGACTACTTTCGTTTTGCAGTTAATATACTCAAGTTATAGTTGCATTCAAGGGTGGTTTTTTACGCCCTGCACAACTGATCCAGGTTTGAGGTAAGAATTTCACACATTGAAGTATTGTGCTTGGGTAACTGGTCAAAACGGGTTGGGTTCAGCTGGGTTGATTGTAATGACGTTCTTTTCTCATTTTAAATGAACATTGTGGTGAATGTAGGGGACTAAATAACATTTTAAGGCTGCATGTTAAAAGACTTAACAGTACGGAGTGGGAGCCAGTTACCATCCCGTCAAGGTAAGGCTATTTCGTTATTTTCATACAGTTGGAGTGAATTTAAGTATTGTAAGTTTTTTATGTGCTATTGCATACTGGAGGCGGGAACTCAAATCATTTGGGCACCTTGATATTGAATTGATCTAAGTATCATGTGAAACATGCAATGTTTGACTTGACATGTAGCTTGAAGAAATGTTTGACTATTATGAGTTGTCTAAATACCCTTCAACAAGGACACATGAGCGATTTTTATGAACCAAAGCTTCTACCATAGCTATTTTGTTTTGATGATAACATTGGCTAATAGGTGTCTTTGACTCGACTTTTTTTCTTAAATAAAAATGCTGCAATCTCCATATGACATTTCATAGTAGAAACCATTGCAATTTTCATGGGATTGGCGATAATCTTCCAACGAGTCTGATTTGAGTACATATGCCTGATGCAGTACAAGGCTCTGTACCTGACCTTATTTTCATTATTTTGTCTATCTTACAGTGTCAGGTCTATTGTGGCTTTGAATCTTCATAGCTATGCAAGTGGAAGGAATCCTTGGGGGAACTTGAAGCCAGAATATTTAGAAAAGGTAACAATTTGTCAGTCAGTTTAATAACAGTTGGATTTGAGTCGTATGACATGTCGTATCCCAATATGTTTTTCATCATATAAATGAAGATCGTCTTACTTTGATGTATTTTAGTCGCCTCAAATTGACGAGATATAATTAGAATCCCAACTATGGTCGTGAATGCAAGAAAATTTTTAAACTAGACACTGCTTAATATTTGTGCTTCTGATCATTCATGCAGAAAGGGTTTGTTGAAGCTAGAGCAGATGATGGTCTCTTAGAAATTTTTGGGTTTAAACATGGATGGCATGCATCATTTGTTATGGCTGATCTTATTTCAGCAAAACACATCGCCCAGGTACTTGATTAACTAATATAATCTAACTTCCAATTGGCCTAAAAGCAAAAGCTTAAACTTAAATAAATATCTTTATACAATTCTTAGGCTGCAGAAATTCGGTATGAGTTGAGAGGTGGAGCGTGGAAAGAATCGTTTATGCAAATGGATGGAGAACCATGGAAACAGCCCATGAACAACGAGTTCTCGACATTTGTGGACATCAAACGGGTCCCTTTTCAATCTTATATGATCAATGGAGAGATTTAAACCATCTATAAGTTTTAAGCATGTAAAGCATATCCATGATGATAGCGGTGTTAAATACTTGTGTTATAAGTTTCTTAGTCTATCAAGTTGTATGATCTTGTAAAGAACACGAATCTTGAGTGAGAGATTGAGAGAGTTGCAAATTCTTATTTTGAGACTACATTATGATGTAACTCATTTGTTTGGTTGGTAAGTAATTGTAAATTTTAGTAGCTCTTAGGGGGTGTTTGCCATTGCTTATTGAAAATAGATTATGCGTTTTGAAAACTCATAATCAGATAATCAGCTGTTGCAAAACATGATTTTGAAATGTAGTGTTTGGATTTACTTATATTGTTTGATATCGCAATAATCAGATAATCAATTTTTTGAGTGTTTGGCAAAATAGATTATTTAAGGACTTAACTAGTAAAATGACCAAAAGAGACATTATTAAAAATTATTTAAATTTGACATTATATAATTTACTTTTAATAAATGTGACAATATATTGTACAAAATGCTAAATATATTAGTATTCTATATTGTTGACCTTTTCTATTACAATACTAACTAAGCCTCCTTTCTTTGGATTCTTTTAAATTGTATATATTTTGTAGGTTAAGTTTTCATGTGTTTAAGACACGTAAATGTTAAAAGCCAACCAACTGTATAATATATAGAATAATCTAAACCAAATACATTTGAAAAAAAATTGAAATATGGTCGAATTACAACACAGTATAAAAAATAAGATTGACTTGAGCCGATATTGGAGTATATTATTTGAGGGTATTATTGTAAATTGTCAACTCATTTATTGCTCCACAAGGACTGCATTTTCCAAAAGCATCTCCCTATCTACTTTTGTAAAACCACGTTTTGGGACTCTTCAAACGCAAATAAGTGATATATCACTTGTTCATGCAAAACACTAATTTTGGATTATCTCCATTTACAAAACGCAATAAGCAGATAAGTAGGTCCAAAACGCAACCCCAAACACCCTCTAGTAAAATTGGTCTTGCCCAACCTTTTCTAAGGGGGACTTTAAGCGGCGTGGTGATGAGTTCAGGTCTCATGGATTAGTCGCTTAAATTTTGGAAACCATGATAACCATGAAGAATATTGCTTTTGTTTAGTCCGAACTCCAAACGAATACTTTTACTCAGCTAGTCAGCTGAAATCAGAAATCAAGTTGACTACAAGGGTAGAAGTGGGCCGAAATAGGGCCTGAAATGGGCTGGATGCTAACTGAGCCTGTCTAATTTTAATGCCAAAAATCATACTTTGTCACTTTGTCATTGTTTGTTTTTTTGACCAATGTCACTTTCTCATTCAAATTTAGCTCTTTAGTACGATATCATCTATAAAAATAAATTAAAGCATAAAAAATAAAAAGAAATAGTGACAAGTTGGTATTTTTTGTTTAACTGAAAGCTTGGCCCTTTAAAAGAAAAACAGAATCCAATGAGATATTGTATGTTTGGCAAAAATAGATTGTGCCGGTGCTATTGCTGATGCTGGTGCTGTTCTTTGAAAAAGATTATTAAAAAGAGATTATTTTTATAAGTTACATGAAGTAACATTTTATTTTAAGAGATTATGAAAAATTATTTTTTTAATAATCTCTTATAAGTTATGTTCTTAGAAGCAAAATTATTTTTAAGTAGACTTACTTTTCAAAAAAATCTTAAACTGATAATCTTGCATGTCTTTTCTTGGCAAACATACCCTAATGTGTAAAAAGGAGACTTTTGTGCTTTAGGAGAATAATCTCCTCTTCAATTATAATATATGTGCCAGAGAGGCGAGTTATTTTGCATATCATTATTTTGCTACATATTTAGAGACATATTCTAACTATTTATTTACTTTGATCTATTAGTGGAGATTTAATTAATTAAACATATATATTTTTTCTCTCTTTCTCGCCTTTCTTATTTATTCACGTATACTAATTTTTATTTTATTTTTCAGAACGGCAAATAACTATCTCATAATACGTTTTCATACGTTTTCGTCTGTTATTATACGGTTTCGTCCAATTTCATACATTCATACGTTTTGCTGCTTTCAACGTTTTCATACGTTTTAGTTAAACTTTCTTTATTGTTCAACTTTTTCCGTAAGTTTTCAGTTCATTTTCTTACGTTTTCGTTGTCGGGTATATGTTAGTCCGTTTTCATATTTTTTCGCACGTTTTCTTCAGTTTTCATACATTTTCGTCCGTTTTCAATCATTTTCATCCGTTTTTGTACGTTTACGTTCGTTTTTAAACGTTTTTGTTCATTTTCATACGTTTTCAAACGTTTTCGTCCGTTTTCATACGTTTAGCCAGTTTTCATACTTTTCTGTTCGTTTTCATATGTTTTCGTTCGTTTTCTTACATTTCCATCCGGTTTCATATATTTTCGTTTGTTTTAGTCTATTTTACGTTTTCATACGTTTTCGTTTGTTTTCATACGTTTTCATCCATTTTCGTCCGTTTTCATATGTTTTTATCTGTTTTCGTCCGTTTTTATACGTTTTCGTTCGTTTTTGTACGCTTTCATCCGTTTTCATATGTTTTCATCCGTTTCATACGTTTTCATCTTTTTCCATACGTTTTCAGACGTTTTCATACGTTTTCGTTCGTTTTCAAACATTTTCAGCCGTTTTCCTACGTTTTCGTCCGTTTTCATACGTTTTCGTCTGTTTTTGTACGTTTCCATCTGTTTTCATACGTTTTCATTTGTTTTCGTACCTTTTCATCCATTTTCGTCTATTTTCATACTTTTTCGTACGTTTTCATACATTTTTGTCCGTTCCCATATGTTTTCATCCGTTCCATATTTTTCATCCGTTTCCCAATGTTTTTCAGGCCGTTTTCATGTTTATATACGTTTTGTCTATTTCATACTTTTTCGTATGTTTTCCGTCTCATTTTTCATACGTTTTCCGATACTGTTTCATACGGATCCTGTCCATTCATAGGTTTTTATACTTTTTTTCGTTTTTCATCGTTCTATCGTTTTAGTCCGTCCCATTTTCATTACATTTTTTATCCGTTTTCACACGTTTTATTCCGTTTTCATATTTTTTCGTCCCTTTTAAGTTTTCATACATTTTTGTATTATTTTTATATTCTTATATGTCCGTTCTCATATGTGTTTTCTAATATTTTTATATTTTCTGATACAAGATGATTTTTGTTTATGAAATATCACAAGTGATATTAGACATCAACTATGTTTATGAAATATCACAAGTGATATTAGATATTTATATTTGTACACAGTGATGTAGATTTAGATTATCATATGAGATATTACTAATAAGTTAGAATGACACAATTAGTGTTACATTATATTGCTTTATCACATGAATTATTACTCTTAAGTAACTAAGAACGAAAATTTAAATACTCTTCTTATTCCTTTCAATGTTAATAAGAGATAACTAAATGTCACTTACAAATATCAAAATGAATAAAAAGCATAGTTAATGTCTAATATCACCTGTGATATTTCATAAACATAGTTAATGTCTAGTATCACTTGTGAAATTTCATAAAAAAATATCACAAGTGATATTAGACACGTCATATAATATAGTTTAACTAATAAGCATTGTAAATTATTATCAACTTAAAATATTACAATAGATACAACTTTAATATGAAGCAATCACATAAACAAAACACATCAATCCAATGCAGTTCAAAGCAAAATTAAACTAAACAACTTAACTAGTAAACAAAATTACAATATCATGAACTTAAAATATCACATGTGATAACTTGAGACCCATTGGTTAAACTTGGGTTTAATTGGTCAACAGTCGTTTATTGGGTTTGTATGTTTTATAGTTTATCCGTTTGTATACTTTTTTGTATGTTTTTTGCGTTTTTGTACATTTTTATACGTTTCTATTTTCATGCGTTTTGTACGAAACGTATACA
>OU343223.1:150516021-150646666 GCA_910596185.1 Chrysanthemum makinoi | reverse complement strand
GAAATTTACAAATAAATGATAAAAATTACTAGTGAAAAGATATTAGAAGTTGAAACTAATCATGATGTCCTTTAATACAAAATAGTATGACAAAGTAGCATATAGTACAAATATCATAGAAAAGATAAAAGTTTGATGACAGAAGTCTACTAGGGAGTTCTTGATCTCCTGAAGGAAGTCCGAAAGCGTTGAGTCAGCTTGCTGCCGAATTTCTTGGCTGGAATCACTTAACATATTAAATAAACCTGAAATCTCCACATTTAGTGGCATACAGCAAAGATTTGAGACAACAAAACATGCTCATCGACGAATAATACCATTTTATTCTGAAGTTAGATCATTTACCATCAAGAAAATCAGGAAGAAACCCCAA
The DNA here is from genome assembly GCA_910596185.1 of Chrysanthemum makinoi. Classification (NCBI taxonomy): domain Eukaryota; kingdom Viridiplantae; phylum Streptophyta; class Magnoliopsida; order Asterales; family Asteraceae; genus Chrysanthemum; species Chrysanthemum makinoi. Next base: position 150,646,293 of record OU343223.1, on the reverse strand, counting down.
CATATCTATGTCTGGAACACTGTCCAACACCGTGATCCATCCAACCAAAAAATGGCGGACATAACGATTCAACACGTTCATTCTCTCTCTCTCTCTCAACAGAGGTATAAATTCTTCAATACTGACAAAAAAACAAGGGTTACTTTTTACCCAAATTAGTTATATGAATCACATAATTAATGACTAAGGGGTTGTTTGATAAAACTGAACTATTAAAGCTGAAAGAATCAAAGATGCTGAATAATTCAAATGTGCTGAGTGAACACGATTCCGAATAAAAAAAAATGTTTGATGAATATCCTGAATACGTCTCTGAATAAAAGATAATTACGATTTTAACCTTTAGTATAGTTTACAACAGGGCCGTCCTATGAATTTATGAAAATTTTAAGGGTCTTGGACTAAATTAAATAACGAGGCCTTTTGATAAGAAATGTTATATAAAATGTCACCAATTATAAGATATAATGCAATTAGTTATCTAAACGTTCTAACATATTACTAATTTAAGATATTTTCTCATCTAAATACTTTTTTTCTTCGTGAAAAATATGTTTACACGTGTATATAATTATTAACGGGACAAATTTTGAGACCCTTAAAAATTTTAGAGTCCTGAGCGATCGCTCACCTTGCACACCCTAAAGGACAGCCTTGATTTAGAACTAAATGAAATATGTTGTTAATAATTAAGTTATTATTTATGGAACTTATATCGTAGAAGATAAATTTAATAAAACACAATATTAAAAATTAAAAATAATCTCGTCACAAAATTATAAATATCAAACACCTATTTTAAAAATCACATAATCTCATTAAACTTAAATAATGCATAAACAATTAGTTAGCCAAATTCTACGTTATTTAATTATATAAAGCATGGTGATAATGTAATTGTTGGTGCATCGTTCATTCGTTCCTATCACCCCCAGCATCTTTTAAATATACTAGTACTATGTAACAAAAAGTAGCATGAATATATGAAAGTGTAAGGGTATTTTTAAGTATTGTAGCATTGTAGCCCACTGAATCATTTTGTGTATTTTTCTTGCAAAATCGCTCAGTAGATAATTTTTCCATTCAGAGCCATTTTCTAGTACCACCAAACACACTGACCGAATAAACTTTTAAGAATCAGCGCTGAATTATTTGACTCAGGAGCAATCAAACACACCCTAAATCAGCCAATTATACAACATGAATTTTGGTAAAAACATAAATCAATGAACTAATTGACCTAATAATAATCATGTAAATTAAAATATTAAATACATAGTAATTAATAATCAGATGCGCACAAATATTACGACTTACCTTTGGTTCTTGGTTTTTTCTTGAAGTCATTCATGGTTGAATCGGGTTTCAAATGATAAAGTATAATAAATGGAGAGCTTTGCCAAAAGAAGCTATTGGAAAAGGTGGACAGAATTAGGATAATGGGGGAAGGATGACAGAATTAGGGATTAGGAAAGGATGACAGAATTAGGGCTTGAAAAATATTTGGGAAGAAATTGGCGGATAATGGGGAAGGAATTATATTATAGATAGATGTTTATGTTGGAATACGTGTATTTGACAATTATGTAAAATGACAAAAAAATCCTTTGATAAAAATACGGTTGCAGTGACTTCAGATTCAAAAACAATACTTTACACATACGGGACACTTGTCACAATGTCGATGAGTTGCCCAATGACAGCGGTTGCCCTCGGTCTAGTTTCAAATAAAAAAAAGTTGTCCGAAAAGTGATTAACCACAGGGCGCCGGGTGCATTTGCCTCATTTTCCCTAATAATAATAATATCAATAAACAACGACAACAATAATAATAACGTTGCCCTTTATTAATTAATATAAAATCTAAGAGTTATTTCTTAAATTTATAATTGGTTATAAATTATGAAAATTGTGAATTTAAACGGACTTAATTCTATAAAAACTAAATTTAAACCTAATCTTTTTCATAAAATTTTGAGTTTAAGCTTGTTTGGTAGGGGTTTTATCAGAGTGTTAGCTTATTGTTACAAAAATAATCTTCTTTAAAATAATTAGTTCTGTTTGAATATATTAACTTCAAGCTTCAATTTCAAACAAATAACTCTTAAATGAAAAGTTGATTTATGAAACTTTTAATCATTTTGGATTTGTTAAAACTTTAAATTACTGATATACCCTTCAAATTTTTGTTTACAATTACAGATATGTCATTTTACATCTTATAATTACATTTAAAAGCTAACTTACCAAACACTTTTGAAAAAAAGATACAACTTGTAGCTCATGTTAATAACTTTACAATTTACAGATTATAGCTTACAGTTAACAGTTTATAACATACAACTAGTTTTTGCCAAACATACCTTTTATATATAATTTTTATTAACGGAAATAACGTTATTTATATTAATCTTACCCTTATTATTTTCTTAAGTTTCCTTTCTGACAATTTAGACCTAGTTTTTTTATTGCCTTTTTCCTCTAATAATAAGAATTTATTATAATATTGATTATCGATACGAAAATATCTCATACTAGGTCGTATCAAGCCACAAAGCTATGTGTATACCTCACTTAAAAAAGCTAGCTCAAAAGAAGATGAGACATCTAGATTTTATAAGCCACCAACCAATCTCATATTTTGGTTGATGTGAGATCGTAACAATACCTCACGCTTTGAAAAACCAATGTCCTAGTTGGTCACGGCATGTAGGTCACGACTGACACCCCTCTTTTTGGGTCCAAACCACCTTTCCATAGGTCTCCATCGAACTCGTTGGCCACGGATATGTTTGTCACGGTTGACACCCTTATTTTTCGCGTCCAAACCCGTAGGCCATCACTGAGTGTTGGAACCTCGAAATGTTAGACTAGTTCTGATACTAATTGATACAAATCTTATAATAGATCGCATCAAGTCGCAAAGCTAAGTATAAAACTCACTTAAAAAAACTAGCTTAAAAAACAAAAAAAACTACACTTTATAAGCCTCGGCCATAAATCATTTTTTGTTTTGACCATTGTTAGGCTAGTCGGCAAGGGTGAGTTTTCACTCACCTTGCATGTTCAATCACCCGCGACTCCCATACCCTCTCCCTCGACTCACTCGTGAGTCTCGCAAACCAAGATCAATTAAGGTGACTCGGTCACCTACTTGATTTGTGTGCAAAAAATTTTGACCGTTTGGTTTGTTTATAAACAAAAATCCCCACTACTCCATTTTTTCCTATATAAATACCCACCAAATCCATTTTTTAAAATACAAAACTCACTTTAAACTCTCTATATACACATCTCCTCATATCTCATTACTTTAATTTTTCAAATGAATTCCGATACGTTTATGTTCACCGACTCTGAAGAAGAACAAGAAATTGAAAGTCGAAATTTGACTTTTATTGCGAATGCGGGTTCGTTTATTAAAAATAGCCGAAAACCAAATCGATTAGGCAATAAAGCGGATCAATCATGATCATTATGGTGCTCATGACCCTTTCTACGATGAACGTACATTCCGAAAGAGGTTCCGAATGAATCGATCTCTTTTCAATTGGATAGTTCGGGAGGTAACTCTTCATTTTTCGTTTTTAGTGATAATATTTGTTAATACAAATAAACCATATAAGCGTTTATTTATATTTTACGATTTTCTAATGTTTTGTCGATAATAAACGTAAAATTATTTTAACGAAACAAATAAAATACGTAAAAGGTTTGAGCCAATATTTTACTAACACACTGATACTAAACATATTAAAACAATATCAAAACATGTTTAGTAAATAAGTTGAGACCTCAAATAAGTTATATAAAACCAAAGACATTTTTATATTAACACTAAACAAGTAAATAGTGTTTACATCTTATAGAAATGTATATGTATAACAACTAGTGTTTACATAATTTAGAAATGTACATGTATACTTTGTATATATTGTAATGGGTAAAGTAATAGGTAAAAACCAAAGTCTATGACTCATGATCCATTGACTATGTACAATGAATGTTGTTGAGTAAAAACCAAATTCCATAACCCATACCTATGGAGCATGATCCATAACCCATGACCCATTGCATGACATCATGCATGAAGTCATGTTAGGTATTATCCATGATCCATGACCCATGACCCAAAGTCCATGACCCATGACCCAAGATCCATAACCCAATGTCTAGGTACATTGCATCTTGTTGGGTATCCATAATCCATTACCCATAACCCATAACCTAAGGATTGCACTAGCCGGATCCCTCTGGGGAGGGACCCGTGGGACAATAGACAAATTTGTCTATAAATAGTGAGTCATTTCTCTCTTGCTCACTACCACTTTTACACATATTCTCTCTCAATATTGTAACATCTCTAACCTCTGATCCAAAGGATCATTCTAGAGTTTTATGTTTGTGTGATTCTCTAGGTTCCTCTTAAAGGCGAGATCACCACTCTTGAAGCGTGCAAGCTCAAGGTCATGAGTTGCTAAGCTTCGTCATCATCAAGACCACTGAAGTGTATCTTGTTGATAGTTCGTTCCTCCCTCTATAGAAGTGTTGTGTTGAAGGCATTAGTGAAAGGTGCCGAAGGGTCATGTCGAAGGCATTAGTGAAAGGTGCCAAGGGCGTACATTCGATATGGTGCATCGATGTACAAGATAGATAGTTTGGGTTAAAGGATATTGATATCCTTCTAGTGTTGTAACAAGGAGTGTGTCTCCTTTGGGGTAGTTGTGTTGTGGTGTAGTGTTGGGTAGTAGTTCCTCCTTTGTAATGGAACTCGGTATCTAGCCTTGTACCGGATAAAGTGTAGGCGACATTGTGATAGGTTTGGTTCTACCTCGTGGAAGAACTCGGTGTCTAGCCTTGTACCGGATAAAGAGTAGGCGACGTTGTGAAGGCTTCTCCGCCACATTAAGGAGCTTGTGTTGTGTAGTGCTTACGAACTCTCGAGTGGGGTACTCGGGGAGTGGAGTAGGGCAAAGAAGGTGTCCTTGTAGCCGAACCACTATAAATACTCGTGTCGTGGTTTTGTGTTTCCTTACTCTTTATCTTTACATTACTTACTTTTATGCTTATCCATCATTATCCAACACACACATCAAATAGATTGACATAAGTTTATCTAAATAGTTTAAAACGAAGTTTTAATCGGTAAAACTATTCAACCCCCCTCTCGTTTTTCAAAATATTGATTGCACCGAAAAAGAAGGCATTTCAGCTTTGATGAAGTGCACTTCTGCAATTCGTCAATTGGCATCTGGTGAACCCAGGATGCTTTTAGATGAATATCTACAAATAAGTGAAAAAACATCTCGTCGATCTGTTGATTTCTTTTGTAAGTCTGTTATGGAAATTTGTGGCCCAGACTATTTGAAGAAACCCACTATAACTGATGTCGTAAAGTGAGTCCCTTGTCCGCATAAAAGTGAGTAAAATTTAGTAAAAAAAAAAAGGCTGGTATGACGCTAATGAGTGCACCTCTACCTTACCATCTAGCCTTAAACAATCCAAAACTCTATTTTAAAATTCAACCTCCTGTTTGTTAATTTTACTTTTTCCATATATTCAATTTCAAATTGGGTTTTCTCTTGCTGTATGAAAAGATTAAAATTGCCCCAAAAGGTTAATAAAGTTGCCACCTCAATATTAAAATATTAACAGAGTATTTGATATCCAATAGTTGAAGTGAACCCAAGTTGGTTGAACCTGAAAAAGAAGAGTGGGATAATGTTGATAACAAGAAGTGAGATCACATCATGTTCTTCCAAATTATTTCCAGTTCATCATAAACTTATTCGCAGAAACAATCCTAGAAGAAATATTCTTTACAAATCATCTGTTTGCAGAGCCACTCTTTCTGTCCACCCAAAACCCAATACTCTCTTATCCAGGTAGGTAATTATTTTTATTTTTTAGAGGGTGTTTGGGATTGCTTACTTTCCTGCTTATGCTTCCACTTATAAATAAGTACTTTTAAGCTCCTTAGAAATAACCACTCGAGCAGGTGGCCTACTGGAAAAAGGCTTGTGACTATCTATCACATACTAAATTGTGAGAGGACTCAAGTTCAATTCTTGCAAACCCCGTGGATTAGTCAGCCAAAAGGTTGGAAACCATGGTTACCCAATAAATGAAATAAGTACTTGAGGTGTTTCTGTTTGCTTATTTATAAAATGTTTTAGGTTAAATATGATGATAAGAAGGTAGTTTTTATTTCATCTCAAATAAGCATTTTGAATTAATCAGTTTCCGACCTGCATATCCGAGTGCTTGAAATAATAAGATAATCATAAAAGCAGAAAATAATAAGCAATGCCCCTTACTAGTTTGTTGCGATTTCTGAAAGCATAATGAGTTATTCTCATTTTTCAAGACAATCCTTCATCGCCCACGGGATAACTAGATTTTTATTTTTGACCATAATTTAATGTTAATACAACCATATAACGGCATGTCTCTTAGCATACTTTGATAATGATGGAACTTTGTGCATTATAGATTATTGGAGTTTACAAGATTTGAACCAAATGTAAAAAACTTTGCTGTGAACTGTCAAATAGTAGCCAGGTTCACTATTGTTCTAAATTTAGTTAAAAAATAGTGTATCGACACTCGTTTCAATGTGGCAATTTTTTGTATTTATTTATTTATTTTTCTTGTTTTTGGTTGACCTACAACGATGCAGGTTACATATGCTGACATTGCTTTCCAACGTTGTAAAACTGATGGCGCGTCACTTCGACATTTGTAACTAGTAATACATGTTGAGAGTCAATAACAATTTCAAAAAATTAGAACTTGAGTAGTAAGAGTGACCTAGGTGGAAGAAATTTGAAACTTGGTTGCTATTTAGTGACGTTTTCCATTTCATATGAACATAGGTCTTTCACGTGTGTAGCATGATTCATTTAATTATCTCATTACCAAATAAGATTAGTTAAGTAACGTAACATCAGGGTTTGACTTGGACCATCTGAACAAGCCTCTTGATAAGACTTCCATTTCGCAAAAAATTGCAGACAGTCGTAATACGTGAACTAGTTTTCATTTCTTATGTTACTAAGATGTTGTATTGTTTTGATCATAATGTTCTGCTCTCAAAAGGTGTCAACTATGTATATGACCCGTAAATGGTATATCCGTATGTGAAATAGTAGAAATATTGCTTTGACTACCTGCATTTTCCATCATACTTCAAACATATGCCTTTGTTTATTTTAACTATTGCGTGATTATTTTCATCTTCTTTTTTCCAGTTGCGAGAGCTCTAATTTTGATCCGCTAGGTATCAATCCAGGTAAATTATCCGGTCTTGATTCTGCTTGGCAAAGTGTTGTAGGCTTGTTTTCAGAGACATTTACTAGTTCCTCAAGTACAAGAAACGACAAGTCTCCCTCAGCTAAAGGAGCAGCAGGTTTTATTCTGATCTAAACACTTTTTTTTTTTTTTTTTTTTTTGTTACAAACTATTAACATGTTGAACCATCTTGATAGTTGCAAACAACCCATTTTCCTTGAATTTTTTTAAGCATGTAAAAATCACTACATTCTGCAAGAACTCTTTTCTGCAAATAATTTAAATCACTCGTCATTTATAAGTTGACATCTTTGTTGCATTTCTGCAAGGACATTGACCAGATAAACCAAGTAAATTAGTTGCAAAGTTGTCCACTTATATATTTTATCTGTTTTGTTCTTAACAGCTACAATAGAGGACACTTCCATTGATTTTGGCGACTTTTTTAAAGGACCATTACCTGGGAAATTTCTTAAGCTTTTGGGGTACTTGGCTTTGTCTCGACTTGGGATATACATACCTCTTGGTGGGGTGAATCGAGATGCATTTGTTGGAAATTTGGATCAAAACAGTATATTAAGTACTTTGGATACATTTTCTGGAGGAGGAATAGGTCGGCTAGGGATATGCTCGCTTGGTATAGTCCCATTTATTAATGCATCTATCGTGTTTCAACTTCTTACACAAATTTACCCCAAATTACAAGAACTTCAAAAAAGAGAAGGTGAAGCAGGGCGAAAGAAAATTCTTCAATATACTCGATATGCTTCTGTTGGATTTGCTGTTGTGCAGGTAACAGTTAGATGATTTAAGGTTTTTGTGAAGGGTGTGATAGCTATTCCCTTCGTTTGGTAGTAAAACTTTGACATTGAATGTCAAACTTGTTTTTGAAATAGAGCATATTGCATGAAAACGTAATAGACTTTGTGTTGATTTGTGTTCTGGGTAGCAAACTTTAGTTGCACACATATAGGCTTGTACTCTCAGAAAGTTCTAATTAAGGGTAAGCGTCTAAGTTAACCAGCTTTCATGCATGCCATGCCAAAACCCAACATATTCAAAGGTACGAATACATCGGCTCCATGTCATCATTTTGACTGTGTAACCGGGTCAAAATACCTCATATCCAATTATTTGTATAGGGTTATCGCCAATTAACCCTGCATATTTCAGCCTAATATGCGGTGAAGTCCGTGAAGTACTTTTTCGGGTGATTCAGTCCTCCAAGAAATGTTGTCTTATTTGAAAGTATAAATTTGATAGGTTTCCTTAATTATACACTTTGAGTAAGACAAATTATTGGGAGGACCAAATCAAACTAAAAGGTTAAATGTGTATCATGGACTTAACCTCACTTTTGATAAAAGTGTGTAGGATTTCTTTGACGATAATCCTTTTTTTATCATAAGCTTGAAAGTTGGTTAACTCTTCTATATTTGTTGAAAACAGATATGGTTACCCAAAATAGAAACCAAAACAAAGTTCTCTACCTTTAATGCAATTTGCCCTTATCACAATTACACCAACTATTAGTTTTCTACATTTATTAACATATATTATGTCGCTATTTATAATAGTCATTTTACATTGCAATTTCATCGGAGGGCTTGATGTAGCGAATACTGTTACATAAAATATACTAATTACCAAATATTTTAAACTACAAACTATTGATCTTTTGCATATGTTCATTTTTTCCCCAATTGCAGGCCATTGGTCAAGCACTGTTTCTTCGTCCATATGTCAATGATTTCAGCACTGAGTGGGTTTTGTCTTCTGTTATTTTACTAACACTTGGATCAGTGTTAACTACATATATTGGGGAGAAAATCACAGATTTGAAACTTGGAAACGGCACATCACTTCTCATCTTTACAAGCATCATCTCCTACTTGCCAGCATCATTTGGTAGAACAGTTGCTGAGGCGCTTCAAGATGCTAACTATCTGGGCCTAGCTGCCATCATTTTCTCCTTCATCCTGCTTGTTCTTAGTATCGTCTATGTTCAGGTAAATTTACCGTTATACTCATTGATAATATTACGAAAATTCAGTCCCAATTACATGGAAACGACAATGAGAATGGTTTTGTTGGACTCTTTTCAGGAAGCAGAAAGAAAAATTCCTATTAATTATGCTTCAAGATACAGTAGTAAATCAGGAGGGATTCAGAAATCTGCTTATTTGCCTTTCAAGGTTTTTTTTTTTTTTTTTTTTTTTTTTTTAATAAATAATCATCAAGAGTAATCCCTTCTGACTAACGATTTGTTGAAATTTTTTTATCTTAATATGGTAGGTTAACAGTTCAGGAGTGATGCCAATTATATTTTCGACGTCATCGTTAGCTCTTCCCGCCACTCTAGCACGGTTTACCGGTTTAAACTTCCTAAAAAATGCCGCTGTCGGATTGGTTCCAGGGGGTAAGAATGTCACGTGGACCAAAATTTGTGTTTGTGACTGCTGATAGTTTTATAGATTCGTTAGCCTTTACCTTACTATATTTTGTATATGTTAGGTGCTTTTTATCTTCCGACGAACATTGTATTAATAGGGTTCTTTAACTATTACTACACATTCCTACAACTGGACCCGGATGATGTGAGTGAGCAATTGAAGCGTCAAGGTGCCTCCATTCCTCTGGTACGACCTGGGAAAAGCACAGCTGCATTCATCAGAACGGTATGCCCAATCCCATGTATTTCTTTTCATAAGGGTGGCTTGCAACAAAAAGCTGTATGCAATCTTTCAAAAAGCTAATACTTTTGTTATGGGATCCAGGTTCTGAGTAGGATATCAGTTTTAGGGTCGGTGTTTTTGGCTATTCTTGCAGCTGGTCCGGCTGTTGTGGAACAAACAACACACCTGACGGCTTTTAGGGGATTTGCGGGTACATCGGTTTTGATTCTGGTTGGTTGTGCTACAGACACTGCAAGAAAAGTTCAAGCAGAGATAATTTCTCAAAAGTATAAGAACATCGAGTTCTATGAGATAGACAAAGACACGACCTATTAAACGTTAAGACATAAATCACAATACATTTGTAGTTTATTATCAACATGTTTTTGTAGTTATTGTTTAGCCATTGCATTCATTTCAAGTGTATCATATTTTCAGTTAAATACATCAAATGCTTTATACACTGGCTGAACAAAACAGAGGCAAAACAGCCATCGTCCTATCTTCCAATGCTAACACGGCCAAAGACCTAAACTTTTTAACATGTACAGGGTTAGGATTTGCAACTAAGGGGGTGTTTGTTTAAGCTTATATTTTGGCTGATGAGCTTATTTGATTTCGGCTTATATTACATAAGCCTCAAATTTCTAGCTTATTTTGAGACTCGTGGAATTATATAACATCGTTGTGATATAACAAGCTTATATAAGCCCATAAGTCTCAAAATAAGCCAAAAATTTGGAGCTTATATATGAGTTGAAATCACATAAGCTCATAATTCCGCATATAAGCTTAAACAAACACCCCCCCCAAGTTTGTTCTAATCGATAACCAACTCTCAAAATGGTTCTAAACTTATGTTCTCAAAACCAAACAGTTTTCCATTTTGGTATGTTGGACCTCTTGAGAACTACAAAACCGAAGAATTTGGTCATTTTTGTAGTCAGCCTCTTGAGAACAATCAGACCGAGTGATGCCATATTTGGAGCATCAAAGTATATATATATATATATATATATACTCTCAAAATGGTTCTAAACTTATGTTCTCAAAACCAAACAGTTTTCCATTTTGGCATGTTGGACCTCTTGAGAACTACAAAACCGAAGAATTTGGTCATTTTTGTAGTCAGCCTCTTGAGAACAATCAGACCGAGTGATGCCATATTTGGAGCATCAAAGTATATATATATATATATATATATATATATATATATATATATATATATATATATATATATATATATATATATATATATATATATATATATATATATATATATATATATATATATATATATATATAGAGTTAGGATCAAATAAGAAGGAATAAAGAGCTATAAATGTAATCCGAGATCAACAAAATTAGATGCATCCCTATAATCTTATATGCATTATAGCGCATCATAGTGTGTGTTCAGCTTTTAATCAGGATCATATCATTATATTAGATGCATTTACAAATGATTTCTCTTGTTTTTGTTACCTGCATGTGCGAAAATCATGAAAATCAATTTGCACCATCTATACATCAAATTAACTTTCGAAACTCAAGATGTTGCATATATATAAATAGAAATGCATCTAATGCAAGTCGTTGCATCTTAAATGCGTGGTTTTGGTCTTTACCACTTCTTCTATTTTAATTTCTTACCATTTGGATCCTCTTCTATATATATATATATATATATATATATAGAGTTAGGATCAAATAAGAAGAAAAATTAAAATGAGAAGAATAAGAAAAGCCCACAAATACATTCAGAATCTGCCTATTAAAATAGATCGTCTCCCCGAAAATCTCTCCTTTATTTGAAATGTGTAGTAAAAATTCTTCTTATTCTTCTCATTTTAGTTATTCTTCTTATCGGATCCCTCTATATATATATATATATATATATATATATATATATATATATATATATATATATATATATATATATATATATATATATATATATGATATTTATTTTGAGAACCACTTGTTAAGTGCTTGAGAAGTGAGGCAGCCCTCATAAACCAATGAGATTTTTAAATATTAAAATTATTGTTAATCAAAAGGGTATTATAGTAAAATACAATTTTATATTATTTTTATTTTTTTATTAAATCCGGTTTTAAGCATTCCTAAATTTTGGATTTTTTTTTTTAAGCATGGTTTCATAATCTTACAGTGCATGCATGTTTTTTTTAATGAGATACATGTTTGTTTTAAAAGCACGTGCGTGTATGTTTTTAAATGAGGTCGTGTATGTTTTTAGTGAATTACATGTATGTTTTTATAGCATTATTATTTTTTTGAAGTTTGAAGCATAAATTAAAAACAAATTTATAAAGAAAAATACATGAATATAATCTATCTTTACACTTGTGCACTAAAAATAATTACTTGTATGGACATATGTGCCAAAAGCATATGTGTTTCAAAGTTTCTCATCAGGTTACTTTTGAACATGTATGCATGTCTTAAAAGCTTATCACGATTCGCAGCGTCTTCCAAATACATATATGTATCTTCGGTATGTGTGCAGCGCCTTGAAAAGCGTCACGCTAGAAAAAAAATAATAGCCAAGATTAAATACTTTTAAAATAAAGCTCAGATAACATACAATGCACCTTGTCATGGCATTTACAAATAACAACATAAATAAACAAGAGAAATTTTTTTATGTATGCACAATATATATAATTCAAATACAAAACATATATGTTTTATAATTCAAATACAAAGCATATATGTTTTATAATTCAAATACAAAACATATATGTTTTATGCATAAACATACATGTTTTATCATTAAAAAACATGTATGTCGAAAATTTATTAATCAATTTTGAAAATCCTACCTGGCAAAATGGATCCATTGATCATCCTACCTGGCAATTATCACTACTCATCTAGTTAGTATTACAAAAAACTTTTGTTTACTTAAAAGAAAAAGTAGTGTTCTCATATATATAAGCTGCTTTTGTTACTTTATATACGAGACAATTTATGAGGGCAAGGCAACAAGTAGAAGTATGCTAATTCAGAAGAAAATCTAGAATCTTTATTATCCACAATCTCATTCTTGGAATTTAAGGTGTAACAAGGTAAACAAATGAAATGAGAACACAAACTTGACAATTAAAAGGAAACCAAGTTGAATCACTTTGCAGTTAGTAGTTTCAAAATATAAGATCTCTTACTATTGTTTTAAGGTCATGATAAAGCTCGTCATACAAATGATCAGACATCACATTCTCTATACCGCTCCAAAACTTGTTTCAAAAATCCACATTAGATAAACACAACCTTTGTATTAAACTCCTTAACCATCACCCCTTTATCAGTCAAACCTTAAACACTTGATACCTCGGTTTCCTTAAAATATTTTATGTATAACTAATCTCGGTTCCTTATAATAATTTTAGGAATATCCTTAAACCCGACCCATATTTTCCAACAAAACCACGTTACTCTTGAAAACGTACAACACAAACCTTATAATATGTGACAAGATTCTTCCATTTGGCTTTGATCTTTGGAAAAAAAAGCATAAGCTGCCACATCATAGCCGCCTTAACTGGAAAAATGCAACGACAAAACACAAGCCATACAAGCCTGGAAAAGCAGTGGTTGGGATGTAGGTTTCCAGATCGGATGTTTAGAGGCGGTTTTCATAATTGCGATTTAATCTTGATTGATGTGAGAAGGTGTTGAGGTGACCACCACCGTTTGTGTTTGAGCGTAGCTTCACAAAGCAGCATGTAATGGTGAAAGATGGCGGCTAGGATTCTTGAGGAAGAGATAAAAATGGAAGAGAGTAGATCTGGAATAAAAAAAAGACCTGAGAAACTATTTTTATGATTTGATCCTTTTTTTATGGAAGAATTGAATTCCCATATTGCCCCTAATTAATTTTTTCCTCTCAAATTAAGTTACATATATTTTCAAAAATGCCATTATGCATTAACTTGGTATACATTATGTATTATTGGGAGTACAAAAAGAGGTTCTCGCAGTTCTCGCACTTAACAGGGTTCTCAAAATAAAGATACACTATATATATATATATATATATATGTATTTTCAGTTTCTGTATCAGTCAAAAACAAATTATTCACTCCATTTGTCAAAAATTGGAACTTCCACTCCTTTTTAGCCTTACCCATAGTCGGCAATTTTATATATTTGGTTACCTTAATTTCCCCTTTTATTCGATTCAAATAAATCTGCTCAAATGGCAAGAACTATTACGGTTTTGATCCGCTTGACTGATTCTACAGAAATCACAATTTTGCTTGTTTGGTTTGCAGAATTATCAAGTCATAGTAACCGGATTTTGCGGCTTATATATGTCAAAACCAGACTGTTAACACCTCTGACGACAAGATATGGCAGAAACCGGTTTGGCCAAACCAGTTGCAGTCCCAATCTTCTTATAGCATATGCCTACTTGACTTAAAATGAAATTATCAACACTTGACCCCCTTAAACCAAACCCAAAGATCATGTTAAAACAATCTTATGTTGTATGAAAACATGAAACATTGTTGTAGCAAAAGCCGACTCAGGTGCATCAGGTTTACTTCTGTCTATTGCACCATTTATGGTTGAAGAACAACATGCTGAAAACAACAACAAAAAAATTAGAAAGAGTACATCAAACTCATAATCAAGAAAACCTCCATTACTAAAATAAAAACATCATACCTTAATTTGTGTCCGGTTATATGTATAAGTAATATGAACACGTCCATCACTTGATTCAATAACAGCTGGATATGAAAATTCCATTCCTTCGGTCTCCTCCAGCGTCGCAACATCTTGCCATGAATCTCCATCATCTGCTGAAACCGCAACTTTCAAAATACTTCTAGAGATTGTGTTATAAGCAAGCACAACACGCCCATCACTTAACTTTACACCATCAATTCCTGTAAGGTCATCATTTAACAAAAGCCAATCACGAATGAGTAGTGTTGGTCAAAAGTAAGATGGTTTTATAAAGTGGATCACTCATGTAATATGTGTTAGTGGACCTGAATTTGGGTTCGGTAAGTCAGTTGGCATGGCATAACTCCAGGTTTCACCACCATCAAGGGATTCTGACATACAAACTCGACCAATGCCATCAAATGATCTTAGTAGAACACGTAGATTTCCGTTCTTAGTTTTGTAAGGAACTGGTTGGATTACACTGAGTGACTCGTTTTTAATATAAATTGGCCCGTATTTTTTCCACGTCCTGCCTGCATCTGCAGTCATCTGTTTTGCGGGTTAGAAGAAGTCAAAGTAACTCAACATGTCCAGCTCACGTAACTTAAAGTAAATATATCACCTCCACCCACGCGCCCCATGAGTTCCAACTCTCAACAGATGAACCACAGAGTAATTTTCCATTTTCAAGTAAGATGGGCTGCACAAAAAAAAAAAGATAAATGTTATGGCTTTTGTACCTATGATTACTTTTTTGACATAAATAATGAACCAACTGTACAAACCTTATTCTTTATCGGTCCTAGGATGCCTGGAGGAAGTTGTTCTCTTTCACTCCAAGTTACACCACCATCGTATGATCTCTTCATGCAGCCACTCCACCTAAAACAAAAATGCTATACGATAATTATTATTTATTTATTTATTTTTATTTATTATATATATTTTTTTTTGAAATCATAGTAAGCAAAAGGATAAAATCACATAACTTGTTGTATGATAGAAGCAACAATTATGATCATTCAAACACATACTTTTGAACTTCCTGGCCGATCTTATAGAAGAGAAGCAACTCATTGGAGGGAAGCTTAAATAGTGCAGGGTTCCACATTGGAACGTCTTCTTGCTCATCTGCAATAACAGGGGGGTGCCAATAACCATCCTGCCCAAAGAAATACAGTTTAGAAAGATGATAAAGCCCAATCCATAACCCCCCGCAAATTTCCTTAGCTCAACGAGATGGTAGCGCCTTCAATGTGACTACTACCATAAAACTATAATCTGATATGCCTAAGCATACATACCTGGTGCATCTGTAACCAAATTTTGACATCAGGTGCTCCTTCATACGAACCCCCAAAGTATGCTACCAAAAAGCAGTCTTTATCAACCTCAACTATCGTAGAAGCATGACAACTATTGAAAGGAGCTGAATAAAATGTAAGCTCTTCTAACAATGGTTTCAATTCAGACTGGTTCTTTTTTGTATTCAAACCCTCTTCCATTATAGTTGGATTTCTGCATTGAAGATAAACCACATTATAAAAGCCTTACATCAGTTATCAGAAAAAACTCGAATAAGGCTAAGGGCCCGTTTGGTTTGTACACAAGAATCACAATAGGTATAGGTTTGATAATGATGCAGAATGACAATCGGTATAAGGATTCCAATTCATTTATTTGGATGAATATTGCTATATGGGTTTGTTCTTGTTGACCCCACATCAATTTGTTGTATACATATATTTAAAATAAGCATAGTGGGAACAGTTTGAATATTTAAACCAAATTTCATTGTATAATCGAAGCATGGTGGGGACACTTTTGAAAATTTAAATCAAATTCATTAATTATGAGGTACAGAGGAAATGGGTTTCAGAATACCCCATATATTACCCATCTATGAAGATACCTTCACTTGATAGGTATCCTTAAACCCATATATGTATAACAAACACATTTAATGACTTTCAAACTCATAGCCTCATACCCATACATGTAAAACAAACGGGCCCTAAATTTTTTGCAAAAGGGGCATGTTAACTTTTATCAGTTATCGGACAAAAAACAGTCTATAGACTTAATTAGATACAATAAACATGTAATGCTACTTACTCGAATTAACACACACTTCTGAACTTATACTTGTTTGAATGACATAACACACATATACTATGACCAGTAGAAACTTTAAATCAAACTCAAGTTTTTGCAAGAGGTACACTGACTTTGATCAAAGTTTGACCGAAAACAATCCTTTGACTATGATCAAATATAATAAGCATGTGATGTTCTTTACTAGGAATAACACGCACACTCAACTAATCTGAAATTGGCGAGAGAACACACATATTACCTAATACAAAAGTTGGTTCACTTTGACACAATTTCTAGTCAAAACAAAGTAAGGACAGAATCAAATACAATAAGCATGTTATGTTACCTTTCGGAAAGCACACGAATTGGATGAAACAATAATTCATCATGCAGTATGATACCAGATTTAACCAATCTATTCACAAGGCTATATTTTCTACATACACTGTGAGGCATAAAAATCTTGAAATTTGACATCACAGTATGCAATGCCAAGAACATGAACAATCCCAACACCATCACCAACACTAATTTTGGCATTCTTAATGCTAAAAAATGTAAGTGAGTTGACTTCAAGAAGATAAAAAACTCTTCAACTTAAATCATATATGCATAATTACATGTACTTGCAATATCATTACAATCTTATTCTTCACAAGGGCACTTATATAAAAGTTTGAATGAATCAATTTATTTAAGGCTTCAGTCTGAAATAATAAGCATTTATTAATTTATCTATCTACACCAAACACATATAAAATTATTATAGACAGAATAATGATAAATAAGGAAAAATATATTGGCATTACCTGCTCAGTTGAAAATGAAAAGGTTGTAGATCTTTCAAATGTTTGACCTTAAAAAGTACTCATGAAGCTAGCTAGTTAGTAGTTTGTATGTAAAAACAACCTTGTATTTGTTTCTACGTTTTATACATTGACAGTCCTTTGTCTTCTTGTCCCCATTCAAAATTAGCCATTACAAAGAGTTTATTTATCTTTCACTACTTAATGTTCCAAACTATGTTAAACACCATTTTTGTTAATTTTACATAATAAAATTGCCCTTTAGGAATATCAAACAAAGAACAAAACATAACTCATTTATACTCGTTTGTACAATGTATCTTTTTTCATACAAGATAAGCATGAAGGGTCGCCTGTGCACAGTATATCTCTTAACATTTTGATGGGTTATAAAGAATCCATATAAGTAGATGGTGTAGAAAAACATAAATTAAACAAACTATGTAGGTAAGTACAATTGATGATGTATTATGTATACAATTTTTCGTATAGGGTTACGTTTGCGAAAACTTGAATTTAAGTTTCCAATCCCACATAGAGTGAAGAAAAGAAGTTGATGGTGCTTATATACCATGGTGAACTTGATATAAGTCGAGATTAATATTATCTTATTGAGTTGCTAAGAAGATGTACTTAACTATGTATAAATACATACTGTTAGTTACTTAATAATTTATATAAATTCTTAGTTTTTTACTAAAAAAAGTTCGTTTAAAATATTACTATAAAAAAAAGTTCGTTTAAAATATTATAAAATGTGTGTCTAATGTGATTAGGGATGGTTGTTTAATTTAAGCAAGGTTTATCAGCTAAGATAGAAAAAATAAGCTCATTTTGAATATTTTAAGCTTATAGCAAAAATAACCTCATTATGGTGATGAACAAGCTTATAAGCTCGGGTTTATGAGCTTGACTAAAGTGTTGATTGACTAGCGACATAAAAGTGGACCAACTGGGGGTTGCGAGACGCGAATTAATAGCTAATGATGACGTATAGTCTATATTCGGGTCACGAACCCGACCAATGGAGCATTACTAATACTTGAGCCGATGCGAGTGGGCTAACTGCGATAACGGTTTGGGCTCACGAAGGCCCAAACCCGAAGTTATTTATGGTCTTGATATCAGATATCTCTTATGGATGAGATATGTATCAACCAACCGACTTAGGCGGGATACGCCGAAGGTTGGGGTACAGTGAAACCAACAAGGATTTCGTGTGTATATAAAGGGAATCATATCCCTCATTAAAGGAACTATCTACAAAACCCTAATTCTTAAATATACTCTAAAAACCGATTACTTACTCTCACTTTTGGGAGGATAATGCGTGGGAGACAATCCCACGGTAAGCCTAACGGTGTTTCTGTTTTCTTAGTGCGCAGGTCTCAAGCATTAAGACGTAGTGATCTGGCATCGGACCCAAATAAGGAACGCCCAACTTTTGTATCAACAAGTGGCGGTGAAGCCATCCGGTGGGACCATAACACTAAGAACTAGAATGACGAAACAAGGAAACCAAAATCGTGATCGCATACCGACCTGCAAGGGAAGAAACATCAAGGCGGATCAACAAGCAAAGGCCTCTGGAACAACGGTCGGCTAAAACCAAGGTTCAGAATCTGGTCTTCCCAACAGTGGAACAGCACGAGAACAACCCATGCCACCACAACAACAACCAACGTGGAAGAGCCACCGTAATCTCTTACCACTCCATATTGGAAAAGGATCTCACAAAAACACCAGCGCAGCCTTCTCCAAAGCAGAGCGGACATGGAAACAGATGCCCTTGCGCTAGAAGGAGTTGCGCTTGAACTAGCGCCAAGTGACTTTGTGTCTCAAAACTACAAAACCTTGGCCACTCTCATGCAAGAGGAAGCAAAAAAGAGGTCGGGCGAGCTTGAAATCCCGACTAAACTTTGACAGTATGAGGCATCTCCGTTCGCGCCTTCGAAGGAGAAGCGGCGGGAAAGATCACCGCAGAGCCTCCGGTGTTTACGAGTTGGGAAGAGGGTTGAGAATGTAATCTGCGGTGACTGCGTGTATCTGGGAGAATCGGCGAGGATGGCCGATACCGGTGTTCATGATAGGCTTGGAAACCGCGGGGTTCATGTGTAACACCCCAAATCTCAGTGCATGGAAGACTTAATCAAGTTTTCGAGCGTTACTATTGGATTGGTATCGCACACAAGTATAGCGAAAAGATATTCGTTTATCATTCAAAGCCAATCCCAAAATTGGTTATTCAAAACATTTAGTTCAAAAGTGTAAATATTAGGCCCAAAGCATAATTTAATAGGATAGGTCCCCAAAGTTTATCGAGTCGAAATGATCCTTGCACCCGCCCTTACGCCAAGCTTCCACCGATCACGTATTCCAAAAACCTCTCAAATTCCTGAGAAATCATGCTAAAAGGTCGACTACGTTGGTGAGTTCATAGGTTTAAGTTCAACAAAATCATAGTGGACTGTAGAGTTGATTTGCTATGCAAGACCTAGATAGGCAAATCGTTTCACACACGATCTACCGGATCTCCAATCATATAATCACTTACTCGGTCCCTGCGACTCTAGCACAAGCAATGTCGTGAAAACCTCTAGAACAGCGATTGCCAACCCCGGGCTAGGTCGAGATAGAAGTCTATTCTTAGTTAGGCACGGTAAAACCTAGACTAAGGCAACAACTATCGCACATCTATCTACTCGGTCAGCATATAAGCAAATCCAAATAGTTTTAACGGTCCAAAAATAGTAGCATGATTCTCACCCCAAAATAGTTCAAAACGTAGTTAAAGCGTATATATAAAAGTGGGGCTATGAAACTCACCTTAGCCACGGCAATGCGAATAAATACTAGCGAGAAAATAACAGGTAATCACGGCGACGAACGCACTATTCACTATTGACTGGAATCTAAAGGTAATCTCCATGGCATCCAAAAGATTGTACGACGTGTACAATAGAATAGTTGTGACGCAACCTATGCATTATCGATATTCTTAGAATACGGCTCATATGATAAAGAAATCAATAGAAAGTAATGTGTTGTAGTTTTCGTGGATCATTCATGTCGTTACTTTCAAAAGTACTTATCATTCCCAAAAGTTCATCATCAATATCTCAAAAGTTTAGTTTTAACGTTTAGGTGTGGTGGTAAGAAACATAGGCGCTGACCACAACTTAGCGAATAAAGAGAGAGACGTCGACCACGGTCGAGACATCGACCATAACTTCACGCCAAACAAGGAAAAGACATCGACCAAGTTAAAATCGCGACAATACTCAAGCTATTCAAAGACTAGGAAATGACGACAACTATTTATATAACATAAATAGGTTAATTGATAAGTTTCGACTATTTACCCAACAAATCCAAAGCGTACAGCTTCAATAATAAAAGGCAAGTTTCCATTTAACGCTCAATAATTAAAGGTTTCTCAATCGTTATTCATAATCGTACAAGTTTACCCGAAATTACTTCATATAAGGTATAGTGAACAGTGTACTATAAATGACACGTTCATTTATTCAAACGTTTCCAAACCAGTATGTCTTCAATATGTTATATTATCAGAATAATATTTCCAAACAAGTTTATAAAAGCTAATCATGTGCTATAGAATATAAGTTATTATCGTGGTAAGTAAAGGTTTATAACTTGAATCAAACCGTAGTCGTCAACAATATATTTAGTAATATATTTCATTATCGGTTATAATATAAAAACATAATATTTAGGCTTTTTGCAAAACGAGTATATTAACTCATTTAAACCAAAATATTTAATAAAGTACTACATGATAATTAATATAATTTGTTATCAGTAGTTTATAAAAGATATTTTATATTTATAAAACACAAATTATCATCGTAGATAATAAGGGTTTTTAACTAAATAAAACCGTATTTGTTGACAATTTATATCTCAAAACATCTCGTCATTTGTTGATATGAGAAAATAGAACATTTAAGCATATCACGAAACGAATATATTAAACCTGCGTCATGTCTAACATATTATATGTGGTTATTTCAAAACGTTTAGTAAGGTTCAACTCGTAATCTATATAACTCGTATGTCTAGTGTCAATTCAAGCTTATAATCCCGTAATATCCAATACTAATTATAATTCGCGTGTTAGTTCTTAGCGTTTATCATCCCATGTTAAATAACATGTCCATAGTATGCGTTTCGATATTTTATACTAACCACGTTTACGACTTATAAACTATTACCTTGTCGTAATAGAATTGAACCCGTATTCAATTAATCTAAACAAATCCCAACACACTTATTATACCAAAACCAAATGTATTCCTTTCTTTTTACCAACTTAGCCTGCTTATTTATCCAAACCACCATCGTCGATTACTCTTAGACGACCAAGGTGCAAGCAAAACGTACCCACATAGACTTACTATATTCGAGTCAAACAAACATTTACCACGTGTTTACATATGAAACAGTTTTACCCTAATCACGCTTAACACTGTCAAATATAAGAAAATGAAAATGAGTTAGATTTAAAACTTGAAAACGTGAGACAGTTTCGCACATGTATTCCAACCCCGTATATTAAACATGACCCGGCCAATCTATTTTGACCCAACCTATACGAGTTGACCCGAATCAAACCCGACTCGGCTGAGTCAACTTGACTCACCGAGTCAACCAACTCACTGAGTCACCCGACTCAAAACAGTACCAATTACAAGAACCGATTCATTATTTGCTTACAACACATCTTACCATACAATTTTCCAAACCAAAACGGACATCAAACCACTCACCACACTGATCTATTGTTCCAACTCGTTTCCCACTCTCGATTTACCAAATATTACCACACGAAACCTTTGTAAACGTTTTCAATCTTGTTTTTAAATCCGTTTTATATTTTCTTGAATTCGTTTAGTACTTTTATATCCACGAAAAAGGAATGAAAACACAATAAAGCATACGTATGTATATACGTTTGGTAAAGATAACAAAACAAGGTATGAGTCGTGGGGTTTACCGAGAAAGAAGAGAAGAAAAAACGAGGCTGTGGCGTCATTCACGAGTACCACTCGTGGCCCAGACTACACTAGAATCCGTTTCCCTTCATTAAACAACAAACCCTAGACGAAACCCTAATTATCCTAAACTAGGGTTCAAGATCTAGGGCGCGTTTGGGAGTTTTAACGCGCGTGCTACCCATGGTTGGAATCACAAACTCACGATCTATCTTTTGGAGGTAAGTTTACATTTTCCGGCGGCAGCGGCGGCGGTTTCCGGCGACGGCAGTGGTGGCCGAAGGTGGTGGCCGGATTTTGTAGAGAGAGAGAGATATGTGTGAAATGTAGAGAGAGAAATAGAAAGAAGGAAATGAGGAAAGATGGGAGTGTGGGGGTATTTATACCCCTGGAGGGACCTTTGTTGTAATTTGAGTAAACACAAGAGGTGGAGATGAAACATAACACAAGGACCAAAGATGTAACTTTGTAAAACTTTCAATATCTTAAATTCGGGACTCGTTTAGCTTAGTAAACGAATGATTCATGACACGGGGAGTTACGCCAACGTTCTTAAAATATTATTTCCAATAAAAATGATATAAAATACGACTCGTAACTCAAATTCAATCAAACGATCGCTCTAATCGGCGTTTATCCAATTCTGACGCATCGAGGAATTTCTGAGTTGTCACATCATGACAGATGGGGGCGGCCGCTCCCCAGTGGAAGCTCTTCAAGTTCGAATCTGGAAACGATGGGCGCCGAAAGAGAAGAAGTCCATCCTCGACTCCTGAGCGGTCCGTATGGCAAACGAAGAGAAAGTCGTTCTCGGTGATTCCTCGGACAACGAGGATAGCGAGATGGACACGGAAATCGAGGAAGGTATCGCGACCAGGAGGAAGACTTGTCCCTTCCCTGGCGTCGCCAAAGGTTGAGCGTTAACTCGGCGCATCGGTGACTTCCGAAGAAAATAAAAGGAGGCGCATGCCCGCAATGTGAAAACCTATGATGGAACGGGTGACCACGGCGATCACCTAAATTTTTGAATCAGCTACTATTGGCCACACACTGTGGTGCCACATGTTCAATTCACATTAGTGGGAAGCGCATGGTTCGGTAAGCTTCCACGTAGAAGCATCAATGGCTTTGAAGAGTTGCGGAAAGCGTTCGCTGAACTTCACTCAAAGGAAAAAGTGCGCTAAAACCCGTCGAACTCGCCCGGTTGAAACAGCGCCGGGAATCTCGGCTTATGTGGGCGCAAAGATGAGTGCATACATGTTAAGGCATGCCTCGAAGTCTGAAGATTTCGGGGTTCATGAATGGGATTAATAACCAGAACTTATCAAAAGGATGAATGACAAGATCCCCAAACCTTTGATGAACTCATGAAACGCCAAGGTCCTTTATCCAGGGAGAAGGCTGCCGCGGGCAAGAAGAAAGGCTACTCAAACTAAGGTCACAGGAACAACCTCGGAGACAACCACTGACCGGGTAGCAACCGCCAGAAATTACCGCAGCCAGGGAAGCGGACGAGATAATGATAAATACACTCCGTTAACCAAGACTCCAAAGGAGATATTCGCGACGAAGCAAACTTCCCAAGGCCCCCATGCGCACTCAGAAGACCGTGGCGTGGGAAGCGGATCTGCGACTACCATGGACAGAAGGGCCACACCACCAACGAGTGTGTCCAATTGCGCCAACTAATTGAGAAACTAGTAAAGGAAGGCAGGTTGGACCACTTGTTAAAACATCAAGGAGGGAAAAGATAAGCAAAAGTCTGGAAATAAGAAAGAGGCACCCAAAGATAAGGCTGACACCATCTACATGATACAATAATGGCGTGGGTAACCAAGCAGAAGATCGGCCAGAGATTTTCCGTGGAAGCGAAATCTCTTTCCCACCTTGACTGGCAACGTGAGGTAAGCCGCCACCATCGAAATTAATGCGGGGGATCACGATATCCACCGCATGTATGTTGATGGAGGAGCATCGGCGGACATAATGTCTGAACAACTGCTTCAATTGCGCGACTGAGATCGCAGATCGTTAAGCCCGGTCATGGCAATTGCGGTTTTGGGGAGAAAAGATATGGCCTATGGGGCAAATACGCCTACTATTCAGTGTGGGAAATAAAGAACACTCCGCGACAGCCTGGATGAATTTTATGGTGATCAAATCACCTTCGCCATACAATGGCATTATTGGAAGACCAGGAATATCAGCCATGTGCGCTATGCCGAATCTGCACCGCGGGATGCTCAAATTCCGATGGAAGGTGGTATTGTCACTCTCTATCGCCATCTTGTACCACATAGAGAATGTAACACGATTACGTGTGAGGCGGTACCCATTCAAGAACAGTAGCAACCAAAACTCCAAACTTGAAGGTTGCAATTCACGAGTACCGAGAACAAGAAGTATCGATCGGAGGATCATTTGTCGGATAAGGGCAAAGGCAGGTGTGCGCACTCCTGCAAAAGATCTTGGATATCTTCACATGGGAACCAAAGCACATGACTGGAGTACCACGCTCGATCACATAACACAAGTGAGAATCGACAAGGATACTTTCCCATCACGCCGAGAAGAAGCGGCCAAGCTCGCAGCGCGCAAGCAATTACAGAGGTACATAAACTTGTAGAGGCAGGTATCATGTGGGAAGTCTACTATCACGATTGGCTTTCCAATCCAGTAATGGTAAAGAAAAGCGACGGTAGCTGGCGGATGTGCGTGGACTTCACAGATCTTAACAAGGCATGTCCACAAGACTGTTACAAGACAATAGACAATACATGACTTAGGAATTTCTAGATCCCCTAACGCTTGAAGCTAAGACACCACTATAGTCTTCTAGCTCAAGTTTTGTTTAGGTTTAATCTCGTCGAAACGTTCGAGGAGATGATAGAACATGAAACGTTGGTCTTCTCGTACTTCATGTATCAAACTTTCAACATGTTGACAATGATAGCAATCTTTGCCATGGCTAGGTAGTGGTGGTGGATGAAATGAAATGGCTTGATTCGAAGGATCAAGTGAAGCGGCTTGTGGAGCTTCAAGCGATGGAGGGATTGGTGGAGGTGCATTTAAGAATGACTCAACCAAGAATGATGGTGGTGGTAGAGAGGTGTCAACTTCCATATGGTCGGGTGGTTGATTTTGATGATTTGTCATAATCCAAATGGGATTATATGATGAAAACGCCGAGAAGGAAGGCGGAGCAAGTGTTGACTCAACACCTTGATTTTGAACCATTATTCCTCCTAATAAGGAGTATGTTGTCGTGAAGCGGATGAGACGGCCTAGGAGGCAAGTCCTCTAAATTGTAGAGGTGTGGTGATGATAGTGGGGATGTAAATGAAATAGCTCTAGGAACCAATGGTGATGGTTTGGTGGAGATGATATTGTTTGGCCTAGGAGGTATGGTGGTGTTTGGCAAAGGTAGTTTTGTGGGTACTAACCTTTTAGAAATTGGTTTGATTGGATGATGAAGGATTCTATCATTTGTCGGCTTGACCGGAGATGATTCGGTTGAAGAAATTTCGTGTATAACACGAGCTCTTTTCATGGGTGGTTCTTTGGTGGATAAGTTACTACTTGGGATTTTCCTCATGATGAGATGATTTCAAGAGTTTGCAAGAGCTGAAAGTTGGGATGAAAGTGATGACTATGAAGGTCCTAATAAGGTGGTTAATAAACAAAGAGATTTGGCAAGTGCATTTAAGCTTCAAGCCACTAGGATTCATTGGAATGTGATGATTGACATGCACAAGAGTCAACTTCAGAGGTTGTACTGATCTAGGAACCCATTTAAGATGAGATGGAGTGTTTGAGTTAGGAAGATGAGTTGAAATGATTGCTTTAACAAGATTTGACCTATCATCACGGATCCCACGGTTCCCTCCTCAGAGGGATCCGTCTAGGCTAATCCTAGGGATCCGTCTCTCAGTAGCTATGAAAGATTGGAAATGATGTTTCTAAGATCTAAGACCTATATCATCTTGAGTATTTCAGTCCTCCTAAGTGTTTTAAATGAAGAGATGCTTGAGTACTTGAAGGTAATGAATGATGTAGCTAATGATTGTCTTTTGTGGAAGGATTTGGAACTTTCAAGAGTACCAATGGATGAACAAGGATGACACTAAATATTTAGAATGTCAATTGAAGCTAGATGATCCTAGAGATCAGGTTGTGTCTTAGGATAGTGTTTTGGAAAATATCCTAGAAGCTTTAAGATGAGAAAACTAGATTTTGATCAAATTTGATTAATTTGGAGGTGAGAATGATTTATGATCAATTTTGCCATAATTGAAAGATTTGTAAGACTAGATGTGAGGGATCAAGTAGAAAATGAGGTGTGAGTTTAAGAGCGGAAGAGTAATGGATTAAAACGAAACGGTAGATCTACAAGCGTTTTTAGAGTGTAACCTCGGTGAGTTATGTATGAATGGGAAATTAACCTATCTTGATAAGGACTTAATTTGCCTTAAGATACTATGTTTAGCTTAGTGTGAGGTGTTCTAAGAATGTATTTAAAATACAATGCTTGTAATTGCATTTTCTGTTCGACGGATCCCACGGTTCCCTAAGAGTGGGGATCCGTCTAGTGTAACTTTTTGGATCCGCCCATGCTCGTGAGAACCTTTACTAAAGGTATGCAATGATCTTGACAATGCATTATATTCCAAGATTAGTTTAAAGGAGTTCTAAAACTAGGATATCAAATGTAAAGTGTTTTATTTCATGAAGAAAATTAGATTATATTGATAAAGCACGAGTACAAGAGATTTGATCCTATATTGGAATACTATTGGTTTCCTTGAGTGTTTTCACTAGGAGGATCATTATGTGATTGATGAGTGTTGGTGGAATCAAGAATGAAGAAAGTCTTCATGAGAGATATGTTTAGCGGTTCCATCATCTTGTTCACAAGTACATACAACGGACTTTGAAATTGAGGATGGAAGTGCATAACATTATGATAGAGGCGTGTCAAGAACATTCCATAAGGGATGAGTTTATTCTTGGAGCCTTGAAGATTTGCAATTCGCCTTGCGAAGAAGTAGGCGAGATTGTATGGTTGTTGTGTTAGCAAACAGTACAACATGTGAGCACAACAAGCGGGAAGGATTTCTCGATTTCCCTAAGACTCCAAACATTTTCACGTGGGATGAGTGCAAGAGGCTTGTACTCTTCTCGGATATCCCTTGTAAAGACAATGTTTGGATCGGTCATCGGAGTAATATGGTCGAGGTTTGTATATCATGCGATTAAAATCATCCGAAGATGGTATGTGTGAACAATATGGACTATTTTCTTCACGAAAGTTAAAGAGAGAATCAAGAGACCAATCTTCGGTGAAGGCACATTGTCCATGATTTGGAATCCGGAGGATGTGAGCAAAATGCCCAAGGGTTAGGGTGAACTTTTGGTTTTTGATATAAAACCAAAGAGATAGAGAGCGATCCTCGTTACGTACGAGTTTGACTTGACGGAAGAATTCCATTATGAACCTTGGACATATCTTCTCGTTGATTTCAAGAAGACATTCTAGTCCTATGGCTCGGAAGGAGGTATTGATACCTTCTTCGAATTGTAGAGGTGTCTACAATACGTCCTTCGTGGAAGTGACGGTTTTGAGATTATTGAACCCACGGACATGATTGCCAAGCGTGTTGGGTTCGAGAGAGATGTTCTGAGTGTAGACGCTAGTGAGTGAAAAATCAAACTCATATTCATGCGTCATAGTTGAACCTATAGAAATGACAAGTTAATAAAAGGAAATGTTTGTGGTCAACGTATGTTAATCTAATGTTTTTACTAGATTTTTATTAACAATGGGTTTTAACAGGAAATACACTTAACTCACTTATGGTTTTGACATACAAGTGGAGTATTACTCTTAGACGAAAAGAGGTTTTTGATTTGCATAAAAGAAAAGTTTTCCGTAGGGACGGATCCCGGTTCCATTTCAAAGGGATCCGGCTAGTATAACTTCGGGATCCGTGGATCTGTAGTAGCAACGATTTTTATACCATGAAAATATGTTTTATCCTACATTTTTCCTTTTAGCATGCATACATGACTTCTAATGTATCACGAAAGAAATGAAACATATAAGTCAAACATAAATGATAAACATACTATAACAAAAGCAACTTAGATAATCTAGATCATTAATAATATTGCATTTCAATGCTAAGGATGATACAAAGGATTGGGTAAATGACCCCAATATAGATTAACAACACAAAGTAAATGTCTTCGTATGTGAACTTCATCATAGGGAACACAAGTGCGATGAGTGTTATGGCGATGAGCACGAGTGCGATGTAAACCATGTTGATGGCGGATCTTCTTGGTTTCGGTTGAGATGGAATGAGGAGGAAGATGAAGTTTTTAAGTGAGATGGAATTTTTGAAAATGATAGATTTTGAAAAAGTGAAGATTTGGTAGAATGGCCGATGGTGGGGTTTTATAGGAAGGAGGAATTTTTGAAATTCGTGTTTTGTTTTATTATTGGATTTAAAAGAAACAAAACATAAGTTTTATATACCACTATTTTTAGACGAGAAATAAAACTCGTATGTGAGAAAAAGGCTTCCTAATGAAGCTTCATGTAAAACATGTATAAGCACAAAAGATAATCACATAAATACCTAAATAGGTATACTTAATTATCAAGCAAAGTAAAAAGAAAATCATACCTCTAGCGTACTTAGGAATGTCTTTACAAATGACACAACAAATGTCACTTAGACGATTCCCGCTCCTTTAAGATACCTTCTTAAGGAAGGTATTCTTGTTACCAAGCGGCTCCTAAAGCTTGGTGGGTATGAGCTTTGACTAATCAACATGACAAAGAAGATTAGTGCAATTTAAAAATAAATAAGAAACAAATGTTGTTATCAAATCAACATCCAAACATATAGTTTTAAAAGACATGGTGTTTGTTTTTATGAAAGACCTTCTTTGTAGTTTTCTATTAACCATGGATCGTATCAAGTTTTTAAAGTACAATATACTTCAACAAACTTGGTAACGAAGCTCTGATGCTAATTGTGGAAAACTAGAAGGGGGTTGAATAGTTTTACCAATTAAAACTTCCTTTTAATCTATTTAGATAGACTTATGTCAATCTATTTGGATGTGTGTGTTGGATGTTGATAAACAAGCATGTAAAGGTAAGTAATGAAAAGATAAGAGTAAGAAGCACAAAACCACAACGCAAGTATTTATAGTGGTTCGGCTACAAGGTCACCTTCTTTGCCCTACTCCACTCCTTGAGTCACCTACTCGCGAGTTTGTAATCACTACACCAATCTCCTTATGGCGGAGAAGCCTTCACAACGCCGCTACTCTTTTCGGTACTAGGCTAACCACGGGTTCTTTCACTCAAGGTGAACCACACCTACACAACGTCGCCTACCCTTTATAAGGTACTAGGCTAAGTACCTAGTTCTTTCACACCTTAGGTGAACTACACCTTCACAACGTCGCCTACCCTTTATTAGGTACTAGGCTAAGCACCTAGTTCCATTACAATGGAGGAACTACTACCACACTACACCAACGACTAATCCCAAAGGAGATCTACTCCTTTACAACATCATCAAGGATATCAATATCCTTGGATCTAATACTAGTCTATCCTGTACATCGAAACACACCATATCGAATGTACATCTAAGGCACCTTTCACTAATGCCTTTGACTAGATCTACAAGACACCTTTCACTAATGTCTTGTGTCATCACTTCTAAGCACTTTTCACTAATGCTTCTTTGTCTTGACTTCTAAGCACCTTTCACTAATGCTTCTTAGTCTTGACTTCCAAACACCTACCACAAGTGCTTTATACTATAGACGATAGATACCCTTCACTAATATCTTCGTCTTGACTCTTGAGACATCTTTCACTAATGTCTTCAACACTACGCTTCTTTGAAGAAAGAAAGGAATCATCAACAAGAAGACTTCTGTAGCCTTGATGATGAGGAAGCATGGCAACTCATGGACTTGAGCTTGCTCGACTTCAAAGGTGGTGATCTTGCCTTTAAGAGGAACCTAAAAGATCACACAAAACAAAACTACAAACATAGATCTCTTGGATCTAAGGTTAGTGAGTTTTAACTCAAGGGAGAAAGTATATTGGAAAGGGGTGAGAAACAATGAAGAAATGGCTCACTGTTTATAGAGGAAAAATCCTCATTGCAGGATCCCACGGATCCCTACCACAAGGGATCCGGCTAGCACAAAGCTAGGGATCCGTGGTCCGCTCCTCTTTGCCCATGGGTATTTTTGGTTATGGGTCATGGGTCATGGGTTATGGGTTGATCCATGGTTTTCTTTCTAGATACAATGAACTTGGTTAAGTGGTATATATAAAACCATGGGTTGTGGGTCAAAACCATTTGCTAGTATTTTACCCATTTAGTATATACTCCCAATATGTAAACACTAGTTGTTGTACATATTTATCTAAATCATAAAATCACTTATACTTGTTTTAGTGTTTTATGTGAAAGCGTAAGTGTGTTAGAAAACTATTAACTCAAACTATTTACGTACTCTATTTGTTTCGTTAAAATGATTTTACTTTTGTTATCGACAAAACATTAGAAGATCGTAAAATATAAATAAGCGTTTTTACGGCTTATTTGTATTAACAACTATGATGCTAAAGTACGAAGTGTTTCATTCAGACCAGGTGACTTCGTTTACCGCGCCAATGATGCGAGCCACGCAGAAGACACAGGCAAACTTGGACCAAAGTGGGAAGTACCCTATGAGGTTACTGAAGCATTAGGAACAGGCGCGTACAAGCTACGAGACATGGACGATCGGGAACTACCGCGTACATGGAATATTTGCAATCTTAAGCGATGTTATCTCTAGGAATGGCTACAGCCCAGCGCACGGACACTCTTGCACCTTAGTGAAGTGCCCAATAAATAATCCGTGTATTTACATTTTGTTTTACGTAGTCACATGTCTTATTTATTTTCCTTCATAAAAACTTGCAAGTATTAATAAAACGTCGCGGTTTCTAGCTAACTCCGCGACGCATTTCAATTTGTTATACCTTATGTTTTAACATCTTTTATCTCTTGCCTACATGGCGTGCATGCACTTAACAAACCCACGATGGTGAAAGGATGAGTAAACCTACTAAACAACTCGTTGAGTAAGAGGGTTGCAAACCCATCAACATTGGATCATGTATCCTTGTTAAACACCTTGTTCTCAAGATGTTGGAATAAGTTCTGTACGCATCCCACGATGGGTGCGCAACAACGCATACGGTGCACGTTTAACAAATTAGGAATCAAGACACTTGACTCCTTGATAATGATATTTACAGTACGCTGCATATCACACCATACACGATTATGATGAAAACATACTTAGAAATTATGTTTTAAGTATACTATGAATTTAACACAATGTTATGAACTTCATATGTTCTCCGCGCTTATGCAATTGTTCGCTTCTTAGGTAATACACACGTTTTTTATGGAAAGACAAGTAACTAAGTGCAAACATTGTAAGTCGCAATACAAACACGCATTCAACAAAAAGGAGACTTTTATTAACCATCATACGCTATTACAAAATGATGTTTACAATACAAGTTCCTATCTACATACTATTACAACGTCTAAGCGACGAATTTCCTACACAGCTGGCAGCGCTCCCAACCTCATTTAGCTTCTTCAGAAGGTCAGAATCTTGGCATACCGTGGCAACACTAACCGGTACCCCGTCAGATCTGGGGAGGTGTGCTGCACCGATGCCGCACAAAACAGCCTTACCTTTCACCCCTTCTTTTTTGGCAAGTCTAGTAGCATGCGCTTCCAAAACTTGCTTCAAATGTACTTCCTTTTCCAAAGCAAATGGGTTCAAGATATCCTTGGGGCGAGCAAATACAAGCACTTGGAGTTGCGATTCATCGGGTTTTAAGAAATAGTCCAGCTGCGCTTCTGCATTTCCACCATGATGTCGTGCTAAAGTCAGCCCCTCCATAATATCGGATAATCTTGGTAACGCTCTAACTCAGATATCATGGGAAGCTCAAATGCCTTCATCTTCTCCATAGCAGCCACCAGTTCATCATATGATTGCGCATTATACCCGGGTACCTTATCAACAGGCACCTTCAACAACTTAGCCTCATGCAGCTCCTCAATAGCCTCTGCCTTACCCGCGCCGGTCGCGGCTGAACCACTCCCCAAAGGCGTTCACCACTTCCTGCGACTCCAAGGTGCTGAAGCAGAAGTCGCAAACATGGCCAATAAGCCGCGGCTCAGCAATTGTAGACAGGAGTTGGGGATACAACTCCTCGTCATACTCCAGGCAGAGCTTGGGCAAATTCATCTCCTGTGCTTCTAGGGCACTGTACACAGTCGCACCAAAGTTTTCCAACTGCGAAGTCATCTCTTCCTTTCTTCTCCGGATACTTGATTGCCCGAGAACACGAAGCCTTGTACCCTGATGACTCAGCACACTCTTGGGTTATATGGCCCATCAGCGCCATCTTCTCTTCAGCGAGCTTCTGGGCATAAGCACTCAGACCCTCTGTCTCAACCTTGGCACTAGCCAACTGCGCCTCCAACGACGCAATTTTTTGATCCTTTTGCGCGCCTTGGCTGCTTTCCCCAGAAACCTTAGCCTTTAGCTTCTCCACTAGTGAAGCTTGATGTTTAGCCGCCAGCATCAACTCCTCAACAAGCTGTTCCATGGGCGCATCCCCAGCCGCCAATGGCTCAGCGTTTTTGCTGTTTGGCTCGGAAAACCCAGAATGCACAGGACTATCTCTGGGGGGTGACTCCGCAGACTGTTCAAACCTGCACAAAAGAAGGGGAAATTATTAATTTCACATAAACAGGGGATGCGTAAACAACTTTGACGACATTACTTACTGCGGGCCAGATGTATCAGCAGAGGGGGGAGGCGACGCAACATCGCTTGATGATGATTCCACCGTTAAGATAACGGGGCGCTTCTTCCTCGATGAGCTTGCGCCTTCCGCTCCAGGTGATCTCTTGCGCTTCAACAACGGGCCCTCTTCCTCCTCTTCCTCCTTTTCCTCCATAGGCTCTGCCACAGCTACTTGTGCTGGCTGCGCTACTGGGGAAGGCACTCTCGGATTCGGCACGCTCTGCAGTGGGATTGCTTCCAGTGCGACAGATGAACTGGCCCCTGCTTCTCCCAGCTCCATCACCAGGGTACGCCCTGCTGTAGCATCAAGAATAGGCTCTTCTCCCTCTCTCAGTGGGCGCGTCCCTACATTAACCTGGCGCGGCTTCGCTAGTTGCACGACTCTGAATAGGTCAATTTCTGCGCAAGAACAAACAAACAACACAAACGGATTACAACAAATACATAGAAAAGAAAGAAAAACGCTTACAGTAATATAAGACAATGGAGTACGAAAGGATGAGAACCCACCCTGGCCATCCGCGCCTAAGAAGATCGGAACCTCCTCCGGACTACCAAAATAGTAGCGGCTAATGCCCATGTGCACCAAAAACTCCTCGGGGTAGGAATTGATGGGGATGCGATTAGTGTTTATTGTATCTGCATCCTCTGCATTATATGATCCAGGGATGGGGCGCTCATCCTTTGGCAGTGAACCCTGGGTATAGAAATCAAAGCGCGAGGGAAAACACGCATCATCGACCCAGAAAAATATTTCCCTCCAATTCCTCAAGCGCATCTACTTTTTCAAGTATAACGAAAGCCGCCCAGTAGCTTAGCAAATGATACCCACCCGTTTGACCACGTTGTGTGGTAAAAGCGCGAACAGTGAATAGTCGGGTTAATTGCCCGATGTCGGCAATTTACCCGAAGTTGGTAATTTTAACGCACCTATGTGCAGATGGGATATATGCGGACGATAGTAGTTTAACACGCCGCCGAAATAGAGATATTGGCACACGTTGATTCGCGAACTTGAAAAAGCGCGTGTATACCCTATTTTCCGCCGGGGAAGTCCGATGGCCTCGCACGGAACTACGGATGCACCGCCAGGGAATATAATAATCCGGCGAATTCTAGGAGTTCGCTCTCGGTTATGTTGGATGTGAAATCGATAACACTTTAACCATGGTATCGTTTTTATAAGCGCACGCGCGGTTACCTTTGGAATAGTAGTTTTCTGGGTTGCAAGCTGAAGGTTTGTTAACAATGGCGGATTAAGTTTTTACTGTGATAATCACAGTGAAAGGAAGGTCGATGGTTATATAAGATTTATCATCCACGCGATGAAAGACACGTGGATCCCACTATCTCTAATGTGTGGATGAGATCACTTGATGTGACGCCGTTACAGTTGCTTTCCCCCGATTTACGAGGCATCCATTTTTAAATAGTATGTCTAGGTACATCGTGTATCTTTCAAGGCGAGAACTTTTTTGGCTTCTTTGCTACGCAGCTTTTTATTGGTGCATTTATTAGTCTAGCATCCGCAACTAGTCACTGCGCATACTAGACTGGGGGGACATGATGACGTATAGTCTATATTCGGGTCACGAACCCGACCAATGGACGCTACTAATACTTGAGCCCGATCGAGTTGGCTAACACGGTAACGGTTTGGGCTCACGAAGGCCCAAACCCGAAGTTATTTATGGTCTTGATATCAGATATCTCTTATGGATGAGATATGTATCAACCAACCGACTTAGGCGGGATACGCCGAAGGTTGGGGTACACGAAACCAACAAGGATTTCGTGTGTATATAAAGGGAATCCTATCCCTCATTAAAGGTACGATCTACAAAACCCTAATTCTTAAATATACTCTAAAAACCGATTACTTACTCTCACGCCGGAGGATAATCGTGGGAGACAATCCCACGGTAAGCCTAACGGTGTTTTCTGTTTTCTTAGTGCGCAGGTCTCAAGCATTAAGACGTAATTGATACGGAATCGGACCAAAATAAGGAACGCCCAACTTTTGTATCAACAGCTAAGTTCATGACATCAGTGAGACTTGTAGGGGTTATAATATTTAGGTTCCACCACTTAAAAACTTTAGTCCATGTATCTTTTGCCACTAAATAAGAGACATACAAGTGTTTTTGCGTCTCAAGGTTATAGCACAAACTCAACATCAAAAGAATAAAGTTCGAACCCTCTAATGTCAAGGTTAGAGCGTGTAGGTAGTTTTCCATTTGAAACTATCTATGAAAAATGTAAATATTGATTATGAGAGCATTATTCCATCTAAAAGGTTTGGAGTTGGAGGATGTGATTGCTTCGTAATGTGTATACACATGCTTCTAACTGTGAATGTTCGACAATTATTAATAGTACATGCCTAACACTCTGTAGGTTTTAAAAGAAAGAAAAATGAAAAGTACAGGAAACAGAAAAGAAAATGAAAAGTAAAAAAAATGTTGGTTCATATGTTCATTAGATAGTTGAAATTAAAAGAAAACTAACCATAATTCATGTTCTTGAGTTGAAGAAGAAAAAACCACTTATTCAAATTACATGTATACCATTTAATTGTAAGCGTCAAATTAGTCTTTACCTAAAGTATATTCATCTTTCTTTTCCTTTTCTTCCCAAAAATAGGATGAAGATTAAAAAAAATCATTTCATTATCCTCTCAACTTTCTTTTCATTTCTTATAGAAAAATAAAGAACAGAAAATATATTTATTTATTTCTTTTTCCTTCGATTTTTTACTTAACAACATAGTGTAAGAGTTAGGCTCGTTAAAAAGGAACAAGTTTGAGAGTTAGTTTTTAGATCTTGTAGCTCCTTTATTAGTCTATTTTATGGTGAGAGATGGATTAAGCTCCTCCAAGCCCACTGTAAAAAAAAGATATCGAACTATAGTACTCGAGCGGTGAGATTTGGCAAGTGTGCGAAAATATTTGCCATACTCAAAATAAATGTTCTTATGTCAAACTAACTATCTTTTTAAATCATTCGTGTGAACTTTATTAGTTAACACAAACTATTGATTTTCTTTTCATTACCGCTACCAAGTTGGCCTATAGGTCAAACGTTTTAATGTCCCAAAAAGAGACATTTGATTCGAACCTCTTAAGTAACATCTGGCGCCAAGGGAAAAGATTCAGGAAAAGTCACATAGATACCCTTGTTAAGCTACTTACATCTTTATAACATAATCACCTTAAAAGACTCACCCTCTTCGAATAACCAGAAAGAAAAAGTTCAATTGTATTTATCTTACGAATGAGAGAAGGATTTCGTGGCTTGACTTTCTCACATAAAAACTTCATTAGTATAGACTATGCATCAAGATTAAACATAAGCATAACTAAACCAAAGGTGAACTAGCAAGATTGAAAGTTAAGTGACAATAGTAGTCACAAACATATAATATAAGGACTACCTTTGCAAATACCTTTCAAACAGCATCGTTAGCTCCACCTCCATTTTAGAAGTAAAGCCCTAGTTTGTTGTTAATGGGAGAAACCACTTCAAAGTGGTTGACTTTATCCATCACGTTGACCACCCTTGCCACCATCTCCGGTAACCACCTTTTTATATTTTACGTTAGTGACTGATAAGTCTTTGTTTTAACATGTTTTTTTGTTTGTTTCAGTTTATTTTTGAGTAAAAAGATCAAGAAAAGATGATGAAAATGTTAAAAAAATAAAAGAGCTTGAGAAATGTTTGAAGGAATCATTGGAAAAATGTGCTTCTGAGAGACAAGGTCGTATTAGAGCTCAACAGGTTTACTCCTTTTTTTTAATGCTTGATAATGTACTTTATTAATTGTATGTTAGTACTTTACTAAGGGCGGACGCGACCCATTGGGGTTCTCGTGAGCCACATGGATTTTTGCCTCGTAGTGTAAATTTTATAATGGGTCTGTTTTGTTTAGTTAGTAGTTAGTACATTGTATTATTATAAAAAAAAGTTTGTGAAAAATAGTCCTAGTTCCGCCACTGCTAAGAGTATGCGTTGACTTAAGCTCATTGATGTACGTTAAGATGTATTGAAATTGCAACCCTGAACTGGAATGGCTATGAATGAGGATTGTGATTTGTGAACACCCTTATTAAACTAATGAAATGGTACCTAAATAGAGATATGGGTTTTTTCGGTATTTTGATGTTGTCAAATTGAAGTCTTTTCTAGGATTTATTTGCGGAAACGATGATACACTGACCGGTCCACACGATCCCCGACCCGCCCCAAGGACAATATGTGGTAGACAGTGTTTTATGAGAGTGTCTTCTTATACTGGAAAACGTCACTATTATTCATAATGTGCTCTCCTCAGGGACCAGTTGAGAGACACTTGTCTTTTCTAGGACTTGTAATATGTCCTGCTTGTAATCATGGCTCATTTCTTCTAGGAATTAAACAGTTGTCGTGAATTAGAATTTAAGCAATTCAAACTGTATGTGTTTATGGCCATGTTGTCTGATGCTGCAGTGCTGCATACACCTTCTTATTGACCCGTATAAAAGCTATTAAGATTGCGGAACGATAATCGATTATATTTCAACACATGTCCTATTATATAAGAAGCTCTCAATCATAGTTAGCATGTATATTACTTAATTTAGGGGACTGGCGATTGGGGACACATGACACTATGACAGTACGTGTACTATCCGTTTCTGTATTTATTAGGATCTTTTGAGGAATCATCAAGTTTGGCAGGAATGCTCTCTAATAGGAACTCTGAACTTTCACATAGTCTAGATAATAGCAATAGTTGCAAATTGATTTTGAGGTCAAATGAACTAACTTTACGTCTCAATGTTGACATGCTTCTTTCAACTTTTTTATATATAATAAAGTTGAATTTTGACATGTAGTTGTTAAATAGGCAAATTAATAAGTCATAATTTGAATCAGATGAATGAGCTAAAAATTAATTATCATGAGAGATGTTGGGAGCTTTTGTCCTTTAGGATTAGTTCAGAATAAATACATAGCAGAAAAGGATGTAAGTTAAGGAAATCATAGCAGAGATGATCAACAGGAAATGTATTTGGGGAACTTTTGAAAGATAGTACATGGAAACAGTTTAGAAACATTGATTGAAGTTTCTAAAATCAAAGATCAAATGAAGCTTTTATGTATAAGCAAAATGGTATTCAAGAAAGTAATACAGTAGGAGTTAAAAGATGATGCAGTAACACACTTAGTATAATTAGTGAGTTGGTTTGCTCTGTAGTCGGACCTTCAGCCTAATTCTTGTGCACAAGAGCCCACTTTGTTTGTTTTTTTGCTACCACAAAACATGACTACATGTACCACTCTGTAATTGTTTTTCTTGCATGTTTGGGCCTCAATTATTTTTGAAAGAGAATTTGTATACCAATTTTAAGGGTTCGAATGTGGCATCTTCTGAACTT
This sequence comes from Chrysanthemum makinoi, assembly GCA_910596185.1. Lineage (NCBI taxonomy): Eukaryota > Viridiplantae > Streptophyta > Magnoliopsida > Asterales > Asteraceae > Chrysanthemum > Chrysanthemum makinoi. The sequence continues at coordinate 150,607,369 of OU343223.1, read as the reverse complement.
TGAACCATGCTTAGATTTACAAGACTTAAGTCCTTAACATGCAGCATGGTTGGTGAACCTTTTTCCCCCTTTATCAACCAGTTCCGTTTTTGGGTTACTGCAAATCTCACGAGTCTCATTACCACCCCGGACATACTCATATATGTTTTTTCTCCGGTCAATATGCCTTGGCGCCTTGCACACACCTGGTAGTTCATGAGTTTGTGACCATGCCAAAATGTTATTGGTGATCTCACCAATTGTGCTCAGAATTTACTACATTACCCTATAGGAATATAAATCATTATGAGTTATTAGCTCCTACTCTTATCTAGTGTACTAGTGTAGCCTAGCTCTCCTCACGCCATGGAGAAGGACAATATAAAAGTGTTGAAATGGCTCATTTTTACCCATATGAAACTTAAGTATGAGATTTCCATTATATCTGATACCAAAGTTTGTCATATCTTCTAAATATATCATTAGTCTGACAGAAAGGAGCCAAGTGACCATACGTGTCACGTGCTCAATCTTCACGCAGCTTATCTGATATCAACATTTGTAATAGTTCATAAATTACATCAAACTCCTAGTAATTTGATTAATCTGTGCATGCTCCGCTTGAGCAAAATGAGCATCTTTATTTCTCTGTAGCTGGGTGTTACCATCGTAGTGTGATTGATTGAGAATTGAACTTACGTAGAAGGGTTGAACTTACATAGAAGGGTTGTGGCTCATAGAAGAAAAACATTTAAGTATCATCAATCTAGGTCTGGTTGATAGTAAAAACCAAAAACATTGTTAATGCATTTTAATTCATGTTTAACTTGACAAAAGTAGGTAATGTTATTGAAATATGCAGGGGATTCTTATATGTTAATCTCATTTTAAACACAGAAGAGTCGGGGAAGATGCTACTTAATCTTTCAGTTGGTTGTAACTTGTATATTATCATGTAGGATTTAAGAAAAGCAATGCTCCAACCTAAAACTGACATATTGGAGATGACTTATCCTATGGCACCTATTGCTATCACTCGCTCTTGTTTCTCCACAAGGTAATTTGTACAACTGTATAAGTGCTTCAATGAACAGAGTTTTCATGTACAAAATAACATTTTTCACTCTCTAATTACATTAAGTTTAAGGAAACTTTTAAAGTGATATATAATGGAAATGTTTCATGTAATCAGGAACGGGACTCCAAGACAGCCTCTGATTGTACCTCTTGCAAGGGCACGGTTGATGTTCGATACAACTCGGGTCCCACCAGCTTCTCTTGAGGGTCTTGAAGAGTATTCACATTGTTGGATCATATATGTTTTTCACCTTAATACTGATCTTGATAAATTGTGGAAAGATCCATCGAGGTCCAAGTTAAAGGCAAAGGTGTGGGATTTCTTTATTCTCATAATAGTTTATTTATCTTTTTAAAGGCTTCAGGCAACCTTAAATGTGGTAGGTAAGAGTACCAAGACTGAAAGGTGAAAAGAAGGGGCTTTTTGCTACTCGATCACCACATCGCCCTTGCCCAATTGGTCTTACGGTCGCTAAAGTAAGTTAAATCATTACACAGTGTTAATAGAATTGATTTTGGTCGACAAGGTTTATTTACTTTGTTTTTGTCGAGGGGTTGTTTAGATATCGGACTAAAATTCAAACTGTTTTTTTAACTATCTATATAGTTATGGATATTGTTGTTACTACTATTATGTAAGATTTACTATATGATACAAAATAACCTTTTACTTGAAAACACAATCATGTTAAAATCATCTATCAAGAGTGAGACTTTTTGACTGTTTTGCGAATCTAGGTCGAATCTGTTCAGTGGAATAGCGTCCTACTTTCTGGTGTGGATTTGGTTGATGGCACTGTAAGTCATTTCTTGCTCCATGACTATATTGATAAAGACATTTTTTGGTACGCGGGAACTAAGAAAAAATTATATGTTGTATTGATGGTTCTATGTTCTAATGTTGTGAATAGCCGATTCTGGATGTCAAGCCTTATCTACCATACTGTGACAGCATCGAAGGAGCTGTTGTACCCCATTGGGTTAAGGTATACCCCTTTGACCTCGAGCTAGTTTATTGGGTATAATCATGCCTGTGTGTGTACACAAATGAATATCAGTCAGTCCAGTGGATAATCTATATATATGGGTGCTAGTAGTTTAAAACACGTATTTGATTGTAAATTTTTTGTTAAAATACCCACGAACAATTACTTGAGAGGGATTTTATGGAGGTTGGACTGGACCACAGGTCCACAATCAGTATCATCAATATTGTATAAAAATTTTAAAAAATATAGGACAAATAAACGGCTGTAGATTGCTTAGCAAGGGGATGTCGATCAGTTTTTATGTGGTTTAAAAGAAAAAAAAGTTTAAAGAGGGTAAAGTTCTGGTAAGGATGTGAAACGGGGGTTGAAGATGACGACTTTTAAGTCATATACGGTTTACACCCTTGAGCTTTTAACATTTACAGTTTTTTCTTAGTCGTACAGGTTTTGTTTTAAATAAATGAAAATGATTCATAAAACTGATGGGTCAACCCATTTTCATTATGGTCCATTTCAGATTTAAAATCGCACAGTATATTTGTTTAGAAGCCTTTTAAAGATTGGTATGGTAACATTTTTTTTGGTCTCCAACGTATTATACGTCCTTTTTACTATTTTTGAGTATTTATAATTCATTTTATGCAATATAAATAAGGTTTTTCATTACACACGGTTAAATCGTTGGCGTTTATCAGGTTTACTTTTTTAGTTATAGCACAGGGCCCCCAAAATCCATGGGACGGCCCTGACGAATGGTATCAATACATGTAAGCTATACTGGAGGGGTGTTTGGATCAGCTTATTTAAAGAGCTCACGCTTTTATATAGATATAAAAAATAACTTATGTATTATCAATGGCACCTTGTCAAATAGTATTTGGATTAAGTTATGAGCGTATAATGGTAAAATGACCAAGTGGAACAATAAATCAAAGTTTAGAAAATATTAAAAAGGAACATAGGGGTTTAAGATGCAAATAAGCCAAGGTGATGGCGCTGAGCTTATGAAAATCATCTTATTTAAGCTAATAAGCTTATGGCTTCTTCCAAACATTGGAAGGAGCTTATTGCTTAACGAAAACACAATTAGTTAATGTACTAAAAATAGGTAATTTGCTATGTTTTTTGAACAATTTTTTACTAGGTTGATAACATGTATTTTAACTATATTTTTGTTTGAGTTGTTGAATATATTCTTATGCACCCTTGTAAATTACGACATTGTGGACACATGGACGAGTTGTTGGTGGTCGCTTCTGTCAATTTCACTGTTGATTCTTTTGCAACTTTAACTTGAGTTGTTGAATATATTCTTATGCACCCTTGTAAATTACAACATTGTGGACAGATGGACGATTTGTTGGTGGTCGCTTCTGTCAATTTCACTGATGATTTTTTTGCAACTTTAACTAATTGTTGGCCAGCAATCGTAAGAGTCGTCAGATCCTTTCACACAATATTCATCATCGTTACTGATATTTATTTCATGTATTAGTTTGCTCTTCCATTTGATTAATGTCATATTACTGCAGGATAAGAAATCATTATATGCATCACCTGAAGAATTTCAAAGGTTGATCAAACAAGTGCTTTCATGGGACATACGATCAGTATCACAACGAACCCAAAATGACGAGACTTCTGTCAAGTTAGACACCGAGCAGGTTTCTGTTGATGAAGGCCGTCATATGATTTATCATCTTAATCTGGAAGGTTTAAATATTACTTACAGAATCACCAACAGTAATGTAGTTGTTGAGAATGTTACCGTTTCACCTAACACAAACATACCTCCAAAATAGCATCACAATTCTCGGTTCGAGTATAGTCATGTTTTTTTTTTAGAACGGCAAGTTTAACAATCTCACCATAATCATAAATCTATCTCACATGTCCTAAGCAGGACTTGAACTCACAAGCATTTGATTGGGGAGCTCCTCACACAACATGGGGTATCATTGGGACACAAGCCCTTTGGTTCGAGTATAGTCATGTTACTTGGCCAAAATCTGTATTCGACACTTATTTGTTTGGATTTGTATCTTTAGTCCTATTTTTTTTTGTGTTGCAGAAAGGTTTAGTTTACAGAACTTCATTACTAGATAACTTTAAGTTTCTCTTTTTAGGAGGTTGACGTGGCCATTTCAAGTTTGTTTGCACCGAGTGTGGTTTGAACGTCAACATCGTACTAAAGAATTTTTGTTTCTTTAACATGATGAGTTTCTATATATAAATTTCCTTTTTAAAACATTTTGTGACTATAATCAATTTTTACAATATTTTGAACTTCAGTGTTTAAAATTTACATTTTATAATACTAATTATTCTGAAATTTGGAGAATAGAAAGAGGCCCTACCACTTTCTAAAGCAATGTGATAATTGGTGGGCTTTTTATGGCTTTTTTGATATGGGTTGGATCATGGGTGTCCTTTTCCTATGATTGCTTGATGACAACGTTATTCACATACTCGATATTTTTGTTAATTTAAAATTTGTAATTATTGAATGGTGTGATAATAATTAAAATTAAAATATTATTAAGAGTAAATTAAACCGTTCGTCCTTGTGGTTTGCGTTGACTGTAACCGTTCGTCCCTTGACCAAAAAAGTTGCACCGTTCGTCCTTAAGTGGCAAACGTTATGCGTCGTTTGTCCCTCCCTCTAACAGAGCCCACTAACTCTCGTTAAGTCAGTGCCACGTAAGGGTATTTATGTCTTTTTAAGTCTACAAATGAGGATAAAGTAGTCATTGTAGCATTATGACTCACCACTACAATATAAAATATTTTTAATAATATTAATTTAATATAATTAGTAGGCCCCACAACCACCAATTAAACTACATTCTTTCTTCTTCATCTTCACCCACCATCTTCCACCACTCCCACCATCACGAGGCACCACTCCCACCACCCTTGGCCACCTCCTCTAACCCCAAAACAACACCTAAAAGCACTAAATCAAAACCCACAAACACCAACATCCCATTATTAAAAAAAAGAAAAAAAAAATCATAAGACACAAATAATAACCCATCATCTTCGATACCCCTAATCAGGACTCTTACCATATTTGGTATGGTACTTGAACAATCACTTAGAGACAATTTACATTCTCTTACATATGATAAAGCATCCAAGATACAAAGGGCTAATTCCAAACACTTTGGATTTTAGCTACGTAACAGTTCGACTAATTGAGGGACTGCACCAATACTGACAACCAATCTACGAACTTGCTTATGTGAACATATCGATTTAACTCGGGTGTCTCTTATCTCTTACCAATCTCATCAATGTGACCAGCAAACTATGAACCAATAGCAGACATATAAGGCCCTAAAAACGACGAAAGAAGACTCACCCTTCCATTACCTCACTCAAATCCAACTCCATAATCATTTGTTTCAAATCCAACTTCTCACTAAACCCACCCCCAAAAACCCAGCCCACCACGACCACCACCACATCCCAAAACCCCATCCTTAACAGCAGCCACCACGACCACCACCACATCCCAAAACCCCATCCTTAACAGCAACCACCACCACCACCACCACATCCCAAAAGCTCATCCTTAATAGCAGTATCTAGATCCAAAACCTGCCCATCAACCCCATCTTTTTGAACAAGCATTTTCACGAACACTTGATGTGCATAAACAAAAACACGCCTCATTGGCTTGGTTCACACGTGCTTTACATCCTCTTCTCATTGGGTAAACCGATAAAAGCATGATGATCCAAGATAAGGTTAATGTGTTCGTCGTGAGTAGTGGCTGGTGAAGGTTTCGAGGTGGTTGGCTGTCCACATCACACTCACCAATCACCATCACCACCGTCGACACCTCAACTTGTTGTCACCGCCTGTGTATGAGTGGTTTGAGTGTGTTAGTATTTGTGATTTGGAAGTGATTTCATGTATCTGTTAATTTTCATAGTTCTTTTATTAGTTTTAATGTATATGTTATTGGAAGTGATTTTATTTTTGAATTTGGTCAAGATAAACATGTGTGTGAATGTGTGATGGTGAATGATTATTGGGTGGTGATAGTTGGAGACGTAGATAATAAAAGGAAGAAGATGAAGTTAAAATTAAAGGGGAAAATACTAAAATACCCTCATGTGGCACTGACTTAACGAGAGTTAGTGGGCTCCGTTAGAGGGAGGGACAAACGGCGCATAACGTTTGCCACTTAAGGACGAACGGTGCAACTTTTTTGGTCAAGGGACGAACGGCTACAGTCAACGCAAACCACAAGGACGAACGGTGTAATTTACTCTATTATTAATGAATAAGTGGGCATTTGTTATGAATATTTATTATAATGATTGTACACATTCATATCCCCTAACTAGTAACCTTCACATTTATGATTACTTTGTAACTTCTAATATTGTACTTAATATCATTCATGTTGAGGTCCTTATAAATAGAGGCACCTAATGTGATATGAGATACACCAACAAGAAGTTCTATCTTTCTCTTCCATAGTCGCTTATATTATCTTGCTTATTGTTCTTATTGTCTTTATTAGGCCGTTGTTATACAACACGTTATCAGCACGCTTTCGATTTATTTTATTTTGAATTCTTAGAGGTACGTATCAAATTCTTTAATATGTTAATACTTTACTGCATGTGTCATGTTTTCTATAATAAATGTATATCGCTACCTGTATGTTCGTTAATATGCTAATACCACATGAGTATTCAATAATTTAATTTAATATTTATATGATTTAATGTTCATAGTTTATGGTTTGATCTTGTGACATGTTATTTTTATTTACTTTTTATTTTTTTATTCATTTATTCACTGGTATCTCACAAATATATACATGCTGTTACCGCATGCTATCTATTTTTTATTTATTTATTTATTTTTTTTACCATATGTAGTTACCATTATATGCTATTCTCGTGAACTTGCTTTTATTTGTATGTACATGGATATAAACTTTAAGATGTTAGGATTTTGTTTCGAATTGTTCATCTCACAAATATAGTTTATTTATCTACTTGTGTTCACCATAAACAAGTTTTTGTTTTTTTTTTTGTTTTTTTGTAGTTGATTATGTTAAACATGCATAGATTTGCTAAAAACTCTAAGAATGATTTTGTTAACTCAAAACAGTGCACTAGGACACCATCATTTAGGGAAAATTAATATTTTGAATTACATATGTTGGATCTGTAAAACTAAACTTGTGACATAAAACTTTACGATATAAATATGATAACTTATATACTCTAGTAAAACAGAGTTACGCATTTTTATTGAATTTTTTTAACACCATAATATAGTTTAGTATAATGATTGACTTTGCCAACGAAATCTCAGAAAGTTATCATCTATTATACTTGTGAGCTATGCATTTGTCATATATGGTTAAAATTGTTCACATTTACTATTTATGAGTTTGATTATTTGTTTGATAGTAATAATTGTTTTTTACTTGGCATTAATTGAAACCTAAATATGAATTTTATAACGTGTAATGCTTTGAAATTTTAATAGACATTTATGTGCCTAGTAATATGACCTTCTGGTAAATAGCCATGCTTTCTACTTGCTATAATTGATGGCCTTCTGATAAAAGAGCAATCCATTAAGTTGACTATTGTTCATTTATATGATTTTTGTCTCATTTTTATTTTTCACTTGGTTATTGATACTTGGCCATGGTTCAAGATACTAATTAATTATAACACGTGATTATAATATTTGGAACAGTAGTACGAGTAACATTCTTATGTATTGGAATGCTACAACTCGCTGGTATGACTGATTTTAAGTAAAGTAATACGGAATGATAACTTAATGATATGAATGTTGATAATAGTTGGTGGACTATCAACAATGTATTTATTAGTGATATGTTTTTAGCTTTTATATACTATGGCATAGCTAACAATTATGATTGTTTTAGCATAAAATGACGGCTAAAACATATGTGTATTGGTAATGGCTAATAACACGTTCTTTACAAAAAATAATTATGCTTTGCCCCTTTTCTATATGCTTAACATGCACATATATATTTTTGTGAAAATAGTCTTCAAGCCATGGTGACTAGAAAATAAGGCATGAGATAGAAAATAAGGTGTGCGACACCATGTGTAATGATTCTCGTGAAAAAATCATCTACAATTTTTAGATATTACTCCCTCTGTCCCAAATTATAAGTCAGTTTGACTATTGACTCAACTTTGACCAAATATTTTTTTTGTATTATATAACACTTGATGAAAATTATACCAAATAAAATACATTTAAAACGCAGTCCATTTATATATTTCGCATCAAGTATTATATAATACAAACAAAAATATTTAAGGTCAAAGTTTAAGTCAATAAGTCAAACTGACTTTATAATTTGGGACGGAGGTAGTAATTGATAAATGAATACGACCACCTAGTTACTTGTGAGTTAATTTATGTGAAGAGGGTTATATATGAAAAAACTTTTAAAACATGATGATAAGAAAAAATATAAACTGGTGTTTCTATGTTAATTATATATGTGTGACTTATTTATCATTCGGTTTTTGTTTGCTTACAAGACTTTACTAGCTGATATGGTTTACGTGCATATGTGTTTGGCAAATTATTCTACTTCACAAGTATATATTATGTGTATCCTTTTTAATAATGCTATAGGCTAATGAGGTATTATATTACATTGTGTTGAAGCTATAAAAGTGTTTCTATAAATTTGATTTGAGAAATAAAAGTATGAATATGATAATGTATTAAGTTCTCTGTTTATTCGATTTAATATACAGTAAAGTGCAATTCAAATACTGTGGTCATACACAAAAAGTTTATGCGCCAAGATTTCACATGCAAATCAAGTGCACTAGAAGCACATGTGGCCATAAAGTAAAAAGTAATGTGCCAAAATATCTTATTGAGTGGCATGACCGGTTGGATCATCCCGAGTCAATAATGATGCGAAATGTATAAAAGAACCATGGGTTCTTCAAGGCTGATTTGGTTGATCTTATTGTTCTTTATGGAAGTTAATGTTCATCCATCACCACCAAATTAAAGTAAGGATTTTGTCCTATCATGTTGATCATTTTGAGTTTTAAAATCGATGCATCGTCAAAATGATTATCAAAGACGCAACTTAAAGTTGGCGTGATTAGTGGCTCGGCTTATAAAATGCGAGCATGCTTATCCAAATTATATCTTTGGAAATGGTGATGAAAGTATTTGGGCAATTATTGCAATAAGTGTAGAACTTTTATCTAGCCCAAGTTCATACACGAATTGCTTTTATTGAAACATTCAGAAAACGTTTCACTTGATTGCAAAGCCAATAATATTATGAGAACAAAACATTTAGTTTATGGGCCATATTATAACATATGAATTCGCATCTTGCCACTAATTTATAATGAATCCTCCCCGAGTAGAATGGTTTTTGGCCACAAACCATATTTCCCATGTGAGATTTTGTAATTGTGTGAAATGGGATGTTGAATTTTATAATTCATTCAGGGGAAGATAATGAGCAGCTAGAAATATGGAATGAATTATGATATAAAAATGTTGATCCTCACACCAATGAAAACGAACTTAAAGTTCAAGGGACAATTTATATTCCAGATCTAGTAGTTGCCAGACAAGTTTTGTAACCTAAATAAAGTGACTAGATCATACAAACGCTGCTAATGCTCCAATTATAATGTGTGTCCCAACATGACAACCAATGATTGGTAGTGAGTCTATGGCACGCCTGCAGCGTGATAGACTAATCGATTCCAATTAAAAGTCCTCGAATGAATAGATAAAATGGAGCAAGAAAATTAATATGGTCGAATCGAGGTAATAAAGACCCCATAGTCTCTTAAAGAGACACTAGACATGAATGTTATTGAAAGGAAAAAAAAACCCGGGTTGGTGAAAAACTACGAGATCTCAATAAAAGATATATAATGTCTAGTAAAGTGTGGAATCGAAAATAAATAAATCGACGTCGATAGTACTATTACATATGAATGATTATGAAAGTAAATAATATAGAGCTAAAATGAATGTGAGGATCTTGGATTAATGAATGGTCAAATATAATTACGCAAGTAAATAATGCAGGATTGAAGTCTCGTATGATGAGACATGTGATTTGGACTTAAAGTTAATATACATAAATGTGTAAAACTTATTGGAAATGCATATGTCTTTTTGATACCGATATTAAATTGTGCATAAGCCCAAGTGATGGCACACACATTTTTGCAAAAGATTTTGAAATGATAATGACAATACATGTTCACATGTGGTGGATTATAATTTTATATTGTATAAGTCTGGTAATGTGATAAATAATTGATATGTGTTTAAAAGAAAATGAATAGAGCTCATTTAAAGTTGAGATTCCATGAGGGATATAAAATGCATGAAGCATGTCTTATAATTTAAAATGCTGAAAGCATATAAGAAAGTTTTCAAGAATAACACTTGATCAAGTTGAATAAATTATAAGTGAAAGGCAATACGGTATTGATTTAAAATGAGCCATTGAAATAACAAATTTACCCATGTTAGTTTAAAAGAGATTTGAATTTGAATATGGTATAAGTTACATATGTTTTGATGAGGTAAATGTGAATTAAACTCATAAGGACACTTTCAAGATGGTTGAATACCCTGAAATGAAATACAAAGTTTTGTCTTGTTTTATGAATTAAACATGTTAAAGATGAAATTATTGTGCATAATGAAAGCTAAAAAAAGATGCAATGTATCTTTATATAAACGACACTCATGTTTATGAGGTCAATTTATGAAGAAAGACCCCTTTACTTATAAAGATGATGATCACAATATCGATTTATAGGCGTCATAGTTAAATGTATATAAAACATGGATTGTTCTCACTAGTGGTCATAAATGATATAATGTATCATTTACTTTGCATTCATTGATACTATATAACTTGTGAAGTACGAGGATGAAATCGTATATGATAAGTATGACATATGTTTAATCCTTCTTGATATGTGAAGGTTAAGTGGAGAACACTTGTTTATATGAGAATCAAACATATATTCTATCAAAACACTTACTATACTGACATTCAAGAAGTTGGTTTATTACATTGGATTGCACCAACTAAGAGATTTAAGTGATGTGATCATCAGGTGGAGAGAAGATACGCGTTGCATTCTTTTTTCCTTGACTATGATTTTGTCCCATAGGGTTTTCCGGCAAGGTTTTTAAAGAGGCAACATCCCCGAGCGTATAAAGGAATTATGTTTTTTTTCCTTCACTAGATTTTTGTCCCACTGGGTTTTGGCTAGTAAGGTTTTAACGAGGCATAATCCTCAAATGGACATTCAAGGGGGAGTGTTATGGATAATTATAATATGAATGTCCATATCTTATAGGATACTATCAGAAGTATTTGAGTTATATTAGGAGATTACATATCTTTCAGAATGTCTGACCCTCACAATGGTTGATCTCAAACTCGATATGTATTTACAAGTGAAGGAACTGCAATTTCATGACGTTCAGTTAAGCAGACGATCTCAACGACTTCATCCAACCATGCAGAAATTCTCACGATACATGAAGCAAGCCGAGAATGTGTTTGGCTAAGAAGTGTGCTACAACACATACGTAGATCATGTGGTAATTCTTCAGAGAAGGAGGCACCAACAGTTTTGCATGAAGATAATGCAGCATTTCTCAACTTAAAGAAGGTTATATCAAGAGCGATAGGACGAAATATATTTTACCAAAGTTCTTTTTACTCATGACTTGCAAAATAATGGTGATATTATTGTTCAAAAGATTCGTTCAGCGACAATCTATCGATTTATTTACCAAGGAATTCCCTACCTCAACATTCAAGAAATTGGTATATGACATAGGAATGCGGCGATTCAGTGAGGTCAAGTGAAGTGATCATAGGGGGAAAAACACTGCACTCTTTTTCCCTTAGGTATGGTTTTTTCCCAATGGGTTTTCCTAGAGGTTTTTAATGGCGGTATCCAAAGCGTATTTTGAATGATGTACAATCAAGGGGGAATGTTATGAATATTTATTATAATGATTGTACACATTCATATCCCCTAACTAGTAACCTTCACATTTATGATTACTTTGTAACTTCTAATATTGTACTTAATATCATTCATGTTGAGGTCCTTATAAATAGAGGCACCTAATGTGATATGAGATACACCAACAAGAAGTTCTATCTTTCTCTTCCATAGTCGCTTATATTATCTTGCTTATTGTTCTTATTGTGCTATTAGGCTCGTTGTTATACAACACGTTATCAGCACGCTCGATTTATTTTTATTTTGAATTCTTAGAGGTACGTATCAAATTCTTTAATATGTTAATACTTTACTGCATGTGTCATGTTTTCTATAATAAATGTATATCGCTACCTGTATGTTCGTTAATATGCTAATACCACATGAGTATTCAATAATTTAATTTAATATTTATATGATTTAATGTTCATAGTTTATGGTTTGATCTTGTGACATGTTATTTTTATTTACTTTTTATTTTTTTATTCATTTATTCACTGGTATCTCACAAATATATACATGCTGTTACCGCATGCTATCTATTTTTTATTTATTTATTTATTTTTTTTACCATATGTAGTTACCATTATATGCTATTCTCGTGAACTTGCTTTTATTTGTATGTACATGGATATAAACTTTAAGATGTTAGGATTTTGTTTCGAATTGTTCATCTCACAAATATAGTTTATTTATCTACTTGTGTTCACCATAAACAAGTTTTGTTTTTTTTGTTTTTGTAGTTGATTATGTTAAACATGCATAGATTTGCTAAAAACTCTAAGAATGATTTTGTTAACTCAAAACAGTGCACTAGGACACCATCATTTAGGGAAAATTAATATTTTGAATTACATATGTTGGATCTGTAAAACTAAACTTGTGACATAAAACTTTACGATATAAATATGATAACTTATATACTCTAGTAAAACAGAGTTACGCATTTTTATTGAATTTTTTTAACACCATAATATAGTTTAGTATAATGATTGACTTTGCCAACGAAATCTCAGAAAGTTATCATCTATTATACTTGTGAGCTATGCATTTGTCATATATGGTTAAAATTGTTCACATTTACTATTTATGAGTTTGATTATTTGTTTGATAATAATAATTGTTTTTTACTTGGCATTAATTGAAACCTAAATATGAATTTTATAACGTGTAATGCTTTGAAATTTTAATAGACATTTATGTGCCTAGTAATATGACCTTCTGGTAAATAGCCATGCTTTCTACTTGCTATAATTGATGGCCTTCTGATAAAAGAGCAATCCATTAAGTTGACTATTGTTCATTTATATGATTTTTGTCTCATTTTTATTTTTCACTTGGTTATTGATACTTGGCCATGGTTCAAGATACTAATTAATTATAACACGTGATTATAATATTTGGAACAGTAGTACGAGTAACATTCTTATGTATTGGAATGCTACAACTCGCTGGTATGACTGATTTTAAGTAAAGTAATACGGAATGATAACTTAATGATATGAATGTTGATAATAGTTGGTGGACTATCAACAATGTATTTATTAGTGATATGTTTTTAGCTTTTATATACTATGGCATAGCTAACAATTATGATTGTTTTAGCATAAAATGACGGCTAAAACATATGTGTATTGGTAATGGCTAATAACACGTTCTTTACAAAAAATAATTATGCTTTGCCCCTTTTCTATATGCTTAACATGCACATATATATTTTTGTGAAAATAGTCTTCAAGCCATGGTGACTAGAAAATAAGGCATGAGATAGAAAATAAGGTGTGCGACACCATGTGTAATGATTCTCGTGAAAAAATCATCTACAATTTTTAGATATTACTCCCTCTGTCCCAAATTATAAGTCCAGTTTGACTTATTGACTCAAACTTTGACCTTAAATATTTTCGTTTGTATTATATAACACTTGATGAAAATTATACCAAATAAAAATACATTTAAAACACAATCCATTTATATATTTCGCATCAAGTATTATATAATACAAACAAAAATATTTAAGGTCAAAGTTTAAGTCAATAAGTCAAACTGGACTTATAATTTGGGACGGAGGTAGTAATTGATAAATGAATACGACCACCTAGTTACTTGTGAGTTAATTTATGTGAAGAGGGTTATATATGAAAAAAACTTTTAAAAAATGATGATAAGAAAAAATATAAACTGGTGTTTCTATGTTAATTATATATGTGTGACTTATTTATCATTCGGTTTTTTGTTTGCTTACAAGACTTTACTAGCTGATATGGTTTACGTGCATATGTGTTTGGCAAATTATTCTACTTCACAAGTATATATTATGTGTATCCTTTTTAATAATGCTATAGGCTAATGAGGTATTATATTACATTGTGTTGAAGCTATAAAAGTGTTTCTATAAATTTGATTTGAGAAATAAAAGTATGAATATGATAATGTATTAAGTTCTCTGTTTATTCGATTTAATATACAGTAAAGTGCAATTCAAATACTGTGGTCATACACAAAAAGTTTATGCGCCAAGATTTCACATGCAAATCAAGTGCACTAGAAGCACATGTGGCCATAAAGTAAAAAGTAATGTGCCAAAATATCTTATTGAGTGGCATGACCGGTTGGATCATCCCGAGTCAATAATGATGCGAAATGTATAAAAGAACCATGGGTTCTTCAAGGCTGATTTGGTTGATCTTATTGTTCTTTATGGAAGTTAATGTTCATCCATCACCACCAAATTAAAGTAAGGATTTTGTCCTATCATGTTGATCATTTTGAGTTTTAAAATCGATGCATCGTCAAAATGATTATCAAAGACGCAACTTAAAGTTGGCGTGATTAGTGGCTCGGCTTATAAAATGCGAGCATGCTTATCCAAATTATATCTTTGGAAATGGTGATGAAAGTATTTGGGCAATTATTGCAATAAGTGTAGAACTTTTATCTAGCCCAAGTTCATACACGAATTGCTTTTATTGAAACATTCAGAAAACGTTTCACTTGATTGCAAAGCCAATAATATTATGAGAACAAAACATTTAGTTTATGGGCCATATTATAACATATGAATTCGCATCTTGCCACTAATTTATAATGAATCCTCCCCGAGTAGAATGGTTTTTGGCCACAAACCATATTTCCCATGTGAGATTTTGTAATTGTGTGAAATGGGATGTTGAATTTTATAATTCATTCAGGGGAAGATAATGAGCAGCTAGAAATATGGAATGAATTATGATATAAAAATGTTGATCCTCACACCAATGAAAACGAACTTAAAGTTCAAGGGACAATTTATATTCCAGATCTAGTAGTTGCCAGACAAGTTTTGTAACCTAAATAAAGTGACTAGATCATACAAACGCTGCTAATGCTCCAATTATAATGTGTGTCCCAACATGACAACCAATGATTAGTAGTGAGTCTATGGCACGCCTGCAGCGTGATAGACTAATCGATTCCAATTAAAAGTCCTCGAATGAATAGATAAAATGGAGCAAGAAAATTAATATGGTCGAATCGAGGTAATAAAGACCCCATAGTCTCTTAAAGAGACACTAGACATGAATGTTATTGAAAGGAAAAAAAAACCCGGGTTGGTGAAAAACTACGAGATCTCAATAAAAGATATATAATGTCTAGTAAAGTGTGGAATCGAAAATAAATAAATCGACGTCGATAGTACTATTACATATGAATGATTATGAAAGTAAATAATATAGAGCTAAAATGAATGTGAGGATCTTGGATTAATGAATGGTCAAATATAATTACGCAAGTAAATAATGCAGGATTGAAGTCCCGTATGATGAGACATGTGATTTGGACTTAAAGTTAATATACATAAATGTGTAAAACTTATTGGAAATGCATATGTCTTTTTGATACCGATATTAAATTGTGCATAAGCCCAAGTGATGGCACACACATTTTTGCAAAAGATTTTGAAATGATAATGACAATACATGTTCACATGTGGTGGATTATAATTTTATATTGTATAAGTCTGGTAATGTGATAAATAATTGATATGTGTTTAAAAGAAAATGAATAGAGCTCATTTAAAGTTGAGATTCCATGAGGGATATAAAATGCATGAAGCATGTCTTATAATTTAAAATGCTGAAAGCATATAAGAAAGTTTTCAAGAATAACACTTGATCAAGTTGAATAAATTATAAGTGAAAGGCAATACGGTATTGATTTAAAATGAGCCATTGAAATAACAAATTTACCCATGTTAGTTTAAAAGAGATTTGAATTTGAATATGGTATAAGTTACATATGTTTTGATGAGGTAAATGTGAATTAAACTCATAAGGACACTTTCAAGATGGTTGAATACCCTGAAATGAAATACAAAGTTTTGTCTTGTTTTATGAATTAAACATGTTAAAGATGAAATTATTGTGCATAATGAAAGCTAAAAAAAGATGCAATGTATCTTTATATAAACGACACTCATGTTTATGAGGTCAATTTATGAAGAAAGACCCCTTTACTTATAAAGATGATGATCACAATATCGATTTATAGGCGTCATAGTTAAATGTATATAAAACATGGATTGTTCTCACTAGTGGTCATAAATGATATAATGTATCATTTACTTTGCATTCATTGATACTATATAACTTGTGAAGTACGAGGATGAAATCGTATATGATAAGTATGACATATGTTTAATCCTTCTTGATATGTGAAGGTTAAGTGGAGAACACTTGTTTATATGAGAATCAAACATATATTCTATCAAAACACTTACTATACTGACATTCAAGAAGTTGGTTTATTACATTGGATTGCACCAACTAAGAGATTTAAGTGATGTGATCATCAGGTGGAGAGAAGATACGCGTTGCATTCTTTTTCCTTTGACTATGATTTTGTCCCATAGGGTTTTCCGGCAAGGTTTTTAAAGAGGCAACATCCCCGAGCGTATAAAGGAATTATGTTTTTTTTCCTTCACTAGATTTTTGTCCCACTGGGTTTTGGCTAGTAAGGTTTTAACGAGGCATAATCCTCAAATGGACATTCAAGGGGGAGTGTTATGGATAATTATAATATGAATGTCCATATCTTATAGGATACTATCAGAAGTATTTGAGTTATATTAGGAGATTACATATCTTTCAGAATGTCTGACCCTCACAATGGTTGATCTCAAACTCGATATGTATTTACAAGTGAAGGAACTGCAATTTCATGACGTTCAGTTAAGCAGACGATCTCAACGACTTCATCCAACCATGCAGAAATTCTCACGATACATGAAGCAAGCCGAGAATGTGTTTGGCTAAGAAGTGTGCTACAACACATACGTAGATCATGTGGTAATTCTTCAGAGAAGGAGGCACCAACAGTTTTGCATGAAGATAATGCAGCATTTCTCAACTTAAAGAAGGTTATATCAAGAGCGATAGGACGAAATATATTTTACCAAAGTTCTTTTTACTCATGACTTGCAAAATAATGGTGATATTATTGTTCAAAAGATTCGTTCAAGCGACAATCTATCAGATTTATTTACCAAGGAATTCCCTACCTCAACATTCAAGAAATTGGTATATGACATAGGAATGCGGCGATTCAGTGAGGTCAAGTGAAGTGATCATAGGGGGGAAAAACACACTGCACTCTTTTTCCCTTAGCTATGGTTTTTTCCCAATGGGTTTTTCCTAGCAAGGTTTTTAATGAGGCGGTATCCAAAGCGTATTTTGAATGATGTACAATCAAGGGGGAATGTTATGAATATTTATTATAATGATTGTACACATTCATATCCCCTAACTAGTAACCTTCACATTTATGATTACTTTGTAACTTCTAATATTGTACTTAATATCATTCATGTTGAGGTCCTTATAAATAGAGGCACCTAATGTGATATGAGATACACCAACAAGAAGTTCTATCTTTCTCTTCCATAGTCGCTTATATTATCTTGCTTATTGTTCTTATTGTGCTATTAGGCTCGTTGTTATACAACAACATTTGATTTTTATTAAAAGAAACAGTTTTATACATTTAATTTATTTGTGAACATGATTTAACTTATTTATAATTGATGAACATGATTTATCATATTTGACTCAACTTGAGAGGATTTTAATTTTAT
Source organism: Chrysanthemum makinoi (assembly GCA_910596185.1). NCBI lineage: Eukaryota > Viridiplantae > Streptophyta > Magnoliopsida > Asterales > Asteraceae > Chrysanthemum > Chrysanthemum makinoi. The sequence goes on along the minus strand of OU343223.1, from coordinate 150,589,154 downwards.
TAAGAATGATATATAAAAAAATACTTATAAAGCAAAGTAAAAAATGCATTATTGTTGATGAGAGGAGTGTTGGATGCTTGGAGATATGACATGAAAAGTTTATCTTACTAATTTTTCTACTTAGAAGATTATTACACATTTACACGTAACAGAACCAATAAATTATACATGTCATCAATCTACTAAAATTGACAATCTTCATCCTAATTAAGTTGAATATAATTAAACGTTTGTGTCCTAATGATACTTCATGTCATGTGAGAAGCTTTCCAGTAATACTTACGATTACTTTTTTAAAGCGAAATAATGTGTTTTATAGGTTCATTTTAGAAACTTGTATGATAAGGAATTTGTGATACCTTTTGTTGTTGTACAAAATTTCAATTATACCGTCACAATTAAGATTTCTTCCGCCAGTAGTTTGATTGATTTAGTCGAACATCATTCAAGCATTCCCCATATTTACATCGCAAGAACAAGTGCTTGACTTTTGGATCATTAACTGTGGCAAACTTTAAATTTGATCATTGTTTTTGTAGATGTTATAAAGATCTATTATCGTATACTAGTATGGTATATGGTATGCACGTTTTGGCGGCAGACCCTGCAATAAAAGTTGCAGCGAAAATAACTGTTTAATTTTATATTTTTTATTACAATATATTTATGGATAATAATAACTTCATGTTTGAGTAACTTTAAATAATTTCGAACTAATTCGTATATAAATTGTGCAAGTACTTGCACAATGTTGCAACAATGCAAAAATGGTAGTCGGTAATACTATTGAGGCTTGAAGACAAAGTATGTTGAGAGTAGGTAAAATACAACGTAATACTCGTTACATTTATACCTTATAAAAATCTATAAATCCTAATCATTAAATGTGATATTTTATTTTAAATATCCGGCTTCTTTTCTTTTACATGTTAGTCGCATTATTTTCAGAGTTTTTCCCTTGACAAAATCTTGGCGATTGATAACTTTCTTTAGACAAAGTGTTTTTTTTTCTTGACCGTTGACAAAACCTTGGCATTTTAAACTAGTTTATTCAGATATTTGATTTTTTTTTCTTTCGTGATTTCAGATCTATTCGAATCCACGCCTAACTTCACTTAGCCCGGCGTGTTAAGAAACAATCGCAACCTAAACAAAAATTAATAGTCCAAACAATGATTTGGCTAATACCCGACACAACTTGTAATACTGGTCAAAACTTAAAACTGATAGTCAGCCCACTTTATTTCCTTGTTAGTACTCGACCAAATGTAAATTTTATTTTAACAGACATTGATACTTGACTCAGATACAAACTTTATAGTCGGTCCAAATTTAAATCTGATAACAGCTTACCTTGTACCTCCTATAAAAATACTACTCCATTCATTTTAACCTATCACAGATACTCGAACCCTAAAAACATTTCATCTTTTCTCTGCCATTATCTTTCTTATTCAAAATTAACACAGTCTCATCTACACTAATCTTTAACACCGATAATCCCAACCACCAAAATCCCTGAGTTCTCTAATCCAAGCAACAAACACAAACTCTTCTCTTATGATTCTTGTTTCTTGCCTTTAAATCGAAATACAAACATAATAAGCACCATTGTATTTCTTATCTTGACCCACGAAAATAAGGAAGAACAACAACTTCTTTGAATCTTGTTTGTGAGTCGCGAACCAGGTGGGTGGTTTAGAGTTTTGTTTTTTCCAAGATCAATGAAGGGTTTTGCTGGATCTTTAAGGATATTTGAGTGTTTCGAAAACAAACCTCGATATCCTTTTCTTTACTTTATTTCTTATTTTTTCTTTAATAAATTTTTGAGAAAGATGGTGGTTTTGTTGTGGTTTGTCGTTAGTTAAAGTTGTAATTATGTAGTTGTCGAGGAGAAGATTTGAGGCGTCTTTGTTGTAGTTGATTGTTGATGGGTAGATTGTTACACCCGATTCCCGTTAAGGTATTATTATATTATATAAGTAATAGTATTATATTTCTTTGGAATGTATTTTTTGTATGAAAATGATTAAGTCGTAAGTTATAAGTATAAAAGTGTTAAGTTATAGAAAGTTGAGTGGCCAAACTAGAAGAAATAAAGTGTGAAGGACTACTTTTGCCAAGTGGATAAAATTAAAAGATAAGTATTGAAGGATTTAAAACGTACGTTTTAAGGGGTCATTTAAGCCTTAAACTAATGTATTTATGATCAAATATTGCTTAAATTCGTTTCTTTTCACTTTTTAGGTACTTTGGAAGCAAAAGCTGAAAATCATGCATATTTGGATGAAAAGGGATGAAAATATAAAGAAAATGACCAAGTCATGAAAAGTCTGGAAAAGGGCACCAGATGGCGTCACAACCTACAAGGTGACGACGTCACTTGCAAATAAAAGTATCAAAACAGCCCAGATTTTACTAGAGACAGCTCAGTGGAAAAATGATGAAATAACAAGTGACGCCGTCACTTGTTAAAGAAGCTGAAATTCTCTGTGGAAATTATAAAGTGACGACCTGGAAAATCATAACGCGACAGCGTTAGAGTATCCAGAACAACGTCTGAAGGCATAAAGCGACCCCGTCACAAGACTGACTTGGAAGAGAGGAAACCCTAATGGCGGCGACTTGACGGCGTCACAATTATAAAGTGACGCCGTCGCATGTGTAATCCTATATATAGTTTTAGAATTTTCAACATTTAGTGTGCACACTTGGGGAGAAAAGTTGGTGTACGAATTTTATAGGCTTTTTCACAGTAAACTAGGGTTTTAATACCCTCATTCATTAAGAGATAAGTCTCTTAATCCAATCTATCATTATGTTTAATTCATGTTCAATTATGTTTACTTGTTTCATTATCTTTTTCATGTCTAGCTAATTTATTATAGTGTTTGCTAAGATCTAATGAAACATAGTTGTTAACTATTGATTGTCGTCTCTTGTTTAAGTGGTTGTTACACATTAGGTTAGAAAAACTTGCTTCTTCCTTTAGTATTGCGAGCTTGAACGTAAAAAAAACGTATTCATGTCCTAGAGTGCACTATTAGACTTTTCGTTGTGTTTATTCCGTAAATTGCAATCGTTGATTAATACATTCATAAAAATAGGGCATTTGGCACCTCCCTACTACTTTAGGAATACAACACACCTATTAAACAAGGATGTGACAATTCGACTAATCAATAGGAGATAACTAGGGAGTGGTCAAATCTAAGTAAACACGCTTTTACCTATCATTTGAATCTCTCAATTAAACTACTTGTCATTTAGTTTAATTATAAGTTTAAATTAGTTTAATTAATAGTTTTAAGAAGTTGATAATCAAAACCCCCAATCAAATACCGAGAATTTACTTGCTTTTATAAAAATATAAAAAGATAAAAAAGAATCATCCCTCACCTTAAACTTATTCGTCATACATCTCGACCTTCCCAACACTATTCCCCTAGTGAACGATCAATCCCCCATGTCTTACCTACACTACACTACAACGGTTAAGTACACTGCCTAGGAGGATTGTAAAACTCGTTGTGAGATTTTCAAGAATCCGCATCAAATATGAATAATTAATCCATACATACTACTAGAATTATCCAGAGATTACAAGGGTGTGTTTGTTGGTTCGGCTCCAGGAGAAACAAAAGGGAGGGAAAAGAGTAAAGATCATTAGTAGTGCAAATTGATCAAGAAGGAGAAGTCATTCAAGTTAATAAGAGTGTTTAGTCATAAACCCATCACAAGCAAGTGTTAATCTTTGATTAAGGATTAGGGTTCTTGAAAGGAATTGGGTAAAGTGATTAAAGGCTGTAAATTTATTATCGTATTATTATTTAGACACTAACGATGGTTCTTTCACAGGAAGCAAGAAAGGAGCCTAAAACAAATCAAATAGAAATCATAGTTGGTGATTTGAGGTAAGTACACTAGTAATGAACTTGTTATAGTCTAAATCATGTTATACTAATATTGTAACATGTTATAGTTAGCTTAGATCCATAGCTTCTTGTATGTTATGATTAATTTGCGTTTATGCTTATGTTGAGGTATATTTATGTGTTATAGTATTGCTCCTAATCGTGTTGTAACTATTGTTCTTGCTATGTACTTACTAAGCATTCGTTTATGTTATATATTATGATGTAGTTTATAGGTACCGGAGAATCAAGCAAGGGTAAGGATAAGATCTAGGCTTAAGCGTTGGTAGTAGCTTAGAAGTGAAGTTGGAAGCCCCACGAGCCTTTTGTGTTTTGGTATATTTTGTTAATATGGGTCGTTTTAGTATGTATGGGTCTTGTTCATGTTTATGTTTAAATTTTAAATGGAGTCTATGTTATAAGGTTTGGATTTAATGTTAAATTAGTCATGGTAGTTGCAAAAATGGTGTTTGGTGTTATGCCCAATCTACCCGTTTGACCCATTTTTGGTTATGGTATGGGTCTAGCGAATTTGAAGTGTGTTGGAAATGTTTATAATGTAGGTATTTTGGTTAAAGTTCTGGTTGAAAACAATTTTATCTTTATAAGTACTGTTCTTGTAGTTGTGCAATATTTTCTGTGTATTGTTGTATTTGTTCTATCGATACGGCGTATCCATAGGTTGGATATGGCGTATCGATTGGTAGAGGTGATACGATGTATTCCTTTTAGGAAATACAGCGTATCAGGTTGAAAGGTTAATTTTTTGAGTAAATACAGAGTATGAGGTAATACGGCGTATTAATAGGTTGAATATGGCGTATGGGTATGTTTTGGTTAGTTTGAAAGTGTCAGTTATTGAGTTGGTAAATACGGCGTTTACAATTCTCTATATACGGCGTATAGACTTATGGTATGATACGGCGTACTCAAATAATGAATACAGCGTATTGGCTTTGTTAACAGAATGTTTATAACTCTTTCATATTTTGAGTTTTAAACTTTTGGGTTGTCATATATCGTCCTTATAAATGTTTTTAAGATAGTGTATGTCAGTCTTACTATTGTATGTTCTCAAATTCTATTAGGTTGTTTGTAATAGTCCATATGTGGGTATTTTCAAAATGATTTTATAGAGTCGTTTTTGGGGCGTAACATAGATGTTGAAATCTTGTTGTACTTAGATGTTGCTTGACTTTCTTAGCTATTTGTCGTTGGCTTGTTACTTTGGCTTGGTCGATGATGCAAAAGCTGAGACCCTGGGAAAGCATTTTATAAATTGAAAAAACAAACCTTTCGGTGGTATGATGATAAGATTGTGTCAGTTTTCTGGTTTTGGAGTCAATAGCTGATTTCGTCACAAGCGGTGGTGTCGGCTTATGTTGTGGTTGGCCAGGGTTTGATGGTGGTGTATCTGTGAGATGAGAGAAATAGTTGAGATGTGTGTAAATGTGTTAGATATGTGTGTGAAAGATATGAGATAGTTTGTGTGGATTTATATGATGGATATGGTTACACATTTTTAATAATCATTATTGATAGTAAAGATTTTTAGCGGTTACAGTTTTTATAAATCATTGACTAAGGTATTCATTAGTTTTGATGGTTTTACTTGATAGCAAAAGTAACACATTTTCTTCCATTTCAAGCAAGTGCATTGACTGAACTTTTTTAAGCCTTTTATTTAGGGAATGTCTCAAATACATTATAAAGTAGTATAAATATATACAGTTGTCGTCAGGACGATACCGTTTGGCAAGAAAAAGAAGTTTAAAACACCCCCAAAACTATGCTAAAAATTACAAAAATTATCATGTATTTTTAGTTATTTGCGTTTTTTTTTACATAGCAAACTTTATTTATCATCTAACAAATATCTAGCAATTTCTTTATAAAAAAAATACCAATGAAAATGTTTCTAAATTGCGAAAAAAATGAGTCCAATATTGCAATAATTTTTACTTTCATACACTTTTATAAAAACTCTTGAACTTATTTATACAAATAAATGTTTGTTTGCCAAAAACGAATAATTTCAAGACAAACCCTTAAACTATATAATAACTTTAAAAATTACCCTAAAAGTTGGGTTTTGACTTGAGTTCATGGGTATGGAGTTTTTAGGTGTGTGAGCGAAAAGGAAGTTAAAAAGAGAAATTGTGATGGCATGATGTGGCGCATAGGTGGCATTTAACTTAAGTCGCTGCACCGGGTGCTCTAAAGTTTGTTTAAATATAAATTTAATAAAAAAATCTAAAACACACCCCTAAACTATATAAAGATTAACGAAACTACCTTAAACTTTTACCGTTTACAATTTATTTATCAATATCTAATAAATATCACCAAATTTCTTATAAAAAATTTCAATAAAAACATCTTGCAATTTCAAATAAAATGAGTTAAATATTGCAATGTTTTTTACTTATGTATGATTTGATTAAAAAACTTTAATATAAAAATCAACTTCTTATCTTTTTGATAATAGGTTAGAATTTAGTAATTTTGTTATAAAAAATATACCAATAAAAAAGCCTTTAAATTTCAAATGAAAAGAGTCAAATATTGCGATACTTTTAACTTACATCTTATAAATTATAAGGATTAAAAACTTAAAATCAATTTCTTATTTTTCTGGTAATAAGTCAAAATGATTGCAAGTTTTTGAATGATATAAACAGTAGACTCAATACAATAATCAATATTAATTTATGGAAGAGTTTTTATATATATTTTTCTTATAGAATATAAACTATTTAGTTAAAAGAAGTTACTGGTATAATAATTGAACGTTTTTTATTTTTATAATTGCATTATGTTAATAGATAAAGAATAAGAATTGCATTGCATAATCTAGTTATAATGTTATATGATAATGCATGAATATAAAATACGATACATGTCCATTTAATTATAGGAATAAAAAAATTAGATTTGGCGTGCAAAGTTTGAAATCCGACGTGTATTGATGATGTGTAGAGCGCCGAATATGACGCGGAGAGCATCATAACCACATGCCAACCAATGAATGTTGTTGTTTAATTAATATTGTTGTGGGGAAAGATGACGTGTAGAGCGTCGCATCCACGTGACGCTCACCATATCTTCAATAGTTAATATAATATCATTGGATAGTTGAAAGAAAATCATTAAAAAATAAAAAATAAATGTAGCGAGCTATAGTTTTACGATTTGCATATCAAATAAGACATAATCTAAAATATAGTTCAAATACGTCATTTATTTATGAGTAAATTACACCGTTCGTCCTTGTGGTTTGCGTTGACCGCAGACGTTCGTCCTTTGACCAAAAAAGTTGCATCATTTGTCCTTAAGTGGCAAACGTTATGCGCCGTTCGTCCCTCCCACTAACGACCGTTATATTCGTACGTTAAATCCCTACACGTGCCTTGCACATGAGGGTAAAATAGTGTGAGATGACGGATATACCCTCACCAACACTATCTCTTCCACCCATTCCACCTAACACCATATATTCCACCCAACACCAACCACCACCACTCTATCTTTAAAAACATATTCACTTCCTCACAATAAACAAATTTGTATCCTGGTATTTTTCTTAACACTTTAATATCATAAACTTTAATAAAAAAAACTTTTAAATTTTCTCAGTGACCTCATATCAAATCAAATCTATCAAAAAAATCTTCTTCACCACAATTTGTAACCACCATTAGAATCTACCATCCACCGGTACACATATACCGTGGTTATCTTCATCTACCATCCAACAGATCCACCGTCACCCGCCACCCACGCTGCCACCATCAGTCACCATACATTAATTAGGTTCATTTAAACAGGAACCTAACTAATGTATTTACTTGAAGATCTAAATTTAATGTATTCACTTGAAGAGCAAAACCCCAAATACAGATCCAAACTTAATGTATTCACTGAAAGAGCAAAAACCCATTTTGGAAGCACATCAACTAGGCTTTTATTCATATATAGTTTCGACTTATATAACTTTCAAAGAGAATAATATTCACTTACTTTTTATTCTCTTTTAGCACATCAGTTAAGCTTGTATTCACTTACTTTGCTTAACACACATGTATAGTTAAGCAAAACCCATTTGGAATCACAGCAGTAACCGGTGTCTTTAAAAAAAATTAGTTTCGAATAAGTAGCGACATCATCATTTATGTTATGATTGTGTCATGTTGTTGATTTGATGGATTTGAGTGGCAGCAGATCTGATTGGATGGTGGTTCTAGTGGCAACGGTTACGAGTCTCGTGGTAGTGGGATTGAAGGTGTATCCGGGAGATTGGGGGATCTGGGTTAGTTTGGATTTAGTAGAACGTGATTGTATTCCATGGTTTTGGTATCAACTTGATTGTCTAGAGTTTTGTTATTATAAATGTTAATTGGGGGTTTTGTTGGTTGATGGCGATTGAAGATGTTGGTGCAACCGAAGATGGTGACGCCGGAGGTGGCTGGTGGTGTGGCCGGTGGCGGCAATGATGGTGGTGACGAGTTGATTGGTGGTGATGGTAGTGTGAATAAAGAGGGGGAACATGAATTTGTGTTGAAATAAAAAGTGGTGAACAAAGCCATCGGGTGTTTTGATCTTGTTTAGATGTGATTTTTTAAATGTGTTAGAGATTGGTGGTGAATGAAAAAAAGATACTCGTGAGTTGGTGGGTGATGGAAATGAGGATGTATAAAAGAAGATGAAGTTAAAATAAGAGAGGAAAAGACTCATATACCCTCACATGGATGTCACATGGGTAAACTTAACGAGCGTTAGTGAGCTCCGTTAGAGGGAGGGACGAACGGCGCATAACGTTTGCCACTTAAGGACAAACGGTGCAACTTTTTTGGTCAAAGGATGAACGTCTGCGGTCAACGCAAACCACAAGGACGAACGGTGTAATTTACTCTTTGTTTATTTTTATTTATTTATTTTTTTACCCTACTAAATACAACAACATACGTAATTTTCACGATACATAACAAAATAATAATGAAAAAGAATGTTCAATAGCACTCCTTTTGACTTTTACTATCTTTAGCTTCTTATATTTTTCAAACTAGGTGACATTTGATTTCATAGTATGACGTTAACTTATTCTATAACAAAAATTTGGATATGACACTTTGTATGGTTAAATTTGTCGTGTTCATTACCTAATTAAAGATTATAGTTTTTTTTTTATTAGCGATATAGGAATAGACAATTACGTCGATAAGTTTTTGGAAGCCCGAGATCATATAGAAATATTCTTAATTACAAAGTTTTAGAGACGATAGGCATTATCTACTAACTAGAGACATCGAAAATAAATTTTGCAATATATGTATGCTGCTAGGCAAGTGGATTTGAGCTTCAAAACCCATAAGTAATAAATGTTGTATTTAACAATGTTAGAATTTTGGAACTAATATATGTTGAAGGCCAAAAAGGATTTTTCTTGGATTAAGCATGCTCAAATAAGAAATGTTAAATTTGACTTTTTGATGATGGAAAGGTTTTCTTCTATTTTAGGAATAACATTCTTCGTCTATCTTTCGTCAAATATTCCCATATTTAGAAAGTTTCAAATCAATCTACGTGTGCCCATTCTTCAGGTATAACAATTAAATGCGAGTGTACTTGTTTGGGCCTAGATTCTAGAACAGTTCCTATACAATGTGTTACTCCGTATATTAGGCTGGACGGAGTGGTGCTAAACTCACCGTTTGGTGAGTAATCCAAGCGCGACCCACCCAAAACATCAAACCAAAGTCACGACTATTTTTTGCAAGTATGGTGAGTTACGTTTAGTGGAAGGCTGACCTAAAAAAAAGTAATGTTTTTTATTTGTTTTATAACTGTATGTGGAATATTTAGTGAAGTATATTTTGTATAAAAAATTATGTTAATGAAAGATGAAGTATGGTTACCAAAATGGATTTAGAATGAAAAAAAATGAGTGAAAGTAAGAGGAGAAAGAAAGCTGAATGTGACACTGAAATATCGATCGATTCATCCACCACTACTTTCAGCCTTAATTATTAAGCTTAAAGTCTGTGTAACCAAATGATGAAATAATAATGTGAAAATAATACGAGTAAATATGTTTTCTTGGTTAGAGTTGCATGTAAATATTTGTTTTCATATACGTCATATACTCATATATGCATGGCTATGGTCACGGTTGTTGAAATTTATGCAAAGTTGTTGAGAGTTTATCTTATCACCTACCTAAAAGTAAATGAAACTTAAGTAAGTACGTTGTGCCGACTTATTTCTTAAGTTTCATCGACAGGGTTAAAATACTTTATACGGAAAGTGATCTTACACGATTCAAACAAGCTATCCAAAATTATCATCATAAGTAGAAGTTTGTTTTTATGTGATGTACATAGTACTAACACAAATATGGATACAATGGCTCCATTTCGTAATTCTTGGTCTGATCATCTTTAGGGAATAGGCATCTAAAGACGAATGTGACCTAACTCTGTGAAGAATCGTCATATTATGTTACAAATGTACTGTCTCTATATGTTATTATGTCACGAAAGAAATACATAATGATATATCATTGAATCATGCTATGCGCATTGATCTATCATTGCTTTTGTTTTTTTTAGATGACGTCTCCGTCTTTTCTTGACTGTTACTGTTGTTGTTTACGGATAGTTGTTCGTTTACTTTCTTTTGACATTTCATACATTCCAGGTTTTCTATAATCTATGTCTTGGTTAACCATGGTTTGTGATTTTTCGGCAGACTATTTAACAAGGCTGAGCCTATTGCTATACAGACTCACACCGTGAAAGCTTAGGTTTGTATACAATAATCCGAACTTAATACCTCTTACATTTTTATGATGATAGATTTGATAGCTACAAAAGTGCTTTATCACTTGGCAAGTTGCAACCCCTAGATGATTTATAATCTATTTATTGTTAACATGCTATACAAGTTAGAGGCATCAACCAAACGCTCCTTCAATAAAAGTTGAAGATTTTGTACAACTATAATCGTCAGTTCGTCACAACTCACAAGATAACTATAGTCAAGCATTTATGATAATAAATATAATAAATGAATAAAAAGTGTCTCTTGTAAAGTGGACACTTACATAAAGTTAAAAAATAGCCTATATTAAAAGTTAAACAAAGTTTGTCCTCCTTAATAGGATCATTTGACACGATAACATGATGATGATTCATACGTGTTGTGAACAAATCATTTCGAACATGCAAATAAGATTGGGTTAAATCCCAACCGAATGAACCATGCGTGTTGCGAACAATAGAGCTTAGTAAAGACGAACAACTTTTAAAAGCACATCCAATGTCAAGACTTCCTTGGTAGAATTATTGATTTAACAACTACTCTATAAAACTTTTTTTTTTAACATATCTTAAGTACAAGTAAGACCTTTTATTTGTGAAAACAAGATGTTATCTTTTTGACTTTTTCTTCGAGAGTTTAAATCTTTATATTTAGAGCTATGATATATGGGCATAACTAAAAATGACTCCTTTTAGGCTTTTTTTAGTGAGGTCTATTTATCATTTTGCTTGTATTCATATTTTATACAATTCTTTTTTGAAGAAACTTCAACTAACGGTCAACTAAAAGGTGCAAGTTTGGGCTTTTCTTACGCTGAAGAATTGGTCAAAAGCGAGGGACGGCGCCACCTCAGCCGTTTGAAGATTTGGTTTTTCGGCGTATTACACTTTCTGCCCTTTAAGAATTTTATTTTTACAGATCTAGTCCTCTAGGTAAGACTTTGCATATAATAAGGCCGGTGATAATCAAATAAGGCCAGTGATAATAGTGACCGCAAACATGACCGCCAATTCAGTGTTACACCAGTTTCTCTCTCATCAACCAACATCACCACCAACATAGTGAAATAACACACCTAACATTACTACCAAAATATATCTCACTTATACACAAATACTCCCTCCATCTCTGAATAAATGTCCACTATTGATTTTTTAAGTATCTTTTATTCAATTTTGACTTTAAATATTTTTGTTTGTATTATATAATACTGAATGAAAATTATACCAAATTAAAATGCATTTAAAACTTAAATCATTCATATATTTTGCATCAAGTATTATATAAGACAAACAAAAATATTTAAGGTCAAAGTTTAACAAACAAGACTTCAAAAGTCAAAAGTGGACACTTATTTAGGGACGGATAGAGTATATCTTACAAAAATCAAAATTACACGCACACCCCTACACAGCCACACCTTCAAAAGTCAATGGATCGTTAGATTGATTTCTCCATTTTATGCATGATGGGCGCGTAGTTCAGGGTGTCTTTTTTAGACAAGACGTGTGGTTGGGGGTGCCAACAAGGCATATAACGCGTCTTAGGAGCCTTATTACCTATAGTCCTATACCCTACAGGTGTGTTTATTTTGAGGGGATAGGGGACGAAAGTAAAAGAATTATAGGTTTGTTTAGAGTTTTAGCTTTATGATATGATGTTTATAACCTGCTTTTGACTACGGTTTTATGAGAGCTTTTAAGGGCTTGAGCTTAAAAACTAAGCTTTGTTTGTTACATAAACTTAGAAAAGCTTTTATAAGCTATAAGCATCTGGGAGCCTAAGCTAACTAATATGTATGATTATATGGCTTATAATTAATCAAATTATTTAAATACTAATATAATGGGTTAACACATAAAAGCTTGAAATTTGTGTGAATTCAACAAAATGCCATAGTAGAAGTTATAATGTGCTCACTACCTTAGATTTATAAAAGTATTAGGCCACTCGTAATAGGACCCAACCAAGGGTCAGTCGAGCATTTCAGCCGCGTCCCTACACCTCTCGGCGACCCTTGTGAACGCGTCTCCCATTGTTTTGGCTTAGTTGGATCATCCAACCGATCAAATGGAATGCAAATGATTTGGTCATGTGTTTAGTTTTAGATAGAAACGATGAGGTTATGCTGATGTGGCAGAGTCATAAGATCACCAATAGGGTCTTACTACTGGTCTTAGATTTCTTGCAAACAACTTAGATGTTAGCGTCACACAATCTTTTTTCTATTTATTCTTTTTAGTTGGAGCGTAAAAGAACACATCTTCCTATCATTTTTGTTATATAATTTTATCCTCCTTTTTATGCTTTCTATTTCACTTAATCACATCACATACATTAGGCTAGATGGCAAAGGAGGTGACTTCCTCACCCAGTTGCCAAAGTCATTCGTGACCTCCTTGCTCATGTACCAAACTCACGCGTGAATCACACAAACCAAAGCAACTTAAGGTGACTTGCTCACCTTGCAATGTTTTAAAAAAAATGCCCCACTCAAATGTTTTCTAACTTTTTATAAAAGTGAGTATTTTAATGAAATGTGAGGTTAAGGTGGCCTTGTCCAAAAAAAATGTGAAAGTGAGGAGAAGTGAGAGGAGAGTGAAAGCTGAAGTGGCGTTGAGATATAAGGTGAGAATAAACTCCCCTTGCCATCCGGCCTTATATCTCTATCCTCGTTAATTTCATAAATTTTTCAAAAAAATAACCCACATCATACACAACATTAGAAAAGGATGTAAAATGGAGGCATTACCTCAATTGCATATGGATCACTTGCGGGATGAGAGAAAGAGAGGGAGGGTGAGTACGGTGCTCTCGTAGTATTTGAATAATTATTTTTTATTATTATAATTTTTTGTTTAGTTAATAGTTTTGTTTATATTTACTTACAAAATTTGTAATTTTTAAAAGTTTATCTATACTTTTGTTTCAGTTTTTCTAAAAGATACTTCTGTTTTTCTAGAACCAAATATGTAACGCTTTTTCCAAATTCTACTTATGTAATTGTGTTTTTTTTCCGTTTTTCATTTCTTCAAATTTAGTTCCTAAGGATTTAAGGTCATTTGTCAGATTCTATTTTCAATCAAAATTATTCTATCAAACAAATGGACCTAAACACACTGAGTTTATAGTATTATAATGATAAATATTCAAAATATTATTAGGAAAATTTTCTTATGTTACTTTGCCTCTTAATGATTACATGTCTATTAAAAATATTTACTTTGCCTCTTAATGATTACATGTCTATTAAAAATATTAATGTTTCAAGAGAAATACTACTCCATGTGCAAATAAATAAAATATTAAAAATATTAATGTTTCAAGAGAAATACTATAAAGTAATGACTATTCCATGTGCAAATAAATAAAATATTCTGCGTACAGCAAGATACAATTGGAAATAATTGTAAGCAAAGAAAACAAACACATGTTCATTCAAATTTGGCAATCTGAAAGAAAAGGTATCTAGAATTTATACCTTGCATAGATATTTACAAATGTACATAAAGGCTGCTTGCATTAACATTACACGATCGACTTATGCGATCGATTATATGGTAGTCCCTTTACTGTGAGACTCAATCACATGGTAGTCGTCGTTCGTGATTTTGGATGAATTGGTCGAGCCTGCGATCGACAAGGACTATCATTTGTGTGTGTGTTATTTAATTAGAAAATAATATTTGTGAGGTATGTTTTTTTAATGTAGGTCGCTTTTACTGTGTCAAAAAATTGTTTGGTAGTCTTCGAAAAAAAAATCTGACGTGACAAAAAAAATGAGAGGGATTGAGATCCCTTACTGGGCAGCCTAAGTTTTTCTCTTTTGCCAAATAAAACCCGTATTTCTTTTGTCAAAGAATTGAAGTGCGGTTCTTTTGACATTGGATGTTGGAAACTTGAAATAAAATATTTTGTGTATTTTTGCTGTATGTTTTTACTCAGTACTAAGTTTTTTGTTTTGTATATAAGTTATTTGAAATCATATTTTTGGTTCTTATTTTAGAATAAACGTGTAATAAATACTTTGTATACCTGGAACTATGACAAACTAGTCCATTTGGCAACTTTCTTTCCGAGCGATTTCCAAATAAAAAGTGTCATTTCTTTTTTATATTCGCCATAAATATTTAATAGATCTACAAATGACCCCCTCTAGTTTCACACTTTCATTTTCTTTTTTAAAATATTCAGTGAAAACTCCCATGTATACATGAGAAGTTTACCAACAAAAAATATTTATTCTGTCAAAAGATTATTGTAAAGTCAAAGTCTTGTTAATGACCACCAACTTAGTTTCTGTTATTTTTTTAAACAAGCACGACTAAAATGTCCATGTATAATGATTATGCACAGGGCCAGGCCGATGCACTAGAATTAGGTCCAAAGCATTGGTCACCAAGACATGAAAGACTCGATTCATCGATAGCATGGAATTATGGTGGAATAATGTACAAATGCCCATCAATCAAGAACTATCTGTTCTCGATTGTTATAGTTTTGTAAATATATTGCCATACTTATTATTTTCACTATGGTTTTATACCTCATAGTTTCAACAATTTTTGTTATTGTTATATTAAATAAACCTATTTTGCAAGCACTAACTCATGAACATTTGCTACATGGGAAAATTAATGATGATTTTTTTTGTGAGACTAACTAATAATTATGGACAATGGAAACATTTTTGGGTAAAAATTATCAAATAGTAACCAAGTTTGAGATCTGTTTCAATTTCGTACTTCAAACTTATAAAACTATTAAACTTTCATAACTGTTCCATTCTTATGTAATTTTTATATTAGAGTGACCTGAATTAAACACTTCTCAAATTTGGTTATTATTTTATAGTTATTGTTTATGTTTAGTCGTGCATTAATTAACGGGTTATACATACAGTTGGTTTGAATTAGTTAAATTCAGATGACATGTGCTTAAAATTAAGGTAAATTGTTAAAATGGTCCCTAAAGTAGCCCAAATGCGCAAGAAATACACCGAGACAAAAAGTGTTGTAAAAACAACATTAATGTTTCATTTTTTTGCAAAACGGCCACTGAGAGCTAACTTTCGTTATTTTTCTCGTTAAGTGCCACGTCGTTGAGGGTAGTATTGTTATTTCACTCCCTTTCCCGCCAACCAGCTCAATTGTTAGTGTTTTGTTTTACAAATTTAGTCCTTTAAAGCAATAGTTTATATTTGTGTTTCAATTTCTTCCATGAACATTAATTTCACAAGTAAAGATCTTGAGAATGGTTACGTTTTGGCAAAATCGCGCACACAGTACCCCGATCCCTGATTTAGGAAGCCTTTATGGTAAGCATACTTCGTTCCATTTTCATGTTTCCATTTAAACTTGTTATCGTTTTTTGAAGTTATTGATGTTTTATGTGTTGCACAAATTTGAATGAAACCATGTTTACTTTGCAAATCCATCACAATGGTGAAGTTACCTCACCACCAGGAAGAAAATATCATTTTGGAGATACAGATTGGTTTGACGGAGTTCACTGTGACATTTTCTCCATGAACTTAATAGACGAAGTGTTACAGGATTTAGGTTACACGGATCATACCCTTGTGTTTACTCACTTTAGGATACCTGGAGAGTCATTAGATGATGGTTTGCTACCACTAATGTCTGACAAAGATGCGAGCAGACTTGTGGAGTATGTTCCTAGATTTAGAGAATTAGATTTGTATATTGAAATTGGTGTTTCATTGGTAGAGTGTCAGATGATGGAGCGAATGATGAGTAAGGGTAAGGGGTGGTGATAGAAGAAATTGTGGATCATGATGTCAATGATGCTGTCGGAAAGGATCTTGATGGTGACCGAAACAAGGAAATTACCATTGTTAGAGTGGCATAAGCAAGCCAACATGGGAAGGATGTACCTGTTTATAATACTGATTCTGACAATGAGTTCCCATCAGCATTTTGTGTAGAAAAAAAGGTTGAAAATCATACAAAAAGGTTGAGTTATGAGTTTCAACTGTGAGGTTAGGGAAGAGAGACCAGAGTTTGGGGTGGAGAGTTCAAGTGAGGATTCCCTGGAGTATACAAAAGAGATGGATTTTCATGATGCGGATTATGACACAGATGATGGTGTACCATTAGCGGAAAGGAAGAAGATCTTCACACTTGGATTAGTGATGAAGAGGTGGATCAAGGAATAGATGTTGAATGACAAGATGATCAATACCATTTAGTTGATGTACCTGAAGAGCCTGAAGAGATTAGTGACATGTTTGCAGAAATTGATTAAGCATTGGATGAACTTGATGACGTATTTGCAGCTGAAGAAGTAACATAGATGTATGCTATTTTTGCTGAACCAATTAGTTTTAATGTGGTTTCACTTGAGAGTGTTGCTGAAGAAATGTTTGCAACAGAGGATGTTGATGGTGATGATGGTGAACAAGTAGTTTGATATGGGGCTGTGATTCCATATGATCTGTGTGCTGAACATGGAGATGAGCCAGATGAAGTGCTTGCAAAAAATGGAGTTGGGCATGATGGAGTAGTTGCAGACGAAAAGTTTGAAGAGGCAAGGAAGATCAATCAAGAGGAGAAGACTCATGGCTGGCAAGAAAACTAAGGATAATACTAAATAATGCTTATGCTTTTATGTTTACTTTAATAAACTGTTATACTTCTGCTATGGTGTTGTAGTGGAAGATTATAACAATATCTAGTTGTTTTAAACTTTATCTACTGGTTGTGTAATAACTTACTAGGGTAAATGCTTGCATAACCTTTTCTCTAATATAATGGAAGCCAACAAATTAGGCAATTTTGAGTAATTGTATGCATGTACATTCATTTGCAAAAGTCAAACATGATTGTCAATTTGGGCAATTCTGGGTAATTTTGGGCATGTACATTCACGTGCAAAAGTCAAACAGGATTGTCAATTTAGGCAATTTTGGGTAATTACAGCGAAAAGATAACAAGTAACCAAAAGATCAGTTAAATTTACAACCATACAGTTAACCATTCACCAAAATAGAGGTACATAAACCACTACAATCAAAGCTAAGACACTACATTAACTGCTACAAAAATGCCAAACACCATCCTCAAACACAGTAACCTCCAAGGGCGACATAAACCCATTTCCTTCAAACGGACCCATCACACTTCCTAAAGATCCACATGGAGTAGCATAACTGTGCTCTCGTACTCCAAGCAGCGTATGGTAACATAACCCGAAGTGGTGGGGTTGATGAGTTTTTGTCTTTTAGTGTTTTACGAGTACCACCTCAACAAGGATGTTACGAAGAAAGCCACCATGAGTCCAGTGTCTACGACAACTTTTGCAAAAGTGACGAGACTGTGAAGTGGTATAGTTGTTGTTGTAACAGAATTTTGTGTCTTGTGATTAACAACGTGGACGTGAACGTTGTTGTGGGAGTTGTTTCTTCGTGGTGGTGATCAAAGTTGATGTTTCTTGGAGGTTGTCCATGGTGGTGATTGTGGTTATGGTGGTGGTGATTATTGGGGTGTTTGGTAAATGTGGTCGCGATGATTGCATTTTGGAATACCGTGTTTTTTTTGGGTTGTCGACTCGTGGTTTAAAAAGCTGGGTTGTATGGGGGGATTATGGGTGCAAACATGAGAATACTTTGCAAATTTAGCCATTGAGGTCATGTCACATTGATATTGCAAGTTGTTTGGCGGCAATTTAATACGTATGAACAGTGAAATGACAATATTACCCTCAGCGACGTGGCACTTAACGAGAAAAATAGAGAAAGTTAGCTCTGACTGACTATTTTGCCAAAAATGAAACATTAATGTCGGTTTTGCAACACTTTTTTTCTCGGTGTATTTCTTGCGCATTTGAATTACTTTATGGATCATTTTTGCAATTTACCCTTAAAATTAATATACAACATGTTAATGCATAGATTGATATTTTAAGCACACTAATTTTAGAAAATTACATAAGAATGAAATAGTTTTGAAACTTTGATGATTTTTTATAATTAGTATAAATTTGAGGTATCAAATTGGAACACTTATGAAACTTGGTTACTAATGGATGACATATTTACCATGTTTAATATTGTTATAAATCAAAACTAATTAACTTTATGAAATTATTATGTTCAATAATTCGGCTAAAATAAGAGTTTGGTACTGTCTGTGAGAAATAATATGCTAAAGTGGGATTGATTCTAAAATTGTGCTACAGTGTTGTTGTGTCAAGTCCTACAAGTGGCTGCTGCAAGTTTTGTGTGATGTCAGTGTGGACGGAATGTCATATATTTAGTGCATATGTTCTGACAACAGCATATATGGTATTAGTTCAGTACTTCAGGACTTCAGTATGAGGTTTTGTGCTCGGCTGGCAGTTGGATACTTATAGGGTGTACAATATGGTTGGAAGATACATAGTATACTCTCCAGTGTATTATGTTTCTTTTGGCTATGTTGTTTCCTTATACTGTTGGCCAAATTGAGATGGCCAAGATTGTATTCTTTGGCTTTTTGTGATGTATCCTTGCGTCAGTGCCTTTGGTTTTTCTTGGTCTATGTCTTTCAAGTAGTTGTAAGTTAGGTCATGTTTCTTTTTACTCTTAGCTAAGGGTATGGGTCCACACATAAATTTAATAGTATTTCTTTTTATAGTAGGACCCACTTATTTCCACTACTCTTTCTATATCCACAAGGTAAAAAATATGAGATCCTCCCCAATAAGAGGTTGCAAGAGATGTAGGCCCCACATGCACTCTTAGATAAGAAAAAAAATAAACAACCCCTTAGTTTAGTTTTAATTGCAAGTCTAGTGGCAAGTGTAATATGTGTTTTTATGTTTGGGGTTCGTCTTTTTTAATTGTCTTGTTAAGAAGCTAGACCGCAATTTCTTTTGTATTTTGTTTTGTTAGGTCACCATGTTTGTAACACAAGCATCAATAGAAGAAATAGATGAAGAGAATGATCGGATGAACACTAAACCAAGACACACGAATGATATGAGAATAGTTATGCGTAAAGTGAAATGATAAAATGAACAACCAACCCTCAAGTGAGGGTTTACATGGGTATTTATAGGAAGGAACTAGGGCAACATGCAAGTTCCCTTCCTTTCTCTTATTGGGCTTTGGATAGGATCATGGGCTTTCTACATGAGCCTAACCTTGATTACTAACATAAAAGCCATAATTAAGCTAACTATTACATATTAATTACTAACACTTGAATTCTAGTTTAGGAGTGATTCTAACAATCTCCCCCTGAGTGTTAGTGATTGATGATATAAACGTTGTAGGTGCTGATGTAATAGTAGCTTTGACGCTTCTCAAATTCTTCTTTTTGTGAGAAGAAATGCCTTGATTCGAACAATCTCCCCAGTGTAGAGAAATTGATTCCTTTGAAGTATTCCCGCTTGGCGTCATCATTTTCTTTGTTCTTTGATCTTTGTTCTTTGTGATGGTAGTGATATTATGTTGTGGTTGTCCGTGATCAAGTCCGCTTGCTGTTCTCCCCTCTTTTTCTAACATGCTCACACGCTTTAACGTTGGATTATAGTAATCGATGTAGTTCTCTTAGTCATTAAACTTTGTAGATTCTTTGACGTGACGAAGAATCATTCTGACTTTGTGTTGCCTTTTGAGAGAATTTCAATAAGTGTTGTTGTTGTTATGAGCATGTGGAGAATCTGACCGATCTTTTCCACCCGCAAGCATCCATAAGAGGAAAACATAAAACATGGGTTAGAAATAGTCCAGCACTTACAAGTTTGAACTCGAGAGTGTTAACGAGATAGTGTGAAAACACAACTCTAATTCTCACAAATCGCTCTAACCTGAGTCCCATAAGTGAGATAACGCTGATGTACCAAAGTACATCTACAGCTTGATGAGTCGATGAGGTACACCAAGCATCACCCCACGATCAGAGACCGTTTGAGATACACTAAGCGTAATCCACGGAGAGTTACCGCGACCTACGGCAAGGCGTTTGATGTTGACCCCGGTAGGAGTTTCCATTCAATCACCGAGGATCACATGTGTGAACCTCTCATAAATGTTCTCGCATTGCTAGGATCTCGTGAAGGACTCGATAATGTATCACTTAGTCCTTATTGTAGAACGACAAGCGATGAATTGTCAAGTGTACCTAAGAGATCTTTTGATGAATCTCGTGGCTCTAGACTCAATAGTACGCTTTGGTTTTTCCGGCGAGACTGTGGAGAGGGTCTCCTTGCTTCAATACCAGCAATCTCTAAGAGAAAGCCGAAAGTTTATGTAGGGTCTCATGAGAATGAAACAAGCTTCTGTTGAGAGAAACTTGAGTGGCTAAGAAGGTTTAGTGCATGCCACCTGGGTCCATGACGACTTTGATCTTCAATACCTGGTGTCAAAGTGACAACCAAGAGCATATGAATTGAACCCTGGTTCCGCTCTAAGTTGAATAATTTGGAGGGCTATTTCTTTTCACCCTTTCTTTGCATTTCTTTTAGTTCTTTAACTCCTTCTTTCTCCGATTCTCATTTCTCCTTTTTATAATCATACCTAAGGACTTCTAGATTCTAACTATTGGTGGTGCCCTTGGGTAGATCCCTCCGACCTCGCGGATCATAGGACGGTTATTCCTAACCTTAATCACCTTATAACTCCATTGCCATTAAACCAATTTGCAAGGAAAATCTCTCAAAGTATTTATAAGTAAGAAACATTTTGTAATACTTCGAAAGTTTTATATTTTGCAAATACTCCTCCACACGCTGCTTAAGTGTTTTGACAGAAATGCGACGTGAGAGAAGAGCGCACTTTAAATTGATCAACTCATGATAGACAATCCCAGCGAGACACTACGTTGCATAGTTAAATAGTTTCATTGTGCTTTTAGGTGACAACTAGCTCTAACTACCTTGAAGTGGACAACCTCGAAGGTTGTCAAACCCACAAAGTTCATGTCTACCAAGAGTTTTTGAATGGTACATTCTACTCGGACAAGTCCTTTATGACATCGCCATCACTAAACTAGCTTGAAATTATTACCCGTCCGACAAGTCTTTTCGATTTACTAACATTTTGAGTTCATCAATTCGTTGGTTAAGTCTATTCACACGATGATTCTCTTGCAAGTTACAACATATTTCTTATCACATAATTTTTCTCCCCCTCAAAATGGCATATAAATGGTATTTTTGACG
The DNA here is from genome assembly GCA_910596185.1 of Chrysanthemum makinoi. NCBI lineage: Eukaryota > Viridiplantae > Streptophyta > Magnoliopsida > Asterales > Asteraceae > Chrysanthemum > Chrysanthemum makinoi. The sequence continues at coordinate 150,567,255 of OU343223.1, read as the reverse complement.
AAATTTTGATATCGAATATGACCATTTTGAGTTTTCTTGAAGATTACCACGAAGAACAGTTTGTGAACAAAGTTTTTAATCAAATACTCCCCCTCAACAAGTAATATTAACTTTTGAGGTTTTGAAAATCATAAGGGAAAGTACTTGTGCTTTTGAGCAAAACTTTGAAAATGAAAGTTTTGATAGTTTTACTCAAAAGTAAGAAGCTTTCACTCCTTTTATAAGGATTTGCACCGGCGCACCACGGTCCTTTCATTACAAGTACGGGTTGTACACTGTAATATGTGCACAAGCCATTGTTAAATATAAATCACACAACCAAGTAATGATAATTAAACAAATCAAGGGTTACCAGGAGAATCCGGTAGTCCAAAGAATAACTCTAGGAATGCTCGACGTTGATAGTTCGTGAGAGAAATTGGGACGACGCCACGAAACTCTCCAACGTTACGGCGGTCCCTTCGAACAACCTTTCATCGATGCGAGTGATGATCCTCTTAACATCCCTTTTCTCCTTCGAATTCCATCTCTTTTTCGACCTTATGCCTTCATGTATCTCCTTTAACCGATAAGCTAAACCATCCGACGCTTTTAGTGTATAATCCCCAAACTTATGAAGCTCTCTCGCATTATTAAGCAATTTCTTGTAGTTCATCGCGGTGACTACTCTAAATGGTTTGTCGATGAGGGTGTCTTGAGGAAGTTTGTTAATGCGAAGGTCTAGTTGTGGTTTAGTGAGGTTAACACGAGTCTCAAACGATTCCACGGCAGTTTGAATGTCCTCTACACGCCTCACGGATCACTATGCTTTTGATGAAGATTAACAACGACTTGATGAACTCACGTTGGATATCGTCAGAGAAATGTCGATTCGTCCCCTACCTTTGCGAGATACATATCTTCAATGTCGTTAAGAGACAATCTTTGAAAATCCGCCTCCGAAATTCATAGTCCTCATTCGACGTTTGACCACTATTTTCTTGAGGAAAGTGTAATCCCACTCGAGAGTAACATGCTTAATAGAACGACCATTGTCACTAAACACTTCGTTTTCGACGTTTGAACGGCGCCTTTTGTAGAAGATTCTTGGCGCTCGTGCCAATGGTGAATCCCATACATTGCATCAAGGTCATACTTTTCCACTCTGTTGGCAAACATGTGAGTAGCATTTTCCTCGATGGCTATGATGTTGGAGTATATAGCTGCAGGGAAAGGAAGTGTGAGTGATGTAGCGTATTTTTGGAGACGCCGCTACCGTGTGAAGAAATTCTAGGTCGTTGTTGAAGAAATAATGGAATGGAATCTTGGGTTGATCCGGTTGGCCAATTTTAGGTAGAGGTCTTGTCGATTCGTAGTATGGAGCTTTGTCTTTTCTTGTGAAGTCGATGTTAGCTTCGGGATTTAGCCAATTGATATTGTTCGACATGGCTCGTGCAATGTTTTCGAGATGGTATTCAACTCGATTGCAATTTTCGAGTCGTTTTAAACGGTTGGAAGGCATCATTCTTAATTCGCCTAGCACCTTAGCCATCTTCTTCAATCAATTGTTCTTGAATCGACTTAACATGCTCCATAGTACGCCCTTCTACCACACCTTTTGGTAGTGAGGAGTAGCATCACAAAGTCCTGAAAACCGGTCATATTCTTGTTGTACATCATCATCTAGCCAGAGAACATATGTTTTCGCCTTTCTTCTTCTTTCTTGGCTTAGATGAGGATTACGGTTTCTTTGTTGTTGGGGAGGTGGGTTGTTAGGGGGCTCTGGGATCTCTTCATCGCCACCACCGGTATTTCAAGTGATCACCGGTCTCATGTGAGGTGGTAACTCGAGTCGAGGTTTTTCGTGAAAGTGAGAACTGGTGGAGATCTTCTTCTGGGTTGAGTCCTTTGGGTGGTGGTGGCATGGAGGAGGATTCTCCGTTTGCTTTGGATGTTTTGGTGCGTAATCCTTGTCCTTGTCATCGTCATCTCTTGGTCGTTTAGGTTGACCTCGCCGACTCTTTGCATGAAGACTGAGTTGATAAGCTAGTAGACCCTCAAAGAATTTAGCTTCATCCAGTAAAAGTTGCAGTCGTTTTGACATTTGCATCACCAATTTTGCAATTAACTCCGCCTTCAGAGAGATCGGGTTCTTTGGCCATTGTATGTTTAACCAATGCGACGATATTTGGAGTAAGTTGTTCGAAAATATCTCCCTTGTCACACGGGGCGATTGTCGAGAAGAAACTGAGTATATTCTTTGCTGTCTTCTCCATTTCCTTTGGAAATCTCCTTTGATAAACTTCTGGATATGCTCCCTTTCTTTCAACAACTCGTTTATCCCGCTTTGAAGAAAGTTGATTCTAGGCCGAAGTTGATTTTGTTGGTCATGTCTTTCTTCCCGACTTGCGACAAAGATTGGCAATCTTTGTCTTAGCCGGGATATCCAAGAGTCGGTTGGTTTCTTCAGCGACTTGGATGTGGATCCTGGTTGTGCCTTTGGATGATGGAGGTGAAGAGTGAGAAGAAGTCGATGATGATGAGACATGAGGAGACTCATGGTCTTTGGTGGCTCGAAGTTTGTTCCTTGGAACGTGTTGGGCTGTCTAGAAGAAATTCATCGTAATTAACTTCGTCATCTTTCCGGACTTAGCCATTTCTTGACCTTAATCCCGCTTCTTCATCCGCTTGAGCTTCTTTATCCGCTTTTACCGCAACCTCAACATCTTTATCGAAATCTTTCAGTCTCTTCCTTTTCTGGTTCCTCAAATTCATAGGTGATAGTGTCCTCTAGTCGCCGTTGTTGTTGATCGTGGGTGGTGGTACAAGTTCCCTTATCGGGTTGATTAACCGCATCAAGAACTGGTGAAGATAGTGCACCACCACTTGACCCTCTGGGGCCACGAGTTTGTTCCCTACGAACTCTTTGGCAACGTGTTGAGTCCGATATTCTTCACCTTTTTCTCGTAGTCTTTATCCGGTTGTTCTTCTTCGAGCTCTCCTCTTCTTCTCTCGCTCAAGAACTGGATTTTTACCTTCCCTTTATCATCTTTTGACTTGGAGGTTTAGCTACTGTTTGAGTGTCATCGATTGGAGTTTCGTGAGTAGATGACCTCTTCGTCTCGCGTCGGAGTCTCTCTCGAGTCCTCGCCCAATAGCTTTTGTTGCGGTTCACGCTTTGGGAATAGGAATGGCTTCTTAGAGGAATTTTCCTTTTGTGAACATGAGTCCTCTTGGGATACTGCATTCTCGGTGCTTGTAATGCTTCCTCGTGACCGCTTCTCGGTTTTCCTAGTAGGTGTACCAATGAAATTTTCATCAAGGAAACCTACTTTGCCTTCTTCAATCTGCTACGGATATAGTTTGTATGAATACGCTTGTTTGATATCATCGTAATAAGATAACTGGCAGACTGTACCTTGTTTCTTTGTTGTAGAGTCCTTAACCGGACGGTGAGTATGGGCTCATACAACACGGAGAGTTGTTTGGGGTCATCAAGTCTCAAGGGAATATCAGGATTATACCCTAGAGCTTTTTGGATCAACAGTTGGTGTATCTCGATATATGGGATCTTGGTGCCAAGCTTTTAGGAATGTCATCATGTCGCCCCATATCGAGCTTCAACTTCTATGTCTTTCTTGTTGACCAAAGCCCAAAATATTTGTAGTTCCATGAGCTTGGGATGCTTATGACCACTATCACGCCCGTAAACGATTTTGCAATCATAATGTAGAGGTTCTCCATGGTCGGGAATGTTCTTGAGGTCCCAGAGATGAGTGCTTTGTGATTACCCCAAGAGCTTCATCATAGCCGATGTCGACCATGAACCGGAGTACGACCTCTTCAGTTGGAGTGGCATTGAATTGAGTAGGTTCGATGACAGGAATAAGAAGAATGGCCCTCAAATCACTGGTGTGATGGTGACATGTTTGTTGTTAAGTGTCACCGCACAACATTTTGACCTTTGATCTTTGCATTGTATGCCGAATGGTGAATGTAGATCTCTCGTACAAGAGTGAGTTAGTGAGCATGTTACGATAGGGTGAGTCTTCGAATATCCGCAGCAATCGACATGAAGACTCGTGAGCAAGAGAAGGTATCAAAATCAACTCTGAGGTTGTTCTTTCCGATCTTCATAGGGTAACCATGAGGGAAGATATCTTCAATAGTGAGAACATTTGGTGCATCCACATTTTGCATTTGAGAGTCCATGTCGTGATCTGAAAGATATTTAGCCAAAAGAACCAACATATCGAAAGACATTACGTTAGTCAACAGTTGATTTTATTGTCTATTTATTGAATGTGATATGTCTATGATTGTTACGAGTCCAATGTCACTTGTTAGTCCAATAGTTCACAGACGTCGTGATAAGTTTCGTGAGTAGATTAACTTTGAGTTTTAAAGTCCAAGTTTTCACTTATTTTTCACAACTTATGAAACATTTAAGCTTATTAGTGACATTTTGGTTTCGTGGCGTTATGATTTATTTATTTACAAGTTTACACGTGTAACAATTCATAATTTTGGTTGTTCTTAGGCTTAGCTAAAATTCTAAGTTTGCGCGAAATGAAAGGTTATACGTGTAAGCATAAGCTTATGCGTGGGTTCTTGACTTACGCGTAGAAATGTTACGCAGGAAAAGAGGCCTTAGGCATAAAGCTTACGCAGGTTTATATGGAACCTTAGGCATAAGGCTTACTCGTAAGAGTGAACCTTATGCGTAGAGGTTATCGTTTACGCATATCCTTCGCCGGATATGCCAGTAGTCCCCATTGTAGAACCTTGCAGAAGATTACGCGTAAGATTTCTCTACGATAACATTCTACGCGTAAGGTGATCCTTATGCGTAGATGTTCAAATTAACCTTGATTCTGAATTTTTCACGCGTAATAACCTGAAATAAGTTCATCATAACACCAATATTAACACATACATTTAATCCTTTTCAGTTCTAACATGAAATCTCAATTAAAACAATTTACGCGTAGAGTAACTTAAGCGTAAGACTTAAACCCTAACTATTTAAGAATTACGACTAAGAGATTCAGCCATAGGAAATGCACCAAAATTTTTCTGGGTGATCTTAGAAGCCTTGTGAGTTGTTCTAAGCAAGTTTTAACACAAAAGGACTTGTGAATAAAAAATACCTAATTCTCAAGAACATAAACCCTAAATCTCAGTTTTCACACTATTGATGTTTCTGGGAATGATCTGGGCCTAGATATTATCAATTAAATATGTAAGCAACAACACACAACCATCCTTTTAGCCAGAAATTCTCACATTTAAAAACACCCAATTCACGCATAAGAACCCTAATTTGAAAATCGTTCAATTCGTGTTTCTGGGTGGATTTGTTTTTTGAATACGTTTATGGTATGAACATTTGAGCATTTTAACACCATTTTTATTAATAAACACACATGAAGAATTTGTGTCACGACTACGCAGAGTAGAACACAAATCTTGCTCAAACACAATATTGAACCGTTGGATTCAGAACTTTGTTTAATCATTTAGAACGTAAAAACACTTACAAATTGATGATCAAAAACACGGATTAGAGGGTTGAATCTTAGGCGTAGGATTTAGGTAGTTGGGAATTAAATGTAGTGAAGTAAATGTGTTTTTTGAAATGTTAGGTGGAGTATTTTGTTAAAAAAATACTTTGAACTTTTGACAAATTCAGTCCCTCCACCTTAAACATTTACATCCAACGCCCATAACTTCCATTTTGGTTACCAAACGAGAGATATTTGGAAAGAAACTTGACGACACTCCCCCTTGACTTAAGAAATAATGAAGTTTTATAAATTTGAGTTCGGGGAGTGTCAGTAAACCAGAAATGTGACCACCATTACCAAATACACAGTCGGGATAAGGTAACATGCAAGTACAAGGTTTTATTAAACATAAAAATATTTACGTTCTCCCCCTCAACACTTGACTGAGAAAATACTGAATTTTGAAATAGTAAAGTGTTGACGGAAGATTTGTACTTGTCATGTTACAAGAAATATAGATTGAAGAATATTTTTGTTGTTTTTATCAGATTTTATATTTTGTATTTTGTTTTGGAAAAATATTTACAAAAGAGGTTTTGGTGTTTGACTGGTTTTAAGAATGTTTTAAAAGTTCATCCAGTTCCTCTGGAGTCAAACACCTCATAAAAATCCGGTGGACCAACTCATTAAACCTAGCAGGAGCTAAGGCTTTGGTGAGAAGATCGCGATTGGTATTCGACCCACAAAGTATAATTCAAGCGGTACTTTTCGACGCGTGCTCCTTAATGAAATGATATCGAAGATCGATGTGCTTTGATTTTGAATGTTGAACTGAGTTGCACGAAATCGCAATAGCACTTCGATTGTCGCAGACATCGAAATTCGTCAAACACGTAACCATAGTCTTTGAGTTGTGTTCTCATCCAAATGACTTGAGCATAACACGACGACATGGCTACATATTCTCGCCTCTGGAGGACATGATGTACAATCCTCGCTTCTTCGACATTGCCATGACACCAGTTTACCAAGAAATTGTAGAGCTCTCAAGTAATCTTCGAGAATCTAAGCAACTGCGTGATCGGCCCGAAAAGCTATTAGTTCAAAACCGAATCCTTCTGGATACCGATCCCCAGTTAATGGTTCCCTTTATATATCTGAGGATTCTTTTAGCCCTGAGAGGTGGGTTTCGATTGGTCTCGATCGATAACGGAGCAAAGATAAACAAAGAAAACAATATCGGGCCCGCTATGCTGTTAGATACATGAGAGACCCAATGATACTTCGGTATTTAAGTGGTCCACCAATTTCCCATGTAAATCGTACTTTCTTGGTATGTGCCATTGGTGTGGCATAGGTGTCATGCTTTGCATTCCAAATTTGTTTAAAAGTTCAAGGGCATATTTGGACCGACTCAAGAAAATACCACAGGGTGATTGATGAACTTGCATTCCAAGAAAGAATGTGAGTTCACCCATCATTGACATTTCAAAATGTTTTGTCATTAGTTTTGCAAAAGCATTTGAGTATTTTAAATGTGTTGACCCAAAAATGATGTCATCCACATAGATTTGAACGACTAAAATGTGAGCCCCGTGATATTGTATGAAAAGTGTAGGGTCGAAGAACCTTTGGTGAAATTATTGGCAATGAGGAAGGATGATAACTTATCGTACCACTCCCGAGGAGCTTGTTTGAGTCCGAGAGAGCTTTGTTCGGTTGTATACGTGGTTTGAACCTCGGATCAACGAATCCTTCCGGTTGGGTGACATAGACCGTTTCTTCGGTTTACCATTCAGAACGCAGCTTTGGCGTCCATCCGGAAGACCGTGATGTTCATATGAGCCGCGAACGCTAAATATCCAACGCCTCAAGACGATCAACCGGAGCGAATGATTCTTCAAAGTCAATACCCTCTTCTTGTTTATAACCCTTAGCCACCAGACGTGACTTGTTTCGATTACGGTTCTCAAAGATCAGTTTGTTTTTCCAAATCCATTTTAGACCAATGACGAAGACCCCGTGGTCTTTCAACCAATCCCATACTTCAAGAGCGTTTAAATTGATTGAGTTCTTCTTGCATGGATTCAATCCGGTTGTCTTGGTCATTGCATCTTTAATGTTTTAGGTTCGTATGGCGCATGAGTGCATAAATGCAATGTTCACCGCCCTGTGTGAAGACGCTGTCTCGTACGATTTGGTTGATTCGGGTTACCAATAATGTTCTCAAGAGGATGGTCTTTCGTCCAACGATGTGTGGAAGGTTGATGTTGATATACATTATGCAGATGGGGAGGATTCAAATGGCTTGTAGATGATTCCGCAACATCGTGCAAGTAGCTTTATTAGCAAACGGGTGAAGAACGATTTGGATCAAAATCGCAGTGGGGTACTTCATTGTTCAAAACATCATCAACCGTTCATGGCCGCGAAGCAGTTGTTCAACTGTGTTGTAGAGTCAACGGTGGTGCTTCTTCAACGAAGAGTTGTTATAGCGTGTATCGTGTATTTGAATATGATCGTTGAGCAACAAAACATTGGATACATCCGAGCACGCTTCATCAATATCATCACTAAACAGAGGAGCAAATAGCCTTTCCATTTGTTGACGAGTAAGTTGGGGTTTGGTTCGGTGATGATGGGGTTTGAGGAAGTTTAAACGGTTGTGACCGTTCCAAGTCATTATGCTCGAGAAGCCATTTACGTAGCTCATCAAATTTGCATGAATCGCTTTCATAACCGCTTTGTATGACGATTCCGCATCCGTAACCTTTAGAATTATCATAGTATCCATAAAGACTCCAATGTCAACTTTGGCTTTGAGCTTTCCAAAGTCATCACGATCATTATTCGGGTAGCAAAGGGATCCAAATACATGAAAGTGTTTGAGATTCGGTTTTCGGTTGTGGATAAGCTCAAAGGTGTTTTGTTGTGGCGTTTTGTAATCATTGGCGATTACGGTGTAGCATGCGGTTGAGACGGCTTCAGCCCACAAGTAGTCTGGAAGTTTAGCATTGATTAACATCATTCGCGGCTTCCACTAACGCATTCGGTTGGGTCTTTCAACAACTCCGTTTTGTTCGGGGCGTGCGTAATTGATGTTTGATGCTCAATTCCCACTTTCTCATAATAAGCATGAAGAGTTTGATTCACAAATTCAGCCTTTGTCCGCTCAATTTGTCCGACTGGTGTCCTGAAGTGAACTTGAATTTTCGTGAGAAAGGTGATGATCATCTATGGAGCTTGATCTTTACTTTGAAGAAAATAAACCCAAGTCCATCTGGAGTAGTCATCTACAATTACCAAGATGTAGTGTTTGCCATTAATCATCTGCGACGACATCGGCCACACAAATCCATGTGAAGAAGATGAAGCACATGTTGAGAGTCGTGTTCCACCTTTGAAGGAAAATGAGCACGAGTGCTTTTTCCTTGTTCACAAGCTGAACATAGGTGATATTTAGAATACGGAATCTCGGGAGACCTTTAACAAGTTTGTATCGAGCAAGGTTGGTTATGGTTTGAAAGTTTAAATGTGAGACGCTGCCATAGCCAAGATTTTGTAGATGTTGCTTTTGAAAGTAGAAAGATGGGAGATGAAGCAATCATGTCTTGCATTGAGATTGTGTATAAACTTGAGTTAAGGGTGCCGGACATAAGATCGTTTCCTTGTAGATCACGAATAAAACAAGTTTTCTCCCGAAAAGCGACTTCCAAATCTCCATCACGAACCGACTCCATCGAGAAGAGATTGTGACCGAGACCTTCCACATAATAAACCCTCAAATTTCGATGTTTCCATTGATGTAATCTCCGTAGCCCATGATATGCTGAGTGATCATTCCGGATTTGACAGCGCCAATGAACTTTGCAATAAAGTTTGATAACGGTTTGAGATTGCCTGTCGTGTCGTGGAACATCCGCTATCAACAATCAAAGGATGATCTCGCATCACCCGCATAATACGCATGCATACGATGGAATAGAAGTAGATGTGGAACTCGGGTTAGAGGGTTTCGGAGCGGTTATAGTAGAAACACACATATCGATGATTTTAGGTATCCATTTAAATCCTAGTGTATTATGTAAATTACGCCATTTCCAACTAGTCTTTGCTTTAGTCTTAGTGAATGAACTAGGTGGTACTACGTTCCTTGGAGGTGATAATGGAGCTATAGGGACATCAATGCTTTTCTTATAATCTAAAGAGGGTGGTTTACCAAGCTAATGCACTTAGAAGCTTTAGTGAGCCTAGTGGTATTCCATTTTTAGGATTCCGAACTAGACGAGACAAGATAGTTTTAGCAACACATTTATCATGACAATCAGAAAGCATACTTTTACGACATATAACACAAGAAGCTTCAGACTTAATATCAAAAGTACTTAAAGGTTTAGCATTAGTTACAACACTTTTTCCATTACATTTGTCAGACGCAATATCTAAAGTGGGTGCAACTTGAGTTTTATTCAAAGTCCTAGGGTGTTCTTCTACTTCAAGATTCTTTATTGTTCTTTTCTTACGTTGCAACTTCCTATTCTTCCTTGTATTGCCCCAGCCGTGCGTGCTTGGGAAAAGAGGCAACTATTCCTGTTTGAAGAGGAAGCACATTAGTTTCTTGTGGTTTGTCATTAGATGTTCTAGAGTCATTTTGAACTGTCAGTGCAGATACTACAGTTTTACTAGCCTTATCTTTCTTAAGTTTCACCACCTCTGCTTTAAGATCATGGATAGTGTGTAATAAATTAAGATTTTCAAGACGAAGTGAGACCATCTCGCCGTAAGACATCTTTCATATATGCAAGATGATCATTAAGGTCTTTTGACGCTTTAGCACGAGTCTTTTGAGTAAATCGATATGATAAGATGGTTCTTTTTAATTTTGAAATTTCTTGTTCATATTTTAAGATTTGACACTTCAAAGACGCATTTTCATCATCCGCCTCTGTTTTGAATTAAAGGTTTTGCTTGCAACTAAGTGATTTTGTTTTGCTGCGAGTTCACGAGTATGACAATCTTTTGACACCATTGAAGAGCGGCGCTTGCATTTGAAAGCTCGTTTGTCACTCGTTCATTTTCGACTTTTAAAGACTTGATTTGAGACACAAAATCGGACTCTTAACATTTGCAACAAGAATAACAGACGGCAGAGATATAATCAAATGCATATGCAACAGAATGAAGTAACACAACATTATGGATATCAGGACAAATAACATCTTCCAAGAGTCGATCAACATCTTTTCTCAACATTTTCTTTTACGTTTTGTATTTGAAATAGATGTTTCGCTTTCTAAAACTATTTTCATCACCCAAGTTCCTTATGAAATTCCCTTTCCCAATACAATGCACAATTTTTCAAAATTTTAACATGGAGTAAAATTCTTTCTCAAAAATATCTCTTTGTTCTCGCTACCGAAGTATTGAAAATGTTCAACTTTTATTTAGAATGAAATTCAATCTCACGCTCTAAAAGTTTGATGTCGAGTGAAAATGTCAAAATATCTAAGAATTTGACGATTTTGGTATTGATTTTACTTCATCGGTGAAGGTAAAGGACCATTAATTTGCGCAGAATGGGTTGGGGACCAACATTAGAAGACTCAGACATAGGTGTGATAACCCAAGGTGAGTTAGAAGTATCCTTTGTGCGACGAAGTGACAACTTTTGAATAATTAAATGGTTTGTTATAAACAACATTTTCTAATTTTGATCGACTCGCTCTTCTCGCATCTAATTCCTCTTGACGATTGTATTCAACAACACTCATAATTGAATCATCAATTCTATGTTCTACTCAGTAAACTTCAGGAGTTGGTTTGAATGCTCTATTTGAAAACTTAGGTTTGTAATCGAAGATTCGGTCAATATCCATTTGGATTTGGATTGAAAGTAAACTTTTGAATCATTGTAATTGATTCACCATGTTTATAAACAACATTTGAAACTCTTTGATTTTGTTTTGTAAGTCGACAATTTCCTCAAGATAGGAATCTATTCGTTTCGTTGAATGCTTTTTGTACTCAGAGATGTTTTTGACAAGTTAACAACTCGCTTTTTTGATTTTCCAAAGTAAGAGCGTTAATTTGTTTTGTATGATCATGTTTCGCTTGTTCTATTTGAGACAATAAAGCATTCTTGATGCGCTGATCAATGATCTGTCGTTCTAATGATTTTTCGTTTTGATGTGATTTAGCAAAAGCGACTTAAAAACCTTGTTCACGCTTTCGAGTTTTAAAAACGTTGAGTTGTCTTATTAAGCATTCATTATCCCTAGTCACATTGCATTGTTTTCTTTGCAGATTTCCACAGATTCTTGGTCTTTAATTAAGGTCATGAGCTCAACTTCTAGATTAGACGAAGGTTCATCTTGTTCAACGTGAGTCTCAACATGATCATTAGTCAGATCCTCAAGTATAACCACGGAGTCAACTTGATTATCAAAGGTAACCATAAGGTCATCTTGATCGTCAAATATAACTACGGGATCTATTTGATTATCATCGAATGAGATGCGCATCGACTCATGTTGAACACTCGTCTTGTCGGATTTAGATTTTGGCCGAGATATCGATTATTAATGAGTATCGTTTGATCCGGTACCTTAGACAAGCTGTCGGTGTCATACCGGCATGTGTCACTCATATGGAGAGCTTGCATGTGTGCCATCAACATCACCGCATTAGCGCAAGTCCTCCATGTCATCATCGAATCGTGATCGCCATAAAGCTCTCTTTCCTTTGTGGGGTTCCACCAGCCTTCATCCCAAGAGCCCAAAGTAAAGCCTCCTTGTGATAAACACCGCCTCTAGTCCGGCTTAGGGCATGCATTAGCTAGGTGACCCTTCTCATTACAGCATAGCAACTAAGACCATTAATCCCATTCGAGCATTACCTGTTCAACCACTTGAGCTCTTTGTGGAGCACCCATGTTATTCCTTCCCATAGCAATAAACCCTTGACCACCCCCATCCGACGACCATTACCACGATTCGAACTTCAACACGTCCATTGTTAACAATGTACTGATTCCTTGTGTTTGATGAGGAACAAATGCGATTGTTGGATTTGTTTGTATATCGGCCGAAGGCTCTAGCAATTATAACAAATCCTTGTTGCAATGCATCGAAAGCATCGGAATCCTCATTAGCTTCACTGTAAAGTGCTTGATCATTGTTGTTGTTGTATGGAACCAATTGAGATTGTTGAGATTGTTGCCGCGGACGGATCATATGGTGTGATTTTTGTAGCTTGGTTGAAAGTATGGGTTGTGGAGGATAAGCTTGAGCCCACAAAGCTAATTGTTGGTTATTCTAGTGAAGGTGAAACATTTTGTCCACGGATAACCCTTTCTTTGTCAACTTCTTTTTGATGAGGCTTCAAATAGTCGTACAATAATCCGTATGTAGCATGATGAAGATTCTTAGCTTGACGGATGAAAATGACATACTTCTCCCAATCAGGACCAAGACTACTTAGGAACTTAGTGTTGACGACAATTCTTGGCATGAGGATGTTGTGTTTTTCCAAATCATTGATAATGTCTGAGAATCGATGATGATAAGACTCTAATGTCTCTCCCGGTTCAATCATGAAGTGTTCATAAGCCAAGTAAATTTTGGATTCCATATCCTCTTGATTGAGTTCGGTGCCTTCCATGAGAAGATGAATATGTTCCCACATTGCTTTTGCTGTCTTTTGAGCATCAACACTTTGAAGGATCGGATTGGGTAATCCCAAAAGAATGTATTGCATTGCTAGCTCATCACCGAAATGTAGAAGTTCATCTCAGGTGAGGTCGAAGAGTTGCAATGTTGGTGACATCATCTCGGTGGAGTAGCATTTTGATCTCCGGTGTAATGATAGTAGGCATCTCAACGGACCTTCCGGGATAACCTTCTTTAAGAACTTTCCATTTGGCTTCTTTAGATCACAAAATCTAAAGAACCTAATCACCCATTGATCGTAGTTTCCTGGAGTGAGCATTGGAGGTCTATCAAGTGATCCGGCCTCATGAATGGATTGTTGGCTACTTAAAGCTTCACACATCTTTCCAAACCAAGTCTGGTTCCTTCATAGTATTCCTGGATGGATGTTGATTGTTAAAGTTTGTGTAAGGTTGTACTTGAAGACTAGGTGGTGGTTGAACCATTTGTGGTGGAATTGCTCCTTGTTGTGGATAATGTTGTTGGTTAAATTGTTGTTGATAAACTTGTTGTTGTAGATTGAATTGTTGTTATTGAGGACTAAGTTGTTGTTGTTGTTGTTGTTGAGGATACACATGAGGAAAGTAGTTAGAGTATGGTGGTTGAGACATCTTGAAAACTTGTGTTGTAAAATGGATCTTTGTAGTTGAATGAAACTTTGTTGATGAAGAGTCCTTAGGCGTAGAAACCAAGTTTAGGCAAAGTAATTCTTAGGCGTAAAAACACCAAACTTACGCAGAAAAGTGATATTTACGCCAGTAGGGATTAGCTTACTGCAGAATTGAAAAACACTAAGGTTAGGCGAAACGAAAGTTAGACGTAGAAAACTTATGCGTAAGATTAGCTTATGCGTAAGACAAGGCTTAAGCGTAAGAAAATGCTTAGGCGTAAAGAGTTCTACGCGTAAGTTTTAGCTTATGCGTAAAATTAGGGTTTTGCCCAAAAATCCTTTACACTAATCTCAGTGTAAAAGATATCCAAAGTCGAAGTGTTTTCAGGCTTATCCAACAAGAAAACACTGAGTAAACCAAGAACACTGAAGATCAAACCAAGAAAACCTTACGTGTAACAACTAGGGTTTTGTTATGCGTAGATTTTGCCAAAATTATGATTTCCGTCCAAAAGTGTTTCTAAACCCGATTTTTGTGATGAGACAGCTTCAATATCACCAAAATAACACAAAAGTGTGAAACTTGATGATCCAAAACCCTTAAACATGTTACGCGTAGAAATAGACACACGTTTAAAATCAAGCTTAAAAACAATGATCTACACGTAAAGTTTGAAACTTTTTGCCAAAAACTTAAACTTTAACACCTAATAACCTTGAAAGTACAAGAATCTTGGATTTGAAAGTGTAAAAAATGAGTTTTTATGCGTATGAAAGTTTCTAAACCGAGAGCTTTACGCGTAAACTACAAACCTTCAAAAAAAAAAACCTTTTCACCCAACTATTTGGCGATTGATACCACTGTTAGGTCTCCATGTTTGTAACACAAGCATCTATAGAAGAAATAGATGAAGAGAATGATCGGATGAACACTAAACCAAGACACACGAATGATATGAGAATAGTTATGCGTAAAGTGAAATGATAAAATGAACAACCAACCCTCAAGTGAGGGTTTACATGGGTATTTATAGGAAGGAACTAGGGCAACATGCAAGTTCCCTTCCTTTCCCTTATTGGGCTTTGGATAGGCTCATGGGCTTTCTACATGAGCCTAACCTTGATTACTAACATAAAAGGCATAATTAAGCTAACTATTACATATTAATTACTAACAATTGAATTCTAGTTTAGGAGTGATTCCAACATGTTTCTTAGGTTTGGTCCCTTTTATATATGTTGCATTTCTAAAAAAAAATAGGCCATTGTGGCACATATTAAGAAATCCCTTATGTTATACATGAACATGTTAATTAAACACAAGGAACCAAAATCAATCCAATTCAAGAAATAAAATGTTACTACTGTCATCTATACTACTTATAAATCATTTAACATCATTTCACTCAAATTTTTTTAAGATGTCATTAATGTGTTTTTTAAGCATTACAATTTTTAATGCATAATATACACAATACATAATTTTTACTAATTTATCTTCCACAACATTTTAATACTTCATTTATTATTTCTTTTTGAATTAGTTTAGTTTTAATGCAAAAATGCACATATAAATGAATATGATTTTAAAATAAATGCAAAACTACAAAGTTCCAAAACTATTATTATATCGTAAGAGTGTTTCGAGAACCAATCTAAATAAGTTTTGAATTATTTTAAATAAAATTAACCACAAATGTAAAAAAACAGTTTTTTTGTAAAAGTCGGAACAATTTTTTTAAGACAAATGATGTAAAGATGTAAAATTCACAAGTGATAATTTATTTGATTTTATACATATTACACATATCTATACTACTTATAAAGCATTTATCACCCTCTCTACTATTTTTTTTAAGACGTCATTAATGTGTTTTTTAAGCATTACAATTTTTAATGCATAATGTACACAATACATAACTTTTAGTAATTTCTCTTCCACAACAATTTAATGCTTTATTTATTATTTCTTTTTGAATTAGTTTAGTTTTAATGCAAAAATGCACATATAAATCAATATAATTTTAAAATGCATGCAAAACTATTAAGTCCAAATCTATTATTATATCGTAAGAATGTTTTGAGAATTAATCTAAATAAATTTTGAATTATTTTAAATAAAATTAACCACAAAAGTAAAAAATTGTCTTTTTTGTAAAAGTCGGGACAATTTTTTTTTAAGACAAATGATTCAAATGTGCAAAGTGCTAATTCAATGATTAATATATTAGTATATTAATTATTATACTTTTCATGGATAACTCTAAATGATTGCTTAAACATGTAAATTTTCTTTACATTATAAGCATTCTTTTATTTATATCTTCTATCTATGTGGGACAAATGTTATAAACAATACTAATGATTCAAACATTTTCATAAATATATACTTTACAAGATGTATACATTATAAACACTATTTTATTTATATCTTTTATTTATATGGTACAAGTGTAATAAACAATATTAATGATACAAACATGTTCAAAAATGTATTTTATTTACTTATTACGAGGTGTTGATTATTACATATATATTTCATAAAATAATTGTTTCTACTTACTTGTGACTACGGACTACTATCAACTAATTTGACCATAACCCCATGTATATTATTATTGACTAACAAGCAACGCAAAAATCACTTAATTTTTCAATTGTTTTATATGAATTAGTTTGATATTATCCATCACTTTTTAAAGTTCAAACTCATTATGTTTTCGCTATTTGGTAAAGTTATTGTAAGAGAAAAAATAAAATTGAAAACATTTTTGCGAAAATTTTATTCTTTTGATACATTTGTCGCAACAGCGTGCACTTACTACTATAATATTCTAAAGAGTTGAAATATGCGACATGAAACTTTTGGCATCCGCAAATTTATCGTCACACAACACATTTTAAATTATAAAGCATGATTTATTGAAATTTTTTATTTTAAGATATCCGTCGTCGCATCACGCGAGCACCCTGCTAGTAATAAGTAAAACGAGAACAACTATAAGGCATGCTATAAATAAGAGCACACAAACAAGAAATATACCAAATAAAATAGAGAAAAACCTCCATATCTACAAGAGAATTAATCCAATCATGAAAAGCGACTCTTTAGAACTTGATTAGAGGTCAAAATAAAAAAAATGTCAAATCTTTATAAAATTCTAGAAAAATAATACGTCATCCCGAAATTAATGATTCAAAATAAGGAAACTAAATAAACATAATAGATACATGTTTAAAAAGTAAATAAATAAATAAATAATATAAACCTAGATACACACCAAATATTTGGACAACTGGAGTGTGAATGAACTTTTTTCAATACGTACATAACATTTTCATATTTCAAGTTAAATAAGGAAATTAACTAAACATTGATAAAGAAATCAACCAACGTTATTAAGATAGAGAATATATGTCAAACATGATATATATTATATTATCTTGCACAAAATATTTATTGTTTTTTCGCTAACATAAGGTAAAATATCATTATCACTAATTTCTTTTCGGTTGTTCTCAGGCTAGCTACAATTCATCAATCAACTTTTCTTTTTCACAGTATCTATCGAGACTAAAAGTGCAAAAGAATAATTAAATATTATTAAATAAAACTTAAATTTATACACACAAACCTATAGACATAATTCTACTGTTAAAGTAAAAAGATCAAATTCTTAAATACACCGATAACGAGATTAGACATACCTTTTTATATTAGGGCATCCACTCCACTACCGCGAATGTCTAGTTAACTAGTTAATAAGAGGTTTGACAAATAAGTTATAGTTTAGTGTCGACTTATAACTAAAAAGATCACTGAAACAAGCGCTCATTGTCTGAGAATAGTTTTTTGAGAAAGTGACAATCAGCATTTAAAAAACTAAAAAGAACTCATGAGGTCAGAGTTTATTCGCCAATTTAAACATTTATATCTATATATAGATATACATATAGGCTATGTTTATGAAATAGGCGTGGCATTAGTTGATGGCGATAGCTTGTAATTTGATTATGGTAGGCGTAATTTGTAGCCACAACTCACTGCTGCATCTGAGCTGCTTAAAAGCGTTGGAAAAATGAGCTTTCCTAAAAATAGCAAAGCTCATGCTCCCTTTGCAACGAACACTAAAAATAAAAAAAAGCTCACGCTCACATTTAACCGCCCAAAAAGCTTCAAAAAGCTCTGCGCCAAACATAGCCATAATGAGTGTATCTTATTTCTTAAAAATTCAAGAATCTGGAAAACTTAAAACTAAGGGTCCGTTTGGTTTGTAGGCGGGTTTAGGATTTGGATTTAGATTAGGATTAGAATTTGGATTTGGTTTTGGTTTTGGATTTGATGTAAGAAAGAGAAAATAAATTATAAAAAGATAAATTATTATTTTATAAATTTATATATAAATTTTATATTAAGTTAATTATATTTAAATGTAAAAAGTATGAGAGATAGAGAAATACATGTAAGGCATAAAATCCATTCTGATCCACTGTCTACCTAGTATTTGAGTATGATAATGTTTGAGGGGTTGAACCCCAATTTTAAAACCCATATTTTAAGGGCCCGTTTGGTTTGTAGATAGGTTTATGATTAGGATTTGAATTTGGATTTAAATTTGGATTATGATTTGTATTTAGATTTGATGTACGAGAGAGAAAATGTATTAAAAAGTATATTATTTATTATTTTATTAGTTATACATATATTTAAAATTATAAAAATCTAGTTTAAAAATAAATAATTCCTTTTTAGTGGGCCTAGAAACCATCAGCTACAAATATTATACAGACACATGTGAGTTGTCAGTATATTCCTCAAACCTTTTAGTAAAACCCACCCCTATCCATATCTTTTATAGAAACCAAATATTTGACTTATTGGTGGCCCCCGTGAATCCAAATCCTTAACCAAACATTTTTAACAAAGCCAACTCCAAATCCAAGTGACAATCCCCTAATACTAAACGGGCCCTAAACCAAACAAAAGTTTTAAGTCACCTTTGAATCCAAACCAACAAAAACCCCCATACCAAACGGGCCCTAATTAAAGAAACTTGAAATTACATAGCAAAATGTTTTAATGAGTTTCTATATTTACATAAACCATTTAATTAAAACATTTCATTTTAAATGAAATAAAAGATTAATACTTTTATTCATTTTGATCCTCATTTTTAATGTATACAATGTATAATTTCCGTTACTTGTCGGTTCGTTAACATTTTAATTAAATTACAGAATGGGATGAGGATTATTATTATGATCCTTACGATGATGTGTGTGATGATCTAACGGAAGATCAATTGAAAGTCAACTTGTATATTCAAATATCACACTCATAATTGTATTCATCCAATAACTATTGAAGTACTCAAAGCAAACTTACTCCAACTACATGGCCTAAAACCGAAAAACAATCAAAACCCAAAATTTACACATTACACCCTCCACCGGAGATCCAAAAACAGACGCACAAAATTCACCCCATAAAACACAAACACAAAAAAAACCAAAGTCAAAAAACAAAACATTTCCACACGTAAACAAAAACCTTAAAGTTGAAAACACGAACCTTATTATTCCTAAAACCTTTTAACACACACACACACACACACACACACACACACACACACAATCCAACGATGGAAACAGAGGCACCATCATCAGGACCACCACCAGTTACCCACAAAGTATCAGTACGTTCATCAGTCATTGAATCAATAAAAGGATGGTCATCTTTATCTGGTAACCAGATCTCCAAACATGAGTTGAGGAAAAAGATTACTATGCCTCAATATTTAAGGCTTGCTGTTAAGGATGCTATTGAGTTTAAGGATGTTGAAGCTGGCAAACGTCATTATGACGTCATCAAATATGGTGGTGGTGAAGGTGGTGATGTGGTTGTTCCTGAGGCTCCTTTGGTTGTGTTTATTAATAGTAAAAGTGGTGGCAGGTATGGGCCTGAGTTGAAGGCTAGGTTGCAGGATTTAATGGGTCAAGAACAGGTTTTTTGCAATTTTGTGAGGTGTGATTTATAAATTATGATGATTTATGCTGTTACATATGGTCTAGTAAAGTGATGTATTTATCGGGGGTTTAATGATGCAAAAAAAAAAAAAAAAGTTAGTATTAAAGTTTTGGAAATTTTTCTATATTAATTGGAGAAATATGGATGGTTGATGTTGATTTGAAGGGTTTCTTGTAAAGGCTATGTGATAAGCTTTGAAATTTGATGAGTGCAAGACTGCAATGTGCTATGAAAAATGAGTTTTTTTTTTTTTTTTTTTTTTAAGGGCAAATTGTAGTGATTTATGATGCCTTGTGTTGTATATAGTTAGTGTAGAGTGGTATTTTATTTGTTTAATTTTTCGGGGTTAATTATTCGAAGATGAAATTATAGCTGGAAATAAATTTTCATGTTTGATTATTTTTTCTAGAACATGGAAATAAATTAAAATTCGATTTATTCGAAGATTTATTTTGCTTTCATTGGAAATTTTGGATGGTTGATATTAATTTGAGGCAATTATATGTGCAATGTGTATGAGAGATTAGTTTTTTATTTTGTTCTTTTTTTTAACGAAAGGTTTTTTATTATTATTTTTTTTTGAACGAATAGTTTTTTAGTTTGTTGATGTTTTTTTCATTTCAGGTTTTTGACCTTTTGAAGGTGAAGCCTCATGAGTTTATTCAGTATGGGTTGGGTTGCCTTGAGAAGTTTGCTAGTCTTGGTGATGATTGTGCGAAGCAAACTCGTGAAAAGTTGAGGATCGTGGTATGTATGATAGCTGGAAATGTTTAAAATTTTAATATACAATGATGCTATATATTGAATTCATATGATTAAATCTGGAAGTTAAGATCTTGGGTTGTTCTTTGATAGGTTGCAGGAGGTGATGGGACTGTGGGATGGGTCCTCGGGTGCTTAGGAGATCTCCATAAAGCAGGGCGGGACCCGGTTCCACCGACTCGCATTGCCTCTTGGTACAGGAAATGACTTATCCAGGAGTTTTGGTTGGGTAATCTTATAACTTACATTGCCCATCTACATTCGGTTTTCTGATATTGTTTTGGTTCATCATACATTTAGAACTTATTTTCAGGGTGGTTCATTTCCTTTCAACTGGAAAGCAGCTATAAAAAAGACTCTTGATATGGCTATTCGTAATCCAACTAGCCGTCTGGACAGGTGAATTACAGTTTCTTGAGTTTCCTTCAAAACTAGTCAACCTTCTAATAACAATTTATAGACTACAAGGATGTGTGGATTAAAGAAGTAAAAAATGATTTTTAGATATTTTAATTTAACTAACAAATATAAAGTACTTTCGTTCTCTTAAACTTTTTGTTGTGTTCTCGTTCTTTCTTATGCGAAATTTATATTTCTATGATGCACAGCTGGAATCTTGTAATCTCCATGCCAGCGGGCGAAGATCTGGACACCCCTTATTCCTTGAAACAATCAGAAGAAGTTGTTCTTGATCAGGTCAGAAAAAAATAAAGTTAATATCTGATTTCTCTCTAGAGTTATATGTTATAATGTATGGTACCCATGTACCTTTTTCCACATCTTTATGACAAGACAATACCCGAATTACGACATATCTGTAGATTTTAAACTCAACTAACGATCGAGTTTGCATGTACTTATTTGCAGGATTTAAAAGTAGATGGACCATTACCTGAAAAAGTTTCTTGTTATCAAGGAGTCTTCTATAATTACTTTAGCATAGGTATGCGATTAATCTTATATACTGTTTAGATTGAACATTGAAGCCAAGCTTGTTCAAATTGTTTATAACTTGCTTTTTAGCAAACTATTAGTGTTTCCTAAATGCAGGTCTAACTAGACATCAGCACTGTTTCTTTATCTTATTTATGTAGTATTTTGATGACAGGAATGGATGCCCAAGTGGCTTACGGCTTTCATCATCTGCGGAATGAGAAGCCTTACCTCGCACAAGGCCCAATTTCAAACAAGGTCTATTTTTTGTCTGCTTCTGGTTATATTTCACAGCGTATTCTGACAACCTCTTATTTTGAGGCTGTTTCTTGATTATGCCTTAAAGGGAAATTTGATTACTTTTGGGCGTTTAAGATTTTGATGGACTACTTTCGTTTTGCAGTTAATATACTCGAGTTATAGTTGCATTCAAGGGTGGTTTTTTACGCCCTGTACAACTGATCCAGGTTTGAGGTAAGAATTTCACACATTGAAGTATTGTGCTTGGGTAACGGGTCAAAACGGGTTGGGTTCAGCTGGGTTGATTGTAATGACGTTCTTTTCTCATTTTAAATGAACATTGTGGGGAATGTAGGGGACTAAATAACATTTTAAGGCTGCATGTTAAAAGACTTAACAGTACAGAGTGGGAGCCAGTTACCATCCCGTCAAGGTAAGGCTATTTCGTTATTTTCATACAGTTGGAGTGAATTTAAGTATTGTAAGTTTTTTATGTGCTATTGCATACTGGAGGCGGGAACTCGAATCATTTGGGCACCTCGATATTGAATTGATCTAAGTATCATGTGAAAAATGCAATGTTTGACTTGACATGTAGCTTGAAGAAATGTTCGACTATTATGAGTTGTCTAAATACCCTTCAACAAGGACACGTGAGCGATTTTTATGAACCGAAGCTTCTACCATAGCTATTTTGTTTTGATGATAACATTGGCTAATAGGTGTCTTTGACTCAACTTTTTTTCATAAATGAAAATGCTGCAATCTCCATATGACATTTCATAGTAGAAACCGTTGCAATTTTCATGGGATTGACGATAATCTTTCAAAGAGTCTGATTTGAGTACATATTCCTGATGCAGTTTTGTCTATCTTACAGTGTCAGGTCTATTGTGGCTTTGAATCTTCATAGCTATGCAAGTGGAAGGAATCCTTGGGGGAACTTGAAGCCAGAATATTTAGAAAAGGTAACAGTTGGATTTGAGTCGTATGACATGTCGTATCCCAATATATTTTTCATCATATAAATGAAGATCGTCTTACTTTGATGTATTTTACTCTCCTCAAATTGACGAGATATAATTAGAAATCCCAACTATGGTCGTGAATGCAAGAAAAATTTTAAACTAAACACTGCTTAATATTTGTGCTTCTGATCATTCATGCAGAAAGGGTTTGTTGAAGCTAGAGCAGATGATGGTCTCTTAGAAATTTTTGGGTTTAAACATGGATGGCATGCATCATTTGTTATGGCTGATCTTATTTCAGCAAAACACATCGCCCAGGTACTTGATTAACTATTATAATCTAACTTCCAATAGGCCTAAAAGCAAAAGCTTAAACTTATCTAAAAATCTTTATACAATTCTTAGGCTGCAGAAATTCGGTATGAGTTGAGAGGTGGAGCGTGGAAAGAATCGTTTATGCAAATGGATGGAGAACCATGGAAACAGCCCATGAACAACGAGTTCTCGACATTTGTGGACCTCAAACGGGTCCCTTTTCAATCTTATATGATCAATGGAGAGATTTAAACAATCTATAAGTTTTAAGCATGTAAAGCATATCCATGATGATAGCGGTGTTAAATACTTGTGTTATAAGTGTCTTAGTCTATCAAGTTGTATGATCTTGTAAAGAACACGAGAGTTGCAGATTCTTATTTTGAGACTACATTATGACTCATTTGTTTGGTTGGTAAGTAATTGTAAATTTTAGTAGCTCTTAGTAAAATTGGTCTTGCCCAACCTTTTCCAAGGGGGACTTTAAGCGGCTTGGTCTTTGTGGTGATGAGTTCAGGTCTCAAGGATTAGTCGCTTAAATTTTGGAAACCATGATAACCATGAAGAATATTGCTTTTGTTTAGTCCGAACTCCAAACGAATACTTTTACTCAGCTAGTCAGCTGAAATCAGAAATCAAGTTGACTACAAGGGTAGAAGTGGGCCGAAATAGGGCCTGAAATGGGCTGGATGCTAACTGAGCCTGTCTAGTTTTAATGCCAAAAATCATACTTTGTCATTGTTTGTTTTTTTTACCGATGTCACTTTGCCATTCAAATTTAGCTCTTTAGTACAAGAACATCTATAAAAATAAATTAAAGGGTATAAAAATAGAAATAAATAGTGATAAGTTGGTAGTTTTTGTTTAACTGAAAGCTTGGCCCTTTAAAAGAAAAACAGAATCCAATAAGATATTTAATGTGTATAAAGGAGACTTTTGTGCTTTAGGAGAATAATCTCCTCTTCAATTATAATATATGTGTGAGAGTTATTTTGCATATCCTTATTTTGCTATATACTGAGAGACACATTTTAACTATTTATTTAATTTGATTTATTGGTGGAGATTTAATTGATTAAATATATTTTCTTGTTTTCTTTATCTCTTTCTCGTCTTTCTTATTTATTCACGTATACTAATTTTCATTTTATTTTTTCATAACGGCAAATAACTATTTCATAATACGTTTTTATACGTTTTTGTCTATTCATCGGTTTCATCGTTTCACAGTTTTTGGTTCGTCCAGACGTTTCCATACGTGTTCGTTCCGCTTCTTTTTTCGACGTGTCCGTCCGTTTTTTGTTTCGTTTTTTCTTTTTCATTCGTTTCATATGTTTTCGCCGGTTTTCCTTACTTTTTCATTTCGTCCGTTTTCATACATTTCGTCGTTTCCAATCGTTTTCATCCGTTTTTGCACGTTTTCGTTCGTTTTTAAACGTTTTCGTTCATTTTCATACGCTTTCAAACGTTTTCGTCCGTTTTCATACCTTTTAGCCCGTTTTCATACTTTTTTGTTCGTTTTCATACGTTTCGTTCGTTTTCTTACATTTTCATCCGGTTTCATATGTTTTCGTTTGTTTTAGTCTATTTTACGTTTTCGTTTGTTTTCATACGTTTTAATCCATTTTCGTCCGTTTTCATATGTTTCTATCTGTTTTCGTCCGTTTTTATACGTTTTCATTCGTTTTTATACGCTTTAATCCGTTTTCATATGTTTTCGTCCGTTTCATACATTTTCGTCTCTTTCCATACGTTTTCAGACGTTTTCGTTTGTTTTCAAACATTTTCAGCCGTTTTACGTTTGCCTACGTTTTATTCCGTTTTCATACGTTTTAGTCCGTTTTCATACGTTTTCGTTCGTTTCATACGTTTTCGTCTGTTTTTGTACGTTTCCGTCTGTTTTCATACGTTTTCATCAATTTTTGTCTATTTTCATACTTTTTCGTACGTTTTCATACGTTTTCGTCCGTTCCCATATGTTTTCGTCCATTTTCATATGTTTTCGGCCGTTTTTTATACGTTTATGACTATTTTCACACGTTTTTGTATGTTTTCGTCCATTTTCATACGTTTTCGTCTATTTTCATACGGATCTGTCCTAATTCATAGGTTTTTATACACTTTTGTTTGTTTTTTCATACGTTCTATACGTTTTCGTCCGTTTTCATACATTCTTATCCGTTTTCACACGTTTTAGTCCGTTTTCATATGTATTCGTCCGTTTTCAGTTTTCATACATTCTTGTATTATTTTTATATTTTTATATGTCCGTTCTCATATGTGTTCTCTAATATTTTTATATTTTCTGATACAAGATGGTTTTTGTTTATGAAATATCACAAGTGATATTAGACATCAACTATGTTTATGAAATATTACAAGTGATATTAGATATTTATAGTTGTACACAGTGATGCAGATTCAAATTATCATATGAGATATTACTAATAAGTTAAAATGACAGAATTAGTGTCACATTATATTGCTTTATCACATGAGTTATTACTCTTAAGTAACTAAGAACGAAAATTTAAATACTCTTCATATTCATTTCAATCTTATATCATAAGAGATAAATAAATGTCACTTACAAATATCAAAATGAATAAAAAGCATAGTTAATGTCTAATATCACCTGTGATATTTCATAAACATAGTTAATGTTTAATATCACTTGTGAAATTCCATAAACAAAAGCCAACTTTTATCTGAAAAATACAAAATATTAGAAAACACATAGGTGATAATATATAAAAAATATACAGAGCAATGAAATAGCTTAGGTTATACTAAAAGTTAAAAAACATGTTTGTTTATTAAATATCACAAGTGATATTAGACATTAACTATTTTTATAAAATATCATAAGTGATATTAGACACGTCATATAATATAGTTTAACTAATAAGCATTGTAAATTATTATCAACTTAAAATATTACAATAGATACAGCTTTAATATGAAGGAATCACATAAACAAAACACATCAATCCAATGCAGTTCAAAGCAAAATTAAACTAAACAACTTAACTAGTAAACAAAATTACACTATCATGAACTTAAAATATCACATGTGATAATTTGAGACCCATTGGTTAAACTTGGGTTTAGTTGGTCAACAGTCTACGTTTCATAGTTTATCCGTTTGTAAAATTTTTTGTATGTTTTTGTACGTTTTTGTACATTTTTGTACGTTTTATATGTTTTCATACGTTTTTGTACAAAAACGTATGAAAATGGACAAAATATACTAAAACGTTTAAAACGTGTGAAAACAGATGAAAATGTATGAAAACAGACGACGTATAAAACGTACAAAAACAGATGGAAACGTAGAAAAACGTATGAAAACGAATGAATACGTAGGATTAATGATGAAAATGTATGAAAATGGACGAAAGCATATAATAATGTCTGAAAACGAATGAAAATGGCCGAAAACATGTAAAAACGGACGAAAATGTATAAAAAACAGACGAAAACGTATGAAAATGGACGAAAACGTATGAAAACGGACGAAAACGTTTGAAAGTGAATGAAAACATATAAAAATGCACGAAAACTTATGAAAACAAACGAAAACGTATGAAAAGGGACAAAAACATAGGAAAACGTCTGAAAATGGCCGAAAACGTATGAAAATGGACGAAAACTTATGAAAAAAGCCGAAGAGGTATGAAAACGGATGAAACGTATAAAAACGTTTGAAAATGGCCGAAAGCGTATAAAAATGAACGAAAACGTATGAAAACGGGCGAAAACATATGAAAACGGACGAAAACGTATGAAAACGGACGAAAACAAATGAAACTGTATGAAAACGGAGGAAAATGTATAAAAACAAACGAAAACGTATGAAAACAGACAAAAACTTATGAAAACGGACGAAAATGTAAGAAAACGGACGAAAACGTATGTAAACTGACGATACGTAAGAATATGTCTGAAAGCGGCCGAAAACGTACAAAACGTCTGAAAGTGGACGAAAACGTATGAAAATTGACGAAACGTATAAAAACAAATGAAAACGTATAAAAACAAGAAAATGTTTTTATTGTAAGATAGTTATTTGCCGTTAAGAAAAAGTTTATTGTATACGTGAATTAATAAGAAAGACAAGAAAATAAGAAAGAAAAGAAAAAGACAAGAAAGACAAGAAAAGACAAGAAAATAGGTTTAACCAATTAAATATTAGATTAAATCCTCACAATTAGATCAAACGAGCAAGTTAACCTGCGCGTTGCTTCGAGGAACCTTTTATTTTATAGTCAAATAGTAACACCAATCAATTTGTGATTACACTTGCAGACCAATACAATGTCGAAAACAATTTAAACAATGTCAAACTGTATTCTATAAGCATTTATATCTGTACGCAAGAACCAAAAAGACTGCAATATATTTCATGCTTCCATAAATTCTATACAATAAGTGACAAATGTGTGGAAAACTAGAAGGGGGGGTTGAATAGTTTTACCAATTTAAAACTTCCTTTTAAATATTTAGATCGACTTATGTCAATATATTTGATTGTTTATGTTGGACGTTGATAGATAGATATATAAACGTGTAATGAAATATAAAGAGTAAGAAGCACATCACCACGACACAAGTTATTTATAGTGGTTCGGCTACAAGGACACCTTCCTTGCCCTAGTCCACTCCCCGAGTCACCTACTCGAGAGTTCGTAAGCACTACACCAACTCCTTGTGGCGGAGAAGCCTTCACAACGTCGCTTAACCTTTTTGATCTGTGCTGAAAACAGTCAAGCTAAATCACTCAAGGCTGCCACTTGTGAATGGCCGACCGTAACCAGCTTAAAACCGCTTAAAACACAAATACAATTTAAGATCAGAGAATACAATGAATTCCCGGGTCGTTATGTCCCACGGAGACTCAATGGTGTGCAAACACTAGATCAGACGATAGAATGATCACTAATGATAGTGATCTGTAAAGGATTTGGATTGAATATTACACTACTGGAAAAGTTAATAAATTACAGCGACTAAAATGCAAATTAAGAAAATTAAAAAGATAAAAAATATTAAATAAACGCTATCACTATTTTTAAAGTGATGAACGTTTAAAATCTAAAACTTACGTTTAAATTAAAAACTACGTTAACGACAAAATAAACATATTAAAGAGATAAAAGACCTACAAATATGAAAAATACATTTTTACAATCCTAATTATAAAAGAAAATTATTAGAAAAGGAAAATTATTTTTAAAACTATTTATGTAATTATTATTAATTAAAAACTAATTTAAACTATTTAATAATACTCTAAAATAAAAGAAAATATGAAATAAGACTAGAAAAATAAAATTAAGACTTAGAAAAATCTAAAATATGATAAAACTAATTTTAAAACAGAAAATATATTTTTAGACTTTTTATATATTTATTACTAATTTAATACTATTTAAAACTAATTAAAATGCTAGAAAATACTATTTAAACCAAGAAAATTATGAAAAAAAATACTTTTTATGACTTATATATTTATCTTAACTTAAGAAAAATGAAAACTTATTTTTTTTTAAACTTTTCTTAATTATTTGTATTAAAAGCTAATTAAAAAGTGCTAAAAAGTGGTTTAAATTAAGAAAAATAGCAAACAAGCTTAGAAAAATCTGAAAATTTCAGGAAAACTCTAAAATAATATAAAGAAGCTAAGAAAAATGGAAAAACATGGGGTTGTGTGCAAGATATTGAAACTGATGAACAAAGTGCTTATAAATAAGCACTTTGAAGAAGCAAATGGAAACCAGAAGCACCAAACCAAAACAGGAACTCAAATATGCTAAAACTACTCTAATACAACTAGAAACAACAAGCCATGACCTCTGATTTGCAAGTTGCTATGATTTGGTTGATAAGACTAAAGTGCAAAAACAGATTTTGGTGGCCTACTTTGAGCTTATGCACAAGATGCTAGATAAGCTGAAATTGAAAATTACAAATTGGAACCTAGACTAGACCTAGGTGAGAGCTTGTAAACCAAGAATCAGACCTAGAAGAGCTCTTGGGAGCTCTTGGAAGGGCTTCTTATAGCTGAGAAAACTCGCTTATCTTTGATTTCTGAACAGGCAACTAAGTCCCAAAGAGAAGCAGTTTTGATGGTTATAAAAAATCACAAAAATATATAAAATGACCATAAGAAATTAGACCAAACCGCTCAGTTTTAAAACAACAATTTTCTCTGATTTTGGTCCAGAGATGAGTCCAAGAAAATTCTTCCTAATTGGGCTAAAAACTGATTTTGCAACATTTTGACTTTTTGAGCAAACATGAAATGTTGACTATTTCCAACTTTGATCTGGATTTAAGGACTGATTATGATGTTACTAGATTAATGAAACCTACTGCAAGCTACACATATGATATCCTAACACAAAATAAGCTATTGATTCTCCAACAATCCAACAGTTAAGCTATAAGATAGATTCAAAGTTGATTTTGACCATAGGTGTTATCGTGCACAAACTAAGACGAAAAGAGCAAGAATAAGCTAAACAAACATGATCCAACGAAGCTAAGGGTGAGCTAGCTTTTAATACAGTCCAAGTCTCAAATCTAAACACACACTTATCTTAATGTTATGCAATTAAAACTAATACAAACACTGAACTAGCATGCAATAAGGATCAAACTAAGTTACAATGACCTAATTACAACTATTTAAGCAAGTTTATACTAATGATGATCACAGTTACACAGATAAGCAAGAAATACAAAAATGGCTTAAAAATGAAAAGTTGAAAATCTTACTCACATGAGTCCACTGCTATTGCAGGCTAAACCAAACCCTAATCCTACTCTTATCTAACCTATTTCACCCCATACACCACTGCATCAACCCAATATCCATGTCCAAACCACTTGAATCACAATTGCCCTTCACAGTTGACTTTAGTTGACCACATCACAAATTCGTTTGAAAATGATTTTTGAGCTTTCAAAAAGCTGTAAATAGCTTATATAAGCTTAGTTGAATTTAGAAATAAGCCTCTAAGAGCTTATGCATAAGACTTGTAAACTGAAATTTGCACAGTTAGCTTAGAATTTGAAACTTATAACAAAACTTGGAATTACTTATTCAAAACACATTACACTGAAAGTTTAACTTAAATATGGTTCATAGAAACTTAAATTACATTATTTAGATATAAACTACAACATTTATAAAAAAACGACATTAAGGTAAAAATATAAAACTAACTACTACCCTATCTTCTCTTTTTCTTCTCTTTTATAGCTGAAAATTCTTCCCCACTTGTTTCTCAGTTGATCCCACCACTTATGAGCCATTGGATTGGTCAAAAGTGCCATATGTCATTTTTTTCGCCAAAGGTCTTGAGAGGTTTGAGCTTTAATGAGGGTGGGTTTAGTCAATTAAGGATATTTGTTGTTTAGAGGAGGTGGAGGGGACAAGGGGGATGGATAGGTGAGGAGGGGGGTTGAGGTGGAGGTGTTTGCAGAGAGCAGTTGGGAGGGGGGAAGAAAAACGCGCCAAGGGTGTGTTTGTTTGACTTGGGGAGAGTTGGTTGACCGGGTTGGGATAATAGACCGGGTTATGGATTGGGTTTTGGGCTTGGGTTATGTTAGTTTGGGTTGGATTTGGATAATTAAGGGATCCGTTTGGTATTAGTAGTAATACAAGGACTAGAGTTGTAATTTGACCAAACTTGATGGACTGAACTTGCCCATTTTACAAAGGTATCAAAAGGACCAAACTTGACAACTTTGATAGTACAAGGATAAAATTTAATCATTTTCCATTTTAAAATATCCAAGGACTAAATTTGCAATTTTTTCAAAAGTTTAGGGACCTTTCTTGCCAATTGACCAAAGAATCATTCAAGGATCATTTTTAACAACTTAAAATACTTCAGGGACCTTGAATGATCAAATTCCATATTTTTGAATTCCAGGGACTAGATTTGACAACTTTTAAAACTTGAGGGACTAAAACTGCCAATTTTGCAAACTTTATACATTTTTCATCTGATTTTGATATTTTTGCATTTAAAACACATAAAACACTGATTTGTGATATTTTGATCATTTTGATGTGTTTCTGAGTGTTTTCAGATGATTTTGCAGTTTAGATGGTACAAAAATGATGAGTATTTAGACATTCATCACTTTTTCCGGTACAAAGCTAAATACCGAGTTCTTTCACACCAAGGCGAACCACACCTAACACAACGTCGTCTACCCTTTATACGGTGCTAGGCTAACCACCGAGTTCTTTCACACCTTAGGAGAACTAATCCTATGACAACGTCGCCTACCCTTTATTAGGTACTAGGCTAAGCACCTAGTTCCATTATGGAGGAACTACTACCCTTCACGACACAACACCTAATCTCAAAGAGATCTACTCCTTGTTACAACACCATCAAGGATATCACCATCCCTGTAAATAAATAAATACTTATATGTATAACGATGCACCTCATCGATTATACGACCTAGGCATTCTTCCCAAATGCGACTTGATTTGATTCTTCGGCATCCTTCACTAATGCCTTTGACACAACGCTTGGCACCCTTCACTAATGCCTTCGTCTTGACACCTTTAGCATTCTTCACTAATGCTTTGACACGGATGATGAACATCTTCACTAATGCTTTCATCTTGACACTTTCGGCATTCTTCACTAATGCCTTCAACCCAACATCTATGGAGAAAGGAAGAACTATCAACAAGAGAACCTTAGTTGTCTTGATGATGACGAAGCATGGCAACTCATGGACTTAAGCTTGCACGTCTTCAAGAAGTGGTGATCTCTCTTTTAAGAGGAACCTAGAAGATCACACAAAACAAAAGACAAACTACATAGATCACTTAGATCTGAGGTTAGAGGGTTAGAATACTTTGGGGAAGTATGTGTGTAAAGTCATGCATAGAAAGGAAGAAATGGCTCTCTATTTATAGAGAAATTCTCTCTGTTCCCGGATCCCACGGATCCCTTCCACTTGGGATCCGGCTAGCACAAAGCCAGGATCCGTGGAACTGCCCCCTCTTGCCCATGGGTATTTTTGGTTATGGGTCATGGGTCATGGGTTATGGGTTGATCCATGGTTTTCTTTCTAGATACAATGAACTTGGTTAAGTGGTATATATAAAACCATGGGTTATGGGTCAATACCATTTGCTAGTTTATTACCCATTTTAGTATTTACATGTTTTTACCCATTTTAGTATTTACATGTTTTTACCCATTTTAGTATACTTAGTTTAAGTATATGTTAACCCAATATGTAAACACTAGTTGTTGTACATATGTATCTAAATCATAAAATCACTTAGGCTTGTTTTAGTGTTTTATGTGAAAACGTAAGTGTGTTAGAAAAACTATTAACTCAAACTATTTACGTACTCTATTTGTTTTGTTAAAATGATTTTACGTTTGTTATCGACAAAACATTAGAAGATCGTAAAATATAAATAAACGTTTTTACGGCTTATTTGTATTAACAATCTCCCCCTTTTTGTTGATGACAAAACATAAAATTATTTTAAGGAAAATCTAAAATTCGTAAAAGTTTGAATTTGTAGTTTTACTTTCTTCTCCCCCTTTTTGTCGAAACAAAAAGTGTTAAAAGAAACTAGCACAATTTTTATAAGAAAAGTTATGTAATAATGTAAAGAGAGCAAGTGACGGGAATGGTACTCGTCTTGACTCCCCTTGACGAGTCCATCCCTTTGAAAAGGGCGTCAAGGACATAACGTAAAATATCCTAATTGTGTTTGCAATTAAGTTTGCAAATGGTTAGTCTAAGTGACGAAAGCGTGCTCCCCCTTGAATATTGCAATGGGGTGTCATGAAGTGTAATCCAAATTGGATTAAGTTGCAAATGATTTTGCAATGTTGTTTGACACAAAGCTCCCCCTAGCTTTATGGTGTCAATATCTTCATGTGTATTTTAAATAACTACAAAACAAAGGTTAGAAAACAAGAGTATAGGGCATAATTTCCTGCAAATAAGACTCATGTTAGTACAATTTTGTGCTTCTGTACCACGGATCCCACGGTTCCCTTCTTGGAAGGATCCGTCTAGGTATTTGGGAGGGATCCGGCTATCTGTTGACAGTTTCTTCAGCAGTGAAGAAATGTCAAGGAATGCTATTTGAGGAAATGAGATATATGTACAAGCACAACACACAAAATAATCATAGCATATAAGTATTCATTCAATAAAACAAGAGATACACAACCAAATCTCTAAAAACTAAGAGAATGATCTAGCCAAACAAGTGCTCCAAGCTAATGCTAATGAGTTATTCCAAACTTTAGATTAAAAGCTTTAATGACAATAAATGATGAGATGAGTTTTCCTAAACATCTTTAGTTTGAGCTTGTAGTTCATGTATCAATCTATCTAGTTCATGTTTCAATCTTTCACCATGTTTACAATGATAGCAATCCTTGTCATGGTTTTGAGTTTCAAGTGAAGTGGGTTGAGAATCTTCAAATGATTGTGAGGTGGCTCTAGGTACTAATGATGTTGGTTGAGTTGTGGAGGGTATGTTTGGTATAGTAGAATTAGGTGATGAACTCCTAGTGGGAACACTTTTCTTGGAAATTAGTTTGATTGGTTTCCTTGGTGTGGGAGAGATCCTAGCATTGGTGGACTTAACCGAAGATGATTCGGTTGAGGAAACTTCATGTATTATTCTAGCAAGTTTCTTGGGTGGTTCTTGATTGGATGAGTTAGCACTAGGAGCCTTAGTCATAGTGATGATGGTGCTAGTAAGAAACTCTTGCTGATTTTTGAGATGTGATTGAGAGTGGTGTCTTACACCTAAGGTTGTTGGGTTTATAAAGGATAACTTTGAATTAGGAAATTAAATTCTTGGCCACTTAGAGGACTAAGCATGCTCTTGGGGTTTTGATCAGCTCTAGGAGGATAATTAATGTATGCTAAGAGTGGTTAGAGAACCAAAGGGTGACTTGAATTCGAATATGGAAGCTGATTTATGTATTCTGCATCTACGGATCCCGGGATCCCTCTCATGAGGGATCGCCTGGTTAAGACCAGGATCCCTATCAGACAAGGTCTAGGTGAAATCATTATGCTTATTGTAAGGTTTGTTATTAATGGATTTCGAGGTTTGACTTAATTTTGAAGTCTTTAGCTGTTGGATATCTCAAATCCTTAACCATAACAAGTAATGGTGCTTAATGATGGTTTTGTCCAAGAGAATTTGACCTTGGGTAGTCTAACTATATGTTTAACAATGATTCCATTTAATTTGATGTGGAGAAATGGTGATAACAAGTCCTAGAAGTCAGATGATGTCCTAATAGGAATTTACTAAAATCCTTAAAAATAAGAAGAAATGAAAAACTAATTTTTGACCCTAATTTTGATTAAAAGATGATTGAGATCAATTTGATAAAATTGAAAGATATACCTAACTAAGTGCTATCAAGCGTGATAGATAATGTGTGAGTGTTGGAGCAGATTTATGGTGAGTTTTGACTAGTAGATAAATCAAAAATATTTCAAAAATGTATCCTAGATAAACCATGGATGAGAGTGAGATTTTCAATTATTTGATAAAGACTTAGTTGGCTCTAGTATCTTATGTTTGACTTGTTAGAGATGATCTAATGGACTGTTTTTGATGTAGCCAAATCTGTATTTCATATCAGATGCTACGGATCCCGCGGTTCCCTTATGGGAGGGATCCCGCGGTTCCCTACAGGGACTAAATACACTAGCACAACTAATATAATGTATACCAAGGTAGGAAGAGCTAAAATTCCTAGAATGAGTGACGACGACCATTCAAAGGGTCGTAAAATCTCATTTCCCAAGTACCTACGTTAGGATTGTTTAGTGCCATGATATGGCAATACCTACAAACTACAAGCATAATTTAAAATGTTTACAAACCATTGTTTGAAATTGTTCATCACAAGTTTGATTCTTCAAACCTTACCTTTTTCCTTCTTCTTCACTTCTTCTTACCGTCCTCCACTCTATATCAAACTATCTTCACTTTTTCTTCTTCAAGAAATTGGCGAAGCATTTGAAGATTCCCTTTGTTTGTTGCCATTCGGGTGATTCATTAGGGATGTTTGGCAATTGGTTAATGTAGTCTAAGGGTCAAGATTGATATTTTCGATTGGGTTCTACTACTCTCACTCCCTTCCTTCTCCTTGCCTCCCCTTTCGTCCGAAATCCGTGGGTGGGTGTGGCCTCTTGCCTTCCACCATAAACCTTGTTGTTCTTCCTTCGGTTAATGGTACCATAACTTTATTGCAAAAGCTATGATCAAGGGATTGTGGAGAAGGGTCTAATGCAAAAATAAATTTGGCAAGACGGGTTAGGAGCATAGCATACGGAAGCACCATTTTTTCCATACTTCTTACACTTGCCATTCTCTTGACCATGTAGTAGGCAAGGTTAAATTGAGTATTGGTCACTAGGCAATAGATCATGAAGCTTAGAAATGCGTTGGGGTGGTCCTTGTTTCCTACTAAGCACACCACATTTTCTCTTATCACATCTTCCCACTTCCTATACAATGCATACATTTCCGAAAGCTCCATTTGAAAAGGATCCCTATGGATCACTTTTGACTTCCTTGTGACTCTTGATGGTGAGGCTCTTGGCACGAACACGGTGTCCCTCACTGATTCGTCGGGAAACCAATAATAGAAGAGTGTAGTATACGGGTAACTCAAACGTG
Organism: Chrysanthemum makinoi; assembly: GCA_910596185.1. Lineage (NCBI taxonomy): Eukaryota > Viridiplantae > Streptophyta > Magnoliopsida > Asterales > Asteraceae > Chrysanthemum > Chrysanthemum makinoi. The sequence continues at coordinate 150,531,486 of OU343223.1, read as the reverse complement.
TTAGGTTTGAGCAAGAGATCGTTCGAAACGAGGTGAATGGAATTTCCAACTCACGTCGCGATTATCGGGATTTGAATGGGAAAAGGGAATAATATGATGTTTTCTAAACTACGGGGTAAGGGAAGCATAAAAGGGAAATTACACTACGGGAAATCGTAAATCTGCAAATTATACTAAACGTTTACATGAAACGTAAATAAAATGCAACTACGTCTATTCTAAGTCCTAAAAATAATCTAAAATTACTTTATGCTAAAAATGATATTAGAAAATTAACCAAGAATTAAAACTAATTTTTATGATTTTTCTGGAATTTATTTGAATTAAAAACTAATTTTTAACTTTTAAAACAAATCTAAAATACTAAAAATTATGAAAACTAGGGAGAAAATTATGAAACTATTTTTTAAAAATCTAAAATAACTCAAAAGACTTTTCAAAACTGGAATTGTATTTTTCTGAATTGTTTTCTATTTTCTATGAATTAAAAACTATTTTAAACTAATTAAATTCCTAAAAATTACCAATTGAATTAAAAAAAATAGGGAAAAATATTTTTTTGACTTTTTATATTTTTATTAATCTAAGAAAATTGAAAACATATTTTTTGGAACTTTTTCTGATTTATTTGTATTAAAAAGTACTTAAAAACCCTTAAAAACTGATTTAAATCAAGAAAAATAGTAAACAGTAACTAAAAATTATGAAAAATTCAGGAAAATTCTAAAATATTATTCTAAATCTATAAAAAATATAAAAATCTATGCTTATGTGTGAGAAATAGCAGCTGTAGTGTAACTGACTTATGAATAAGCACTTAATAATAAGCTAATGAACAATAAAAAGCACCAAATCAATACAGAAGCTAGATTAAGCTATAACTACCTTAAAGCAACTGATTACAACTATTCTAAACCTCTAATGAGCAATCTACAATGATATGACTTGATGATTATTATGCTGAAATCAGCTTATGACCTACCTTCTTTAAGCTACCTTATAAGCTATTCTAATGCACCAAACTGAAAACCAGAAATTGAGAACTCAAGACCACCAAGCTAAGAGCTACTAAACCAAATATCAGACCCTAAGAAGCTAATGTGAGACCTATGCAACGTCTGCAAGATGGTCTGGTCACACTCAGTATACTGAGTGTGAGACAGAGCAGAAACAGCTGATTGGAAAGCTTATTTAGTGCTTAAAATAATTTCACAAAATTCAACAAAATTCTCTTTTCAAAAGTTAACCAACTGAAGTTATTAATCTCACAATTTCAACTGATTTAAGCTAAAAATGAATCTATGAAAATTCAATAAAGTTTTGTGAAAAACTGATTTTACTCTTTTTTTTTACTTTTGACAGTTTTGAGAATTTTGACTTTTGTGAGATTTGAATCAAATTATTGAGCTGAGATTGAAATTAAATGATGAAATACAACTAATGTAAGCTATTTTACTACTTTATCTACCTAAATGCAAGTTCTACCTACCTGTTTCAAACAGTTTTGAGCATGAGATTGAATTTAAATTGATTTTGACTATGAGATGAACACAGGTGCAAAGCATTGACAGATTTAACTCTAGTGACCTTTATTGAGACTGAGTATGCAGAATTTAAGCACAATCCAAAGCTTAAAACTAAATTATCTAACTGATCCAAACACCTTTTATGCTACTGAAGTGCAAATTAACTACTAAAATTTCTTACAACTAATCCATAATAACCACCAAATCAAGTCTAAAATCAAAATAACAACTAACTGATGCAAGTTCTACAACTGTGATTATCAAATCTACACCTATACTAATTATGCAGAAAAATAGAAATTATGCAGACATGATTCTAGTAATGCAGAAGGAACAACTAATGGCAGTAATAATAGAGAATTATATATATATACTAAAAGGCATTTTGTGGGTTAACCAAAGCAAGCCATTTAGAATGCTAATCTTCTTTCCTATTGGTTGGCTAAGTGTCATTAGTGACAATTAGTCCACTTGGCAACACATGAATGGTTAGCTAAGTTGTTACTACAGGATCTCATGAACATGCAACGCATGAGCGTATGTCGCTTCTTTGGTTAGAGTATTCTCCAGAACGTCCCAATCACTTATAAAAAAAGACACCACCGACATAAAAAAACATACTTCCATGATGGAAGATCATATATATGCATCCACAAGCATGATATGCAAAAACCCCTCATTAATCCAACATCAAAATCATCTGAATATCTTGATTCATGGTTACTTATTATTCTACCAACATCTTTTTTGCATTCTTTTAAAGGTAGATCAAGTTTGTAACTTTGTTAACCCTAATTGCTTAGAAAAAACAATTATGGTGCACGAATTATGAAAAAATTAGGGTTTTTATTTTTGGTGGTTTCCTATTTTTGTGCTTTAGTGATTCGATTACAGTCTTACATCATCTTCATTACTATCACTGTTTTGATTTTATTTGATACAACAATTTTAAATGAAAGATTTTTAAGGAAATTATGTAAATTACTTTGTGGGTTTTGTTTATTGAACGATTTGGGATAAAGGGTATACATGATTTGCTTTATTGTATTGGCGATTGAATGGCTTCGGGGATTATTCGGAAGGTTTGTTCGATGATGTTGTTTAGTTAACTACGTGTAGCTTCATTGTGCGGTTGATGTGCAATGATTTATTTCTAAAGGTATGCCATGTCAGGTTCGCGTAACCTCTTATCCTGATCGCATTTGAAAATATGAGTGTGCTAGATGTATGTGCGCCACCTTGGCTGAATTTGCGCATCGATGTTTGGTTTAATTGTGGCATTTGGGGTGTATCGACATTTTGGGTTTTTAATACGTTGAGTATACTGTAGGCGATGATGAGATTTTTCAACCTTCGATGTTTTTGTAAGTGTTGTATGCCAAAACCCGTATCTTGGCGTGGCGACCGGATTGTTGCAGCGATGAGGTTTTGGGTACCACTTCCATAATCGCTGGCCTGAGCCTTATATCGATGTGATCTTGAGGAGGATTTGGATTTTTGTTTGTGGTGTTTGTCCGGTGGATTGACCGAAGGTTATGTACTTATGTTGCATCAGTAGCATCTTATATAAATGGTTGGTATGTCCAACACATTATAGTATCTTATATATATATGATTGGTGTGGAATTCCTAATGTTGTTTGTCGTGGGTTGGTATATACAAAGTTTTTTTCTAACTTGATGATTTTTAAGGTTAACATGATTCTGTGTGCTTTGATTTTTAGGATTATCTGAATTGTTTTATGATATTTTTTTTCTAGAAGGGTCGATGGGTTGAGTTTTGAAAGTTAGGGTCCATTTCTTTTTGTACACCTTCAGGATTGTATTGCTTTCTTGCCGCTGGAATATGATCGGTTAAAGCAGACGGCAGGCAGGGCATCACGGTTAACTTAGTGTCTGCGGCCATGTCGTTAAGCGTACCCTCTTATCTGTTAGCATTTGAAAATATGAGCGTGCCAGATGTATGTGGCGGCCATCTTGACTAAATTTGCAGCATCGATGTTCAGTTTAATTGTGGCATTCGGGAGTGTATCCTGACATTTTGGGTCTTTCTGTTTAGCGTGTGTTACATAACTTGCCACATTTTTCCTTACCTTCTCCAGAAGGAACCGCTTCCTCTTCGTTTGTTAAGGCGATGATGATTTTTTCCTGTAATATATGCGTTGCGCATGACCATTGGTTTGTTTGTTAAGGCGATGATGTTTTTCTTTCTGTAATATATCATGGCGGGGTAACCACACACGCGTTGTGGTTGCAACCATGGTAGATCTGACTCGGGGTGCAAAGAACATTAAAGAAAAAAAGGCGTGCGTAGTATGTTAACATATAAGTGCCATTATTTTTAAATCCTGTATATGAATATTTGTTTGTATATACATATCGCCATAAATATTGACTCGATCCTGTCGTATGCAATACCGGATTTTGGATAACCGCCTGTCTTTTGTCATACGACAATGACGTCATCGAGTTCAGTCAACCACTTATGAACGCGGTCACCTCATTCAGTTAATCAAAAAACTGTCTGGGTGAGTCTTAGACTCTTAGTTGATATTTTTGCACATAACCATTAACGTTGTTTCACAATATTTTGAAATTGAGTATCGTTTTTTTCTCAGAGCAAAGAGGAAAAGTGTTTCATGAATAATGCATTTTAGCGTCGTGTATCACACGGCTTTCAAGACTGGAACCACTCGGATCGTTGGATCTCAGGTTACAGCAAATATGCATTAAATTCTTATCCCTCTACACTTTCTCCAAATAGGTATTAAATAGTATATTATTGCTAATCAGCTTGGTAATAGAGCTTACACTATTTGCTAACGAGGTAAGTGTGTGTCTGTATTTTGGTTTATAATTGTAATTCTTTTGGGTTGCGTTGGTGAAAAAAAATTTGTTAACTAAGTGAAAAATTGCTTATGGTGAAAAATTTGCTTTTGGGCGGTGTATCTAATGATCAAATATTTTTTATCTCATATTTAGATTTATGAGGTAAGTGGGAAACGGATAAAGACCTAAAAGGATTTGAAGAATAATGCACTGAACGGTTGAAGAAATGTTACAGGTAGCTACCAGTTAGTTAGTTAAGTTTATGAGTTTAATTAATCGTGTATTAACTATATTTTAATTTTACGGTGTTAGGTGCTTGGTGAGAAGGTGCAAGCGTTTATACAAGCAACCCAGCGGTTTCGTTCGTTGGAACAGACTATTCTCGAGTAAAATTTACTCCATATTCCGGTTGTAAAATGTTTTCCGTGAAGGTCATTTTGTATGCTTCTACATTTAGAAATAAAGTCCGCTGTTTTTGACCTACTTATAGTCCTTTGAACTTGGATACGTCAATTATAAAAAAGTGGACTTACTTTGGATCTGGTGTAATTTGAATAACATGTGTTTTTACAACGCCATGCGTACTCTACTCCCGGAACCTTGCACCAACTAAAGGTACACTGTTGACTATTGTCACAAAAGCCAGTGTGATGACTTTAAATGGAAGCAAACCGGAAGTGGTGATTCCTGAAAGCTTGGTTCTGGTTTGTGCCCTTTGTGTTATATGGAGCCATTATGTTTCTACACGCTTTATATACGTTGTATAACAATTTATGTTATATTACAGAACTCAATAGTTGTACGGACTACAAGTGCAGATGATGGCGCAAATATGGTCGAATTTTTTTATGGTTTCAGCAATTTTGACCTTGAACAAGAAGTTAATGGTGTTTAGAAGATCGGTAATGGGAAATTATCATTGCACAAGAACAGCGGTGTGGTTTCAATCGATACCTACTTTATTTCTTATAAAAAACAAGGTGCCCATACAGTAACTAAATCACTCTCTTGCATACAGAGATATCCATATGTTTCTTTTATCCAGCATGTATATCTAATCTTAGGACAACCATTTGTTTTTATAGAAAACATTTGAATAAATTTTTATATGTGAAACTTCTATTTGAATGTACGGTTTGTAGATGCACTAATGTGATTTAAGGTTTTATGTTTGAAATATCTAAAATATTGGTGTAAGCTTGATTATTTCTCTTGACAGCTATCAGCAGTTCCAGAGATTTTTCAACCGAAGATTTCACTTCTAATCAAATCATACCCACTTCGGCTAACCATGAAGGTAAGTGTTTCATATTTTTTTACTGTACTTTCTTATTTGTTTAGATCATCGTGTTTCGATGATTTTTCTTTTTAGTAACAGCAGGGTGTAAGCACTTCACAAGATTCGAGTCTTATGCAAACATAAACGGCAAATGGGCAACAACTCTGGGATTCCAAATGCATGGTCATGGTAGTCAACAATCGTTGATTGGCGTATTATCGCATATGTTATTCAAACCAACTTACAACCACGCGTACCTCCATGGCATACCTGAGCTTACATACCTTTAGCGTTGATATTATGGGCCAAAATCGTTTCAAAACGTTTGAAGGTAACCTTTAACCACTCAGGTACATACAACATTTATATCCTCCTATTAGTATTATAGCCGATGATACAATAGTTTGGGATATTCAATGCTGAAGGTATGTTGTGCCTTGGTGATACAAGGACATTCGCGTTGAAGAAGAAATGGGTCTATTTACCAGAAGAGGAAGATTCGAAGACAATACCTCCATCTCAGATGCTAATGAGGCAATGTAGGATGAAATATGGAATCGAGATGATGATAATGGTAAAATGACGACCCAAAAGGATAGACCCTGGAGGAAAAAACAAAGTTGTGATGAGTTCCTAAAGTTTTAAAGCTCTTTGGAAATTGGGAGGTATGTTGTGCTTCCTCACAAATTATTATAACTTAAACGTGCCAAACTCTTTCATATAAAGAAACACAAAATTATTACTTGCGGACTGATCCTTTCAATAAGGCATAATTTATTATGTGCAGTAGTGGATCCCAATCTGATTTTAATAAGTTTCTTTGGTTGCTTAATATCATGACTTGAAGTACATATTACATTCATACTAACATTGTGAATTCTGAATAAAAAAGGTAGCATACAAAAGGATCACCGATTCTAGCAACTGCATTCTTGGACGTAGAGAACAAGAGCCAATAGAGTTGCAGACACAAGTGACGACAGCCAGAAGGTAAGACCTCTCAGATATTTGGGTTTAACCCCAAACGTTGTGAAATATTAATATGAAGCTTGAGCAACCGTCTTGCTGTCTTTGTTTATCATTTGCGTTGTAATTGCAGATATGAGTTCTTACACATCCAAATGTATTATAAAACCATAAACATATAAGCTATAAAGCAACAGCCCCCCGCCGCAACGCGCGGGTTAACCAGCTCGTTATAACTAAACAAAAACTAATCATCACACATCATCAATTAATACTAATCAACAAGTAACAAATTTAACTCTACTAATTTTTTAACAGAACATAAAACTCACGTGAGTCCTGCCACTATGGCTTGCCAAACATCCAAATAACCAATATCCAAACTGATATTAACCCAAAATGATTCTGATTCATCCCAAATTCAATTCCATACCAGCAATCCAGGACCATTGAATTAATGAAACTGTAATGTTGACTTAGTTTGACCAGAGAGTTCTGAGTATTATTTCTGAGTAACAAGCTAAAATAGATTTGAAAGAAGCTCTAGTAAACAAATGAAAAGTTAATTAACTGAGATTAAGCAATGAAACAGTAATTTGAAAATAAAAGCTAAAAATATTTTTATTAATAAAATTTTTGAGTAAAATACAAAGCTGAAATTAAACTAAATTATTTGAAAGAAAATACAAAGGTGCTCAAAAATTAAGTCTACACTACTCCTACTCTACATTCTATCACTAAAACTACTTGTCCAAGCTGTGAATGAAGAGGTCCAATTTATAGCCTAGCTGAGAAGATTCCAGAAGAGAGCCTTGTGATTCTTTGAACGTGTTTATGTCCATTGATCATTCATCCACGTTCACCAATCAATAACAGCCCTTAGATTAGATCATACATGTATCACTAGCCAATCAGAGGAGAGGAATGACACGGATACGTGACATGGCACTGAGCACGTGTCAGGTTGTCAGATAAAAGTACTATGTTACCCTTAATTTGAGTGGATTATACTAATTGGTGCCAAGGGTATTCTAGGGTTCTTGCTGGGGATGGGTTTTTGGATTTGGGGGGAATTGGCGGGTTGGGATTGTTTATATTATTTTGGTTTGGCCGGGTTAAATGGGGTACGGGTTGGTATATAAACCGGGTATGGGATAGTATGGACCGGGTCATGAATTTGTTGGGTTTAGATGTATTGGATTTGGATTTAGGATATACTTTAGACCCAAAATGTGTTTCAAGGATTAAAAGTGTACAAGCTGAAATTTCAGGGACTAGACATGTAAATCTGAAAATGTCTTCCAAGGGTCTTTCTTGTCAATCTTCAAATAATCAAAGGGTTACTTTTGCCAAATCTGAATCTTCAGGGACTAAATTTGTTATTTTGAGAAGTGATTGTCTAAACTTGCAAATTCCTTTCCCAGCCTCAGCTTTTTGCATTCTTCTTTCTCTCGTGCTCGGTTTTCTTCGGTTTTGGCTTTCTTTTGTCTGTTTTGTCATATCCGTACCTGCACAAACACAAACTCAAGAAAGCAACAAATATTAGCAATAAACGGCTCTTTCTTGGTTATTTTGGGTCTGATTTGATAAAGAAATTATATGTGTTTAAGCACATATCAAAATACCCCAGACGAGACCATTGTCGTGTCCCCACGCAATGCAATCAACTCACGCTTCTAAAACCAGGGATTTCAATCTCTTTCTACTAAACCTATGAAGAAGTAGCAAAGATTTCTCAAAAGAGATTAAGAAAGCCTTAATTCTAAAAACGCCCCGTTTACCTTTTAATTCACATATAGATATTACGATTAAGCACTTATTATTATGAGTGACGGTTTGCTGAACTTTCATGTCGATCAATAACTCCAACATTTTTCAATCAACACGTTAGGATCACTGAGTAAGAAACACAACACAGCGTGAAGTGACCATACGGATAGAATACATCGTCCCCGATTTTTCACAAGTCCCCAAACTAAGCGTAAAATCGAAATCATTGTTAAATATGACTCTAGATGCTAACACTACCCATGGATGTTACTTGTGTAATTACCTTTTGTTCCCATTTTCCTATTTTCCTCTAGATTTTTTATTTTTTGTGAGAAATGAATTTCTTCATATGTTCTCGTTTCGATAACTTTTATTCCGATAAAGATATAAAGCTAATTCGCTAATTAGTTATCCACCTTCCCTCGAAAACCATTGCACACAAGAATGAGGTCCACATCAAGGTCCTAATTTCACACGATTTAGGGAGAATATCCTTTTTATGGCGGCCGAGACAACTCATCTACGAGTCCAGAGACATAAGCTTTATTTAGACATCTCCCGGATCCGAAGTTTGGCTTAACACTATTTCAACACATTTGCATTTTTGCAATTTAGGCCCTTGGTCTTTTCAACTACTAACTCAACGGGATTACCGTTTTATCAGAAGTCTTATTATGACTTTGGTTTTTCCTCTGCCTTTATAGAAGTCTATGACAACTTTTATAGCTTTGGATTTTTTATTTTAAAACATTTGGGCTTTATTTCATGTTAATTTTTGTGCCAAACTCCAAACCCTACGGCTTTTATAACAATAGAAACAATAGCAGCAAACTATCAGGAATCAGTTGTCTATTACACCGTAACACTGACAGTACCTCGATTATTATTTGAAGAATAAAGAACTAACTATCGCCAAAAACTTAACATCTCTAATTATTATTTGACAAATATGGGGTGAAACAATTTTGTGGGAACAAAAAGCCATAAGTACATTCGATGGGCTCTAAAGAGAACCAACTACTCCACGCTTAGCATCTAAACTCATAAGTAACTCTATCATTTCTCGATCTCCGCAAATTTAAAATCCCAAATAATGAGATCCGCGGATGCTTAGCCGATAATTAAATTATCTATGGTTAAGGGAACAAGCTAGGGCTCAACACGCCCGTCAAGTCAGAATTCTATTCCTACTCTCACCACCGGAAAGTCAACAAGGTGTCAAAACATATATTAACTTAGCATATGCTTTGTCTAAATGAAATTAAGTAATGCATATTTAAAGTCACTCAAGGAAACTTTCAAATTCTTGGCCTTGTGAGCTAGAATTCGCATTTTATAGTTTCTTGTCTAAGAGACTAGCAAACTTTTCAATCAAAAAGACTTAACAAAAGCTTAAATTTTTTTTAAATTTTCTCATTTATAGCACAATTTTTCTAAGGAAAAACGGGTTCGAGAGTACACGACAAAAAATAAGCAAGCATGCGGTCAAATCAAATCTAAGATTACCCTACCCCAGACTAGAACGGAACATTGTCCTCAATGTTTAAAGCAAGGGTATCAACGAAAATCTAAAGCCGTTTATTAAGTATGCTCAAAGATAAACGTTAGTCGATAAGATTTCGGATATCGGATTTCCATCAACATCGATCATGAAACTCGAGTGGAGAAAAGACAAACTTCGAGCACGAGAGTCTTCATATCGGCGAAATCCTACACAACATCACAAACAACCAAACACGAGAAATCGAAGAGGCTAACCCCTTCACGTCACTTATTAGTAGAAAATAGAAAGAAGATAGAGATAAGCATGGGGTGCCTCCCACGAAGAGCTACTGTTTTTCTTAAACGAGTCGCTAGCCTGACTCGTCCCCGAATTCATTTGTCCTTGGGGAAGAAAGTGGTAGAGATACCAGGGTCAAAACGGTGTCCTCATTCCCGAAAGAATGAGACTGGGTGGGTTGGTTGGAGAAGAAAATGGGTGGATAAGGCATATGATGTAAGAAGGATCCATCATCCGGTGGTTTAGAGCGGTGGACGAAAGGATGAAGGATCGATAAGAGAATACTCCAAGAAGTCGGAGCTTATGGTAAAGGATAAGAGGTTTAGGCTCACAAATGAAGGCATCCAAGAGGATCCTTTCTCCAGAAATGATTTTAACAAAAGGCTCATCAATGCATATCCCGTTGTTTAAGATTTTGTCTTCACAAGCCGGCTCAACGGGATAAAGGATGGTGGACTCGTCAGAGAGAGGAGAGTCAAGAAAACCATCAAGAACAACCATATCCCCCTCGGGATCATTCACAATATCCTCAATACCCGGTGGTATTGGGTCATCAAAAGTGAGATGAATCAGCATTCGCAATGATCGGGTCATTCGTCGAATTATCGGAAATATCGTTCAAAACCTTGCTCATATCAACCTCAAAGTAGAATCGCTCAAGAATCGGAGGATAAACATTGACAATAGTGGGACTGCCACTAATCTCTTCATCAAATCGGAAAGTCTCAAGCTCCGGAGAAAAGTCACTATCTTTAACGGAGATAGGATGCGAACTTGAATTATCGTTTAAGGTTTCAATCTTAGAAATCAGAAGATGAACATTCAACAATGTTTCACGTAAAGCTTCATCCTCGATCTCTATATCATCGGGCTCAATCTCTTCAACTTCCGGCTCAAAATCGTTATCTTCTTCTATGATGACGGGCTCAGAAGGTAAATCGTCGACGAAATCGATGTCTCCATAAGAATCGTCATCGGAATCGGAGAACATCTCAACATGATCGCTCGAAATATCAAGAGAAGGCTCATCATCAACAACCCCAGACTCTCTTGGGATTGGGATAAGGACCTCAACATTAGACACTTCCGTTTCCGGAATAGTACTAATATGCTCATCCCCCATTATGAAAGAGTCAACGGGTTCAATAATGTCCGTAGAAATATGATCATCGACCTCTTCCAAAAGAACGTCACTTCAACCTCACTTCTCTCAACCGTGTGAGTGAAGGGGAAGGGTCGGAAATGAAAGGCTCGAACGGGAGGGGATTGCCACTCGAGGAGTATAATCGTCATCAGAATCAGAATCGTAATAATAGGTAGTTGGGCGATGTTGGATCACTTTCGCAGCTTCTTCAGCTAATAATTCACGATAGGTCTTCTGAGGAGGATCTTTTTTCGGTGGGTAATTTTATCAAGAAGATTCTTAAGATCACTCATTATTTCCAAATATTGTGGATTAGACATCAGGAAGGTTGTGGTTGAACTTCTTGGTATTGTGGAGGTGGGTTATAAGGATAATCGTAATTGTTACAAGGAACTTGCTCGTAAACAATCGGATTTTGCATCTGACAATCGGAATTAACGTGCGGACCTCCACAATACTCACAACAGTACGATTGTTGTGACAAATACGGTAAGGTTCATAACCAAAGGTTGAGTTGTTAAATTGAACTTGACATTGAAACCTTGTGAGGACCACCACAGTACTCACAAGAGTATGATTCCGGCTCATGGTACAGAGGTTGGTTAGGAAAATCGGTTGTCTCATAGTAAGGATTGTGGTGAAACTCGGTTCCAGATTTTCCATTGCTACAACCGGGACAATTCCCACCATATTCGGTCCTCGCACCATATGCACAAGAGCTGATAAATCGAAGAATTATCCGGATACGAGTTAGCGATTTCCACCATTTCCGTGATAGGCTCTGATTCTTGAACGGGAGTCATCTCGGGCTCAGAAACATATTCCATTTCCCTCACCGGAGAGGGAGGAGGAATCGAAGGTTCTCAGTAATTCTTCCACCATGCTTTTATATCATCATCATTATGAAGAGTACCCTTTTGTTCTAGACGTGCATAAAGACGGGCGAGATCTGGATTTGGATTAATAAAATTCTGGCATACATGACAAAATCCATCTCGACAATTATTTCCGCACCATCGCAATACATTTCAAACATCGATATTGATTTTCTTCCATACGGCTTTGGCAATGAAGGCAACGACAATAAGAACATATCTCGGTTGTGCGGATGGTCAGAAAAACTTTTAGAGTCATCGAGAGATTGTTTGTCGGCTAAGTCGCACCAATAGCAAGATTTTTTAGAACCGGGGTGTCCACATCGCTCACATACACATTCTGGATTAAGACAACAATACTGATCTTCTTCCATACGGCCTTTGCAATGAAAACAATGACGATAATTGATTGTTTCCATGAGAATTAAACATATAGAGGGTAAAAGAAAAGAATTATCGGGTTAGAGGATAAAGAAGAATATTTTTGGGTTTTTAAAACAAATTTTGAAAAGGAAAATCTTTTTGGGTTTTTATAATTAAGAAAACACAATATTTTTGTAACCTTCACGTCAACCGGTGCTCGGTAGCCCCCAAAAGTACGCGCAGCGAGCGGAACGAAGATGGATCGTTCTTCATCTGCAATTTAATGTCAAGACTTTCCTTATACCCCCCGTATAGGTTGTACTTGAGGTGAGCCGACGTAACAATTAACGTTCGGGTTTGTTTTGTTGGTTTTTTACTTTTTATGGTTTGTAAACACTCTAGGAAGAATGTTTTGGTTTTTAGATGTTTTGGGTTTTTTGAAAAGCTATATATACAAACGACGCGTAACTTCACTCGGGGAAGGATCTTCAATGCACGCGATTCGAGACGGATACTAAAACCGCTACAAGCCCTCCCGCAGCGGCGCCAAAATTGATTCGTCGGGAAACCAATAATAGAAGAGTGTAGTATGCGGGTAACTCAAACGTGTTAGGTTTGAGCAGAGATCGTTCGACGAGGTTGAATGGAATTTCCAACTCACGTCGCGATTATCGGATTTGAATGGAAAAGGGAATAATATGATGTTTAAAAACTACGGGTAAGGGAAGCATAAAAGGGAAATTACACTACGAAATCCTAAATACGAAATTATACTAAAACGTATTACATGAAGCGAAATAAATGCAACTACGTCTATTCTAAGTCCTAAAAATAATCTAAAATTACTTTATGCTAAAAATGATATTAGAAAATTAACCAAGAATTAAAACTATCTTTTTTAAGATTTTTCTGGAATTTATTTGAATTAAAAACTAATTTTTAACTTTTAAAACAAATCTAAAATACTAAAAATTATGAAAACTAGGGAGAAAATTATGAAACTATTTTTTAAAAATCTAAAATAACTCAAAAGACTTTTCAAAACTAGAATTGTATTTTTTAGTTTTTTTTCTATTTTCTATGAATTAAAAACTATTTTAAACTAATTAAATTCCTAAAAATTACCAATTGAATTAAAAAAATAGGAAAAATATTTTTTGACTTTTTTATTTTTCTTAATCTAAGAAAATTGAAAACATATTTTTTTGGAACTTTTTCTGATTTATTTGTAATAAAAGTACTTAAAAACCCTTAAAAGCTGATTTAAATCAAGAAAAATAGTAAACGGAAACTAAATTAAAAAATTCAGGAAAATTCTAAAATATTATTCTAAATCTATAAAAAATATAAAAACCTATGCTTATGTGTGAGAAATAGCAGCTGTAGTGTAACTGACTTATGAATAAGCACTTAATAATAAGCTAATGAACAATAAAAAGCACCAAATCAATACAGAAGCTAGATTAAGCTATAACTACCTTAAAGCAACTGATTACAACTATTCTAAACCTCTAATGAGCAATATACAATGATATGACTTGATGATTATTATGCTGAAATCAGCTTATGACCTACCTTCTTTAAGCTACCTTATAAGCTAATCTAATGCACCAAACTGAAAACCAGAAATTGAGAACTCAAGACCACCAAGCTAAGAGCTACTAAACCAAATATCAGACCCTAAGAAGCTAATGTGAGACCTATGCAATGTCTGCAAGATGGACTGGTCACACTCAGTATATTGAGTGTGAGACAGAGCAGAAACAGCTGATTGAAAAGCTTATTTAGTGCTTAAAATAATTTCACAAAATTCAACAAAATTATCTTTTCAAAAGTTAACCAACTGAAGTTATTAATCTCACAATTTCAACTGATTTAAGCTAAAAATGAATCTATGAAAATTCAATAAAGTTTTGTGAAAAACTGATTTTACTCTTTTTTTTTACTTTTGACAGTTTTGAGAATTTTGACTTTTGTGAGATTTGAATCAAATTATTGAGCTGAGATTGAAATTAAATGATGAAATACAACTAATGTAAGCTATTTTACTACTTTATCTACCTAAATGCAAGTTCTACCTACCTGTTTCAAACAGTCTTGAGCATGAGATTGAATTTAAATTGATTTTGACTATGAGATGAACACAGGTGCAAAGCATTGACAGATTTAACTCTAGTGACCTTAATTGAGACTGAGTATGCAGAATTTAAGCACAATCCAAAGCTTAAAACTAAATTATCTAACTGATCCAAACATCTTTTATGCTACTGAAGTGCAAATTAACTACTAAAATTTCTTACAACTAATCCATAATAACCACCAAATCAAGTCTAAAATCAAAATAACAACTAACTGATGCAAGTTCTACAAATGTGATTATCAAATCTACACCTATACTAATTATGCAGAAAAATAGAAATTATGCAGACATGATTCTAGTAATGCAGAAGGAACAACTAATGGCAGTAATAATAGAGAATTATAACTAAACAAAAACTAATCATCACACATCATCAATTAATACTAATCAACAAGTAACAAATTTAACTCTACTAATTTTTTACATAACATAAAACTCACATGAGTCCTGCCACAATGGCTTGCCAAACATCCAAATAACCAATATCCAATCTGATATTAACCCCAAATGATTATGATTCATCCAAATTCAATTCCATACCAGCCAATCGAGGACCATTGAATTAATGAAACTGGTAATGTTGACTTAGTTTGACCAGAGCGCTTTCTAGTATTATTTCTGAGTACCAAGCTAAAAAGATGTGAAAGAAGCCCTATAAACAAATGAAAATTAATTAACTTAGATTAAGCTGAACATGTAAGTTGAAAATAAAAGCTAAAAAACTATTTTTATTATAAATTTTTGATAAATACAAAGCTGATAATGAAACGAAATTATTTGAAAGAAAATACAAA